>OZ024829.1:24730959-25272978 GCA_964016985.1 Anodontia alba
ATATATATATATATATATATATATATATATATATATATATATATATATATATATATATATATATATATATATATATATATATATATATATATATACATGTATGTGTGTGTGTGTGTGTGTGTGTGTGTGTGTGTGTGTGTGTGTGTTAAGAGTAACATGTTAGAAAAGAAAAGATAAAGGTAGGTAGGGATTTTTTTTTTTTTTTACATTTTTATGTTGCTTTATAGCATGATTAATTATCAAAAATTATTAAATATATTTGGACCAAGCATATTTAACATACATTACGAAAACACGCTTATTCAAATATATCGAAAATTTCACGTCAAAAAACTGAAAAATTTCAGATAAAAAAACTCTGATATTTTTCATATTTCTGCTCTGACCAAAAATAAGAAAAATAATGTATACCCCTGTAAACCCCAGTTTTACTATATAAAAGTGGCTTTTAAGGGGGCCAAAATTATATAGGCATGCTTTCATGATGAATTTTACTAGGTGTTTGGCTATCCTTTGATGTGTGTTAAAGTGCTGATAGAATGGCAAACAGTGTAGACCCAGATAAAGCTGCTCATGAGGAGCAGTTTTATCTGGGTCTCCCCTGTTTGCTCGGACCTACTTGTTTGAATATTTAGCATAAATATTTTTACCAAGTAAAACAGGGAAATATGCTAGGTTTCACCAGAAAATAAATGGGGTAGAGTTACCCTAAACCTACATATTTTTGTGACTCGAACCTTGCAGTGCTCTTACCTATTCATAGTCACTAATATTGTTTTCGGATATTTTGTGTTATTGAATTCTTACACAAATTTTTACACAAGTAGTTCTTATAATTGTTCAGCCGTTGTGTTGATGTTGCAAGGAAATGGAGAAAGGACTTATCATTGTTGCACTCGTTTTTATTTCATAGTTATAGCCAGATTATTATTATTATTAAAATGTTTTATTTTCTGTAATTATTATCATTTTAGCAAAGTATGCCACTCGGTGATTATGCAAATTACGAGTACCTGGTTAGCCAAAGTAGTGCACTGAAAAATGATTATTTTAAATGACATATACTCGGGTATCTTTTATAAAATCATGTTAATACATGTGTGATGTTTTTTTTTTTTTTTTTTTTTTTTTTTTTTTTTTTGTTTTTTGTTTTTTGTTTTTTTTTTTTGTTTTTTTTTCTTTGTTTTTTTTGCGGGGTGGGGGGGGGGGGGGGGGGAACGCGAACTCTGCATTGCTAAAACCAGTTCATAGGTCACTAATGTTGTTTTTGGCTATTTCGTGTTAACACTTCTTACACAAATTTCTACACAAGTAATGTCAACAAGTTTAAGATTTTCAAAAAAAAGCCTGCCGTCTTTTCAACTCTTTTTGTGGCTTGAAATCTGCATCATTTTAACCTGATCATAGATAATTAATATTGTTTTGAGGTATTTCTTAGACAAATTTCTACACAAGTAGTTCTTGGAATCATTGACTGTTTCAGCCGATCAACTTATCGTGTAAATATGGTTGTTCCGTTCTGTCTGAAACATACAGTTTGATTCAATTATAAATGTTTTTTTTTAAAAACATTCCCAAATTAATCGAGTCACTGATGTGACAGTTTACTGTCAAATCTTTTCTAGTTTATTAGTATTGTTCGAGTTTTAGGATGATAGCATTAAGAAGTAAAGCAGTCCGTTTTTTTTTTTTTTTTGTTTTTTTTTTTTTTTTTACCATCTACGGTACTTCCTGGATTATGGCACCCCAGGGTGAGAAAACGTACCTTCTCACATGTACGTCCACTGAAAACTCAAATCCGCATTTGAATCCACACAGTCTGATCAGAGTCTTCGTTGTCTGCAGTGGGAAGAAACGTTGCACCTTTGATTATCAAAAATGCACTCAATGAAGATTCTGATCAGCCTGCGCGAATGCGCAGGCTGATCAGATTCTTCGCTGAGCGCACATTTCTGAAGGTACGTTTGTTGACGTTGCCTTACAATGTATTTAGGCTTAACCGCTGAGAACGGCTATCAATATCGGCCTGTAAAATAGGTGGCCTCTATGATTACCAGATGTTAGAAATACTTGAATTTGCCAAATTAATGACATATTCTAGTAGCTTGATCTTTGTGAGAGGCGGCTGTAAACTCTTAAATAATAAATCAGAGCATATTGCTATAGATGTTTTCTCCTATGAGCAGGTTTAACCTTAACACTCTATGGCGGAATTCAGCAGATGACAAATTGATAATATATTTTTTCTACTTTTCTAACTCAGATTCTATTCTTGTGATTGCCATATAGATTTTGGAATATTTGTTTTTACGGAATGACGTCCCAACTCAGTTCTTTAACAGCATCTGAGCATGCACGCCGTTCCCGCACTCGGAAAGTGTGCTTTGCCGTTGTCCTTATAAAGCACCGCCTAACCACAATAGCTAGACCACCAAGCAATCAGTCTGAAGATGATTGCCTCTTAGCTCGGCCACCCAGAGGGCAGCCTTGTAACCCTGAAGGTGGGGAGGCAACTGTGGTAGAGGGCAGCCTCACATTCCCACACTCATATTGATTGCCACAGCTGGATGCAGTTTTACGTCATAACGAGGACAAGAAAGTTCAGTTGGTAACGTCTCCGGCTTGGCCTCCTGTCAGGTGTGGGAGGCAGGGACGGGCCATTGTGACGAATCAAGCAAGCACCTGAGGAAATTCAGGGTTGGAACACCCAATGTGAACACTCTGAGAGGAAGAGCTTGTAGGGTAGTGGAAACATTCCGCAGGAAAGTGGATGTCTGCTGTATTCAGGTGACCAGATACCGTGGTGGCAAGGACACCGGGTACAAGCTCTACTGGTCTGGAAACGACAAAGGCACTGCTATGTAGGAGTGTTTGTGGCGAAAGAGTGGATAGAGAAAGTTTTAGAGGTGTAGAGTTTCCGACAGAATCATCTTAGTGAAACTTATAGTCGGCTAGCGTGTGGTTACATTTCCGTCTGTGTATGCCCCACAGAGTGGTTCAAGTGATGAGGTTAAGGACCTATTCTTTGATCAGCTGCGTGCTGTGACTGCCAGGATCCCAGGATCCGAATTTCTGATCTCCATGGTGGAACGGCCATGTAGGCCGTGCAGGCACTGGATACAGGGACGTGCATGATGGGATTGGGTATAGTAGGCCGGAACCAGATGTTTAGGGTGAGGGAACCCTATAGAATGCCCTAGCATTAAATCTGCTTCTTGGGAACACGTTTCAAGAAATGTGACAGCCATCTCATCACGTACAAGTCGAGAAACGTAGCCACGCAGATAGACTTCATCCTTTTCCGTAGGACCATGCGCAAACTTGTCACAGATGTAAAAGTGATCCCTAGCGAGGAAGTAGCCCTGCAACATCAGCTTCTTGTATGCGACATGAGGCTTGATGTGCCACCAAAATCCAAGAACATGTTCACCCTTCGCTTTTAAGTTTAGAAGTTTAAAGATCGTGAGACGAGCAATCATTCCCAGGGCCCACTTGTTCAAAGCTAACGATGTCGTTAATTAACGATTCGTTAAAATTTAAATCAAGTGATACGCAAACATACTGAAATTTTTTGCTGAAAAAATGTGAGTAGCTTTTGCAGTGCAAAAGCTACTCACATTTTTCAGCAAAAAATATCAGAATACTGTATATTGAATCCACTAAAACGAAATGACCCTTAACGAGCTCGTTAAGCTAACGACTCTTTGAACAACTGGGCCCAGAAGATCTTCAACTCGCATGTGAGTGCGTCTGCAGGTGTAGCTGGAGCTGTCACTGAGGATATCTCGAACAATATCTAGACTGGCCTGCTCAAGACAACTGAGAAGGTGTGTGGCACAACTCGGCCCCACCATTGCGTCGTGAAACCTGGTGGTGCAATGAGCACGTGGAAAAGGGCAATGCTGCCAAGCGGAAAGCTTTCATGGCCTGGAAGACTGGTAAAGGCACTAGGGCATCATACGATGCAGTCAAATGCATTGCCAGACATGCAGTGCACCATGCTCGTCAAAAAGCCGACAAGAAGGTCTTCGAGAATATTGACCCCAAGTTATCAGAAGTCTACCGCCTAGCTCACCAGTTTAGAAGAGAGAACGCTGATGTTGTTGGTGACAAACCGGTGAAGAATGATGCAGGGGAGATGTTACTGAGCGAAGACTCAAAGCAGAAGGCCTGGTTAGAACACTACCAAAGGCGTCCCAATGTTGAATTTGACTGAGACCCAGACCACCTGTCTGACAAACCACCAGTGGAAGGTCCACCCATCTCAATCACCATTGATATAGTTAAGAAGGCTATCTCTCAGATGAAGGCAGGCAAAGCACTGGGCCTATCAGGAATAGTGTTGGAGATGATACAAGCAGCCGGTGACACGGGCGCCTCCATGATCCGTAACTTCGTAGCTGCAATCATTCGCAAGGTACCCACTGACTGGGAGCAGAATTTCATTGCCTGCCTCTACAAGGCTAAGGGGGGTGCATTGTAAAGGGAAAAGTACCGCGGTCTCAAACTGACAGAGCAGGTTATGAAAGTCCTGGAGAGAATTCTGGGCGGCCTCATCAAACAATTGGTGTCAATCGATGATTTCCAGTTTGGCTTCGTCCTAGGCAGAAGCACAACAGATGCAATCTTGTTGTCAGGCAGCTGTAGGAAAAGTATCTAGTTGCCAACAAGAGGCTCTACATGGCTTTCGTAGACCTGGAGAAGGCGTTTGATTGAGTGCCTCGGAATGTCATCTGGTGGACGCTGAGAAAAACTTTGTGTGAAGGAGTGGATTGTGTGACTGGTGCAGGGCATGTATGCCAATGCACGGAGAAGAGTTTGAAGTGAAGGTCGGTGTTCACCAAGGCTCGGTACTCAGCTCGCTGCTGTTCATCATTGTGCTTGACGCCTTGTCACGCGAGTTCCGCTCTGGGGTCCCCTGGGAGGACCGCTGTTCCGATGACCTTCATATTATCGCTAAATCGCTCAATCGCGTGTACAGCTCTTGTGTGCGAGCGCAATGCTCCATGCCAATGAGACCTGGCCATTGACAAAGCCGAACCTCCAAAGTCTGCAGCGAAATGACAGGGCAATGATCAGACAAATCTGCAATGTCAAGGCGCAAGACATTGTCACCACCAGATCCAATGAGCTACATGCGCGCTTGGCATTGAGGATCTGGATCTCATTCTGAAGGAGAGAAGACTCCGCAGATATAGACATATGGAACGCTCCAGTTTGGCTTCGTCCTAGGCAGAGGCACAACAGACGCAATCTTTGTTGTCAGGCAGCTGCAGAAAAAAGTATCTAGCTGCCAACAAGAGGCTCTACATGGCTTTCGTAGACCTGGAGAAGGCGTTTGATCGAGTGCCTCGGAAGGTCATCTGGTGGACGCTGAGAAAACTTTGTGTGAAGGAGTGGATTGTGTGACTGATGCAAGGCATGTATGCCAATGCACGGAGAAGAGTTTGAAGTGAAGGTCGATGTTCACCAAGGCTCGGTACTCAGCCCGCTGCTGTTCATCATTGTGCTTGAAGCCTTGTCACACGAGTTCCGCTCCGGGGTCCCCTGGGAGGACCGCTGTGCCGATGACCTTCTTATTATCACTAAATCGCTCAAGGAATGTGTCAGGAGGCGCTTGGAAAACAGCAATGAAGGAGAAAGGACTGAGAGTAAATGCAGGAAAGACGATCATGATCTGTGGTACGGACCTGGACCTCCTGCAGTTCATGC
The DNA here is from genome assembly GCA_964016985.1 of Anodontia alba. Lineage (NCBI taxonomy): Eukaryota > Metazoa > Mollusca > Bivalvia > Lucinida > Lucinidae > Anodontia > Anodontia alba. Next base: position 24,736,672 of record OZ024829.1, read on the forward strand.
AAGTTTTCATGCGCAATGAAGGAGAAAGGACTGAGAGTAAATGCAGGAAAGACGATCATGATCTGTGGTACGGGCCTAGACCTCCTGCAGTTCATGCAAGTTTTCATGCGCCGTCTGTCGCAATGGAGTGGGTAGCAACAGCGTCTTCTGCAACAGCTGCAACGCTGGGTGCACAAGAAACGCAATGGTCTCAAGCGCTTGACAAAGGACCCTGATTACAGATGTACACAGTGATAAGGAACTGCACGCCCCTTGGATGGCAGTCCACAGAGGGAAGTCCAAGTCGGGCCTGACAAGCTGGGGACGGTAGCGTCCTTTTGCTGCCTAGGAGACATGCTCTCAGCAGCCGGTGGCTGTAAACTTAAAACCACAGCACGTTTGAAAACCGCCTGGAAGAAGTTCTCTCTTCCCGCCATCTCTTTTTCAAGACACTTGACTGCGTGTACAGCTCTTGTGTGCGGAGCGCAATGCTCCACGCCAGTGAGACTTGGCCATTGACAAAGCCGAACCTCCAACGTCTGCAGCGAAATGACAGGGCAATGATCAGACAAATCTGCAATGTCAAGTCGCAAGACATTGTCACCACCAGATCCAATGAGCTACTTGCGCGGCTTGGCATTGAGGTTCTGAACCTTATTCTGAAGGAGAGAAGACTCCGCAGATATGGACATGTGGAACGCTCCAGTGGTGTAGTCAAGACAGCCTTTGTAGACAGATTGATGGAAAGCATGGGCCTTAGAGGCCCAAGATGATATAGAATCAGCTGACAGAGATTGCAGAAAGTGGAATCCCTTGGCCATCGACCCTTATGAGAGACATACAGGGAGATCTAGTGTGAGCTACCTGAAAGTGGGGCCCACTGATGTGGATGTTGCCCCTGTACCTGCTCGTTAATAAAAATCCGATGATGATGATGATGATGATGATGATGATGATGATGATGATGATGATGATGATGATGATGATGATGATGATGTTGTTGTTGTTGTTGTTGATGATGATGATGATTTCTTATTGACATTTCATGGAAATTGTGTCACTAGGAGACACTTTGTGTGAAATATTAAAACCTAATTTCAGAGAAAAATAAGATTTTTTTTTTTTTTTTTTTTTGGATTTTTTTTTCAAAATGTGGTCTGCTGACATTTTACTCAGGTGGCTAAGCTAACCACCTTAAGTTGGTTCACAATACATAATGCAGCATTAGGAGTTACTAAAGCTGTAAGATAATTACCTGAACAACCCTGTGTAAAGTATAATTTACCATGCTATGCTGTCTTCAACCTACAACAATGGACAATGAGGAATATATGATGATTAAGTCAGCTATGACATATTTGCTTAGAAGAAACTGCTGATTGAAATAATAAACATATACAGTCGACTCTCGTTATCTCGAATTCCAAGGGACTCACTGAAACACTTCGAGATATCCGTACCTCGACATATCAGGGTTGAGAGAGTGTATAAAACAATAAATAGAACAACCATATTTAACAAATGGATATGTAATTTGACTCCTGAAGTTAGAAATATATATATAAAATAATGTGGAAAAGAGGAGAAATTGCTCCTTAGGAGCACTTTCTCCTATTTTCCACATTATTTTGTTACCTGTTGTCATAGTTCCATGTTAAAACAGGGACCAGATTTTTACTTCGAGATAAGCGGTAATTCGAAATAAGCGAGTTCGAGATAACGAAGTTTGACTGTAAATATGGTTCAAAAGCAGTCAGTTGCAAAACTTATATTCCTAGATACAAGTACCCTCTGCTATCACTATATATTATTCAGAAATGCGGGGTGTACATCTTATTGACTTGTGAACATACGAGTAATTAGGTTTAAAAGCGACCAAATTGCAAAGGGTGTACGTACCACTGAATATATGTAGCCCGAGTTTCATTATATATTATGGGGAAATGTGGAGTGTACAGACCATTGTCTTGTATGAGTATGTAAATAATACTAAGGACAAACGATGGGCTTCAGCGAAAACGTAGAAAATCAAAAACAATCGGGAAATGCATACTTGAAACAGAAACTTCAGGAATGCCAATAAATGAATAACTGAATTTACTAAGCAATTTTATCAGAATGACACGCACTAAGAGGCCAATTCGAGGGTTGAGCGCAAGACTATAGTAACTCAAACATATTTTTGAAACCCTTGTTTAGGGGCAACTTGGACCCCTTTGTAAACAATGCAAATTTAGGTGCCATTGCTCATACGAGCAATGGCACCTAAATTTTCATTGTTTACAGAAAGAAATGTTGTAATCTTCATAACGCCTTCATGGTGAGGAGATAGGTTTGGGGAAAAACAACCATCTGACTTACGCCAGTCTTGCGCTCAACCCTCCAATTATTGGTAAATCATTGTGAATAAGCATCAAAGTCATCGAGATATTGATTTCAAATATTAATCATTTAATTAAAATATTGATGCAGATATAATAAATCGATACAGGTACATACTTCAAACCCGAATCACGTCTTAACTGATAACACAACTTAATGCATAAATAAATAATTTTAAATGTCTATAAAGATAAACAATTATTCATTGACTTTCACCTACAAGTATTCCAAAATTAATATGCCTGTGTGTGTTCTTTTGCAACAGAAATCCATGTTCGAAAGATGACCTGATCTCATTTGACCATGTGTCATACAAAACAAATTCTTTGTCGTGGAGTCAGACAAATAATGGGGCATATATGAGCAAGCGCATGACAAAACCTACAAATTGGCAAATGCGCCCATTGAAGACTCAGATCAGCCTGGGCATCCGAGTAATATGCCAGCGCATGACAAAACCAACAAATTGGCAAGTGCGCCCAGTGAAGACTCAGATCAGCCTGGGAATCCGAGTAATATGAGCCAGCGCATGACAAAACCAACAAATAGGCAAGGGCGCCCAGTGAAGACTCCGATCAGCCTGGGCATCCGAGTAATATGCCAGCGCATGACAAAACCTACAAATTGGCAAGTGCGCCCATTGAAGACTCAGATCAGCCTGGGCATCCGAGTAATATGCCAGCGCAAGACAAAACCAACAAATTGGCAAGTGCGCCCATTGAAGGCTCAGATCAGCCTGGGAATCCGAGTAATATGAGCCAGCGAATGACAAAACCTACAAATTGGCAAGTGCGCCCAGTGAAGACTCAGATCAGCCTGGGAATCCGAGTAATATGAGCCAGCGCATGACAAAACCTACAAATTGGCAAGTGCGCCCAGTGAAGACTCAGATCAGCCTGGGAATCCGAGTAATATGAGCCAGCGCATGACAAAAGCTACAAATTGGCAAGTGCGCCCAGTGAAGACTCAGATCAGCCTTGGAATCCGAGTAATATGAGCCAGCGAATGACAAAACCTACAAATTGGCAAGTGCGCCCAGTGAAGACTCAGATCAGCCTGGGAATCCGAGTAATATGAGCCAGCGCATGACAAAACCTACAAATTGGCAAGTGCGCCCAGTGAAGACTCAGATCAGCCTGGGAATCCGAGTAATATGAGCCAGCGCATGACAAAAGCTACAAATTGGCAAGTGCGCCCAGTGAAGACTCAGATCAGCCTTGGAATCCGAGTAATATGAGCCAGCGAATGACAAAACCTACAAATTGGCAAGTGCGCCCAGTGAAGACTCAGATCAGCCTGGGAATCCGAGTAATATGAGCCAGCGAATGACAAAACCTACAAATTGGCAAGTGCGCCCAGTGAAGACTCAGATCAGCCTGGGAATCCGAGTAATATGAGCCAGCGAATGACAAAACCTACAAATTGGCAAGTGCGCCCAGTGAAGACTCAGATCAGCCTGGGAATCCGAGTAATATGAGCCAGCGAATGACAAAACCTACAAATTGGCAAGTGCGCCCAGTGAAGACTCAGATCAGCCTGGGCATCCGAGTAATATGAGCCAGCGCATGACAAAACCTACTAATTGGCAAGTGCGCCCAGTGAGGACTCAGATCAGCCTTGGAATCCGAGTAATATGAGCCAGCGCATGACAAAACCAACAAAATGGCATATGCGCCCAGCGAAGACTCAGATCAGCCTGGGCATCCGCCCAGTCTGATTAGAGACTTCACTGTCCACGTAAAGAAAGCTTTAGCCATTGGCTACCCGTTGAGCACACCGCGAAGACTCTGGTCAGACTAGGCGGATGCCCAGGCTGATCTGAGTCTTTGCTGGGCCTATGCCATTTTGTTGGTTTTCTCGCGCGCTGGCTCATGTTGCTTCATCGTTAAGCTCTGTAACACAGACATTTAGCCTTTGGTACCTTAAAGCTTAATTCATAATTCATGAGATGCCAAATTAGTAAAATTGTTCTTACTTTTTTCAGAAATTAAGAAAAAAGAAAGTAAATGAATTAAGGTGACTGGATACATCTAAAGATTTAGCCGCCATTTTTACTAGCGGAATAACGGAAAATGCATTCTGTAATGTTGTATTCAGAGACTTGATTCCATCGACCATAACAGTACTGATGTGTTTCAATATTGGTGAAGTCACCATGCTGTGCAAAAATGACAGAGTATTAGAAATTACCATATGCAAGCGGTGAATCACTTGTTTTACTGTCGCAGACGAATTTATGTAGTTTACACTTTTACAAGCAGTTTCATTTTTGGTTATTTATTTATTTATTTATTTATTTATTTATTTATTCGTATCACGCATTCAGTGGAATGAAATATACATAGCAATTCAGTCATGTACATGTTTATGTACTCCTGCATATCTCAAATGGCTAACACTTGCTGACATTTATATTTATGGCTAATGATGCAAGGAGAAAGACTCTAGAATTTATCCTGCTGATATTGTATACGCCCTAGAAGAATATATCGAGGGTTGAGCGCAAGACTATGGTAACTCAAACATATTTTTGAAATCCTTGTTTAGGGGCAACTTGGACCCCTTTGTAAACAATGCAAATTTAGGTGCCATTGCTCATACGAGCAATGGCACCTAAATTTTCATTGTTTACAGAAAGAAATGTTGTAATCTTCATAACGCTTTCATGGTGAGGAGATTAGGTTTGGGGAAAAACAACCATCTGACTTACGCCAGTCTTGCGCTCAACCCTCGATATATTCTAAGACATCAACGCATACACATTTACTGAATACACACACAGAAAAACCGGCACAGTGGCTCAGTGGTAGAGCGTCCGCTTTGTGACCGGGAGGTTGCGGGTTCGATCCCCGGCCGGGTCATACCAAAGACTTTAAAAATGGTACTAGCTGCTCTTTCGCTTGGCGCTCAGCATTAAGAAAGTAGAGCTAGGAATCGGAACTGGTCAGCTCAGTGACAGTATAATGTGACTGGGTGGAATATCATGTCTAAGTGTCTGGGGCTTGATATTTCAGTGAGGCAGCACTCTACGAGCGAGCATTGAGCTCCCTGCCACACCCAGACACCGTCGCAATATGACTGAAAGATTGTTGAACGCGACGTTAAGCCCAAATCAAACACAGAAACAGAGAGAGAGGGGGAGAGAGAGAGAGAAAGAGAGGGAGAGAGAGGGAGCTTCGTGTACGCGTAGAGTTCTTCGGGTGTTCCCTTCATTTTTCGTACATTTACAGTAAATTATTTGTACTCTCTGCAAAGTACATGTAACTAAGCATACACACACAGTAAAAACAAACAAAACGCACACACACACACACACACACACACACACACACACACACACACACACACACATAGACCATGGGTCAGGGCGGTTTTATAGGCTGGTGTGTACCGGTGGTATTCTCATAAGAGCCACAAGGTTATAAGATGTATGATATGGCGTGTGCGCAGTCTCATTACGAAAACATGCCTATTCAAATATACTGAAAATTTGACCACCAAAAAATGAAAATTTTCCGATGAAAAATACTGATATTTTTCATATTTCTGTTCTAAACATAGATTGTAGGTACTCGTTAGAACCGCCTCGCCGAGGCGGTTCTAACGAGTACCCACAATCTATGTTTTTTGAGCAGTAATAAGAAAAATAATGTATACCCCTGTAAACCCCAGTTTTACTATATAAAAATGGGGTTTAAGGGAGTCAGAATTATATAGGTATGTTTTCGTGATGGATATTTGTATTCGCCTGGTTGTCTGAAGAAGCCATGGTTCTTAGGGAATTCGTAGAGAGCACAGCAAATATTCTGATTAGAGTACGTGGATGTGCAGGCTGATCTGAGTGAGTCGCAAGGCGCATATTACCACACGTTGAAGCCAATTTCTCATAAAAGACGTTCTTAGAGTGTGGATGCATTTAATTGAAGCTCAGTTCAACGGGTATAATACATTTGATGTTGTTTTCTCCATATTAAACTTCAGATCATAGCAGCTTTATTAAAGAAAAAAATGTTCCCGGAAATAGGCGACAATGTCATAATTGCCACAGGATTCCAATATCCTTTCTTTTCTTCTCAATTCAGAAATACCCGATGAAAAGGAGCCTTATGCGAATAGACAAGTCTTTAACTCGTTCTTTATTAGCGAGGACAGCGTATGCCCTTATCCGACCGCACGCATGCGCCGTCTCGTATTGGTCTTTGCTGTCCGCATACGTCTCAAAGATCCCCTTTCTCATGCTAAAAATCATCTCGAGGGTTGAGTGCAAGACTATAGTAACTCAAACATATTTTTGAAACCCTTGTTTAGGGGCAACTTGGACCCCTTTGTAAACAATGCAAATTTAGGTGCCATTGCTCATACGAGCAATGGTACCTAAATTTTCATTGTTTACAGAAAGAAATGTTGTAATCTTCATAACGCCATCATGGTGAGGAGATTAGGCTTGGGGAAAAACAACCATCTGACTTACGCCAGTCTTGCGCTCAACCCTCGATCTGTCTCCTTATTTTCCCAAAGATAGTCAATACCATATACACCTTTATATTGAGACACCTCAACACCTTACCATATATGCCCTAAATTTTGAACTAGACCACACTTCTACCTGTTGATGTATTCAGAAATGTTGAATGAGTAGCAAACAGTGTAGACCCTGATCAGATGCTGCGTTCTGCGTCGTCTGATCTGGTTCTACACTGTTTGCTTAGGCCTGTCTGCCTGAAAATACCTAGGATAAATAAGGTATAAACTGCCCAACAAATGTTGATAATAATGTCCAAGTAAGATTTCATTTCTGTAATGTAATCGCTAGATGACCGACTTTCGTTTTTTTTTTTTTTTTTTTTTTTTTTTTTTTTGTGTGTGTGTGTGTGTGTGTGTGTTTTTTTTTTTTTTTTTTTTTTTTGTTTTTGTTTTTTTTTTTGTTGTTTTTTTTTTGTCTTTTTTTTTCTGGAAAGTACGTCTTTACCATGTGGACATTCTTTACATGAGTTTGTGCAAAGACTATGCGATTCTAAATTATGGGTGTACCGCTTCTTAACAAAAGAAACACAATGTTTTTAATATACATTTTTATTCTTTTATTTTTACTGGCAATAATCAGACCATAGCCAAACTACCTTTAGGTGGCATGTTTAACGTTGTAGTCTTGCTGGCCGCCATTTTGTTTTTTAATCATAATTTACATAAAAAGTGCTGTATCTACACGTAAATTTAAAATGGTTTCTATACAGTAACTGTCTGTGCATTGTTATACTAATCGGCTATTTCTCAGTTTAAGTAACAGCGTCACTTCTTACATGTACCTATGGTGTCATCAGCATTAGATTTATGCGATACTAAAATAATTTAATTTGTTTCGATTTTTTAAGTTTTTGCCAGCATTTTACATATGGAGACAAACTTTGCAGACAGGAGTTTGCTTTCCTTTTATTTGAACCTTTTTAGAAGAGACAAAATCACTTTCCTTTAATTGGTGATCACGCAAGAACGCACACACATACATACATACACACGCCCGCGTACACACGCACGCACAAATTGAAAATTTGGTTTAAAAACTAAACTAAATCTGAATATGTCTTATAATTTAGCCTTCTGCATACTCCTGCTTTCGCTATATACATGTATTATGGGGGGGGGGGAGCCCGGGGGGGGGGGGGTGGGGGGGGAGCCCGGTGGTGCACTTTCCAGTAATGTAACGAGTTCCATTTCAGTATTATTTCCTTTAAATGCATCTCCAATCCATTTAAGGGGCTAATAATTTATTCTTTCATTTCTCCACGAAAACATAAATTTTAAAATCTTATTACATTTATTTCACGGGGGCGACTGTAAAGAGAGATTCATGATCATTTCTTTTGCGTGCCAAAATAAATAGGATAGAGTCAGGTCACAGGATTTCCTTCAAGTTGCAATGTGCACCAAGCAAAGACTCAGATCAGCCTGCGCGTCCGCGCAGTCTGATCAGAGTCTTTACAGGGCACTCTATCGGTAGTCAAGGGTCCAATGCGTCTTCAGGCGGACAGCGAGGAATCTGATCAGACTGCGCGAAAGCGCAGGCTGATCTGGGTCTTCGCTGGATGCACATGTGATCTTGTAGAAAATGTTTTGCCCCGACTCAATATTCACCTAAAAAAAAAAAATCTCGGTACAGTGCTATTACATTATTTTATCTGAAGAGAACGCTGGAAAATGGTTTATTCATTTTGTATGAATTCAGATTTATAAGATTTATAATGTATGTCGTAGCCTAAATAATGATGAACATTTTCTAGCTTTCAATTTCTATTCAAAGCATTACGAAAACACCCCTATTCAAATATATAGAAAATTTCACCTAAAGGAAATACTGAAATTTTTCAGATAAAAAACTCTGATATTTTTTATATTTCTGCTCAAAACTATGTTTTGGGGCAGAAATAAGGAAAATAATACATACCCCTGTAAACCCCAGTTTCACTGTATAGAAGTGGGGTGTAAGGGGGTCAAAATTATAAAGGCATGTTTTCGTGATGATTCATTGCAACTCTAGTGACTATAACGTTAGAAAATGTACGTCCGTGCATTTGCGCCCAGTGAATATTAGCTTTCCTGCAATCTGATAAGTCTTTGCTTGACGCCTTTTGGATAGTCAAGGATCCAAGATTTTATTACGTTAATGAGTCTATGTTACGTGTGCCGACATATTTCCTCATAATATATAGTAAAAACAGGTGTATTATTTGTATGTTGTTCAGATTTTTACAGCACTTAAACCAGCTTTTCTATTTGTCATCATTATAATGTTATCAGTTTTGCTGCAAGAATCCGTCTATAGTGCTTCGTAGCCAAACTCTTCCTCGTTTTCCCATATTATATGGTGAAAATTTTATAGCTTACACAGCTGTAGATAAGAAGGTATAAGCATCACGAAAACATACCTATATGTATATAATTTTGTCCCCCTTAAACCGCATTTTTATATTGTAAAACTGGGGTTAACAGGGGTATACATTACTTCGCTTATCTCTGCTCAAAAACGTTGATTGTGGGTACCCCTTAGAATCGCCTCGCTGAGGCGATTCTAACGTGTACCAACAATCTATGTTTTAAGCAGAAATATGAAATATATCAGATTTTTTATCTGATTTTTTTTTTTCAGTTTTTGGTGGTGAAATTTTCAATATATTTGAATAGGCGTGTTTTTTGTAATGGGGTAAATATGTATATTCTTATCGTTCCACAAAATCATATGTTGTGAGTACTCATTGGAAGCGCCACATAAGTTTCTCATAAAACATATGTTTTTTGTGTAAAAATGAGAAAGTATAATGAATTTTGTTTAAAATGCGGCTTGCCTAGAGCTATAGCAAATGTAGTGTACTTTTTACATAGGTGTGTTAAGGTAGTTGTGCTTCTTTCTCTAATTTGCCTAGCTATTACTTTATTTATTAATTATCAAGGAGACACAAATATATCATTACGTGTAAATGCAATTCTAATTTACATTCCGTAGCTATACGCAAAATATTAAGATAATTCACCATTTCCTTAATCTTTAATGCACTAAAATGAGAGCTTTGTCAATGCAATTTTTCATTGGATTTCACTATATAAATTTAAGAAACAGTTTATACATTTTTACTGAGAAATTCCTTTTATTGGATGAACTCAGTCTCCAATACAATAGGAATTGTAATGGTTTCGAACTTAGTTTAGGTCGAGATGAAGCCAGTATCTTGTTTATAATGTTTCCTACTCTGCTTCGGTATTTTTCAGAAAGTTGGCATTCAGAAAAAGTAAATTTGCAAATTCTAGTATTTTTGCTTTGATATAATTCAAACACTATGTCACAACTACTTAACATATGCACCAAAAGGTTTATTATGTTCATTTCTTTCTTTCTTTCTACTTTTTTTCCAAATCGATTATTTGCACGTATTCCAAGTACACGTTAAATGACTTTAAATTAGGCAAAGATCGATAGTGCAGATTGGAGCTATTTTCCCTAAACAGTCCACTTGTTTCGAAATTTCTGACTTTTTTCAGAATATTTTTGTGAAACACCCTTAATTAAAATTCAGTTGAAAGACAGTAAAAATCAGTTGTATATAAAGAATTTAAACAATTTCAAAACTATAGAAACTTGATAAGCCAAATCAATTGTCGGCCGATAATTTTAGTTTCGGGTTAAAATTTGAGAGAAAATAATATAAAAAGAGAAAAGACGAAATTAATGGTTTCTAAGATATGAGCTGTCAGAGCAACCTTTGTTTCAGTTCCGAAAAGGAATAAAACTAGAATGCTCAGTCAGTGGCACGCCATCACAAATCCCCATGCTTTCACCACTAAGCACAGAGAAGTGAAAAATAATGTTGCTCTCACACACCCTTACCATGCGGAGAAGTCATGTATCAAGTTTGGTTTTGACTCCGCCCAGTGGTAAAAGAGGAGATAGCCGACGGATGGACGGACGGAGGCGTCCACAATATCCCTATCGTTTTTTTTTTTTAAATAAAAAATGGTGGGAATAATGATTTAGCGAACACTTCTATACATTCTTGCACCCTGCTTCTTATGATAGGATTGTTTTTATCTCACGACTAGTTACTATTTCGAAAGTACTTAATGTTTTACGTACACATGGGACATGAATACCATAAAACTTTGAACTTGATAGATTTGTGAACATGGTATGGGGTACTGACAAATCATCCTAACATGGCTCAGCAATCAGTAAAAAGCAAACCCTTAAAACAGCGTACACATTCAAACATAAACCTTCAGTATTCATGAAATATTCTAAAAAGGGCTGTAGATCGTCACCATAACTTTTGGTAGCACTGTATATAATAATGCGTAACACAAGAAAAAGGCCCTGATGCCATATGCGAACAGCAAAGGCCCAGATCAGAATGCGCATACATCCGGACGTTCTCTGTTCGCCGACATATACTACAGTATCCTTGGATTCTTTAAGCGGACAACGAAGGCCCTGATCAGCCTGCGCATGCGCAGGCTGATCAGGGCCTTCATTGTCCGCAAAGTGCATAAGAGCTCTTTACGTGCGTTGCGCATCTTATGTAAGTTAAATTCCTCTTATGGATATCCTTCGATAACTCTGTGGGTAGCCAACGACCTAAAGTGTATTCAGACGGACAGCAAAAATTCTTATCAGTCTGCTCAGATGCGCAGGCTGATCTGCGTCTTTGCTGAGCGTACATGCAATCTTGTAAGACATGCTTGTAGACATGATGTGTCCCGGCTCATTTGCAAGTTGTGTTTCTTCGCAACTTAGATGGTACTCCCAGACGTGTTCACTTCATGCTTGAAACGGTTTATTGGCATACAATTAATATGTAGTTCAGAGAAAAATAAATTCTATGAGGCCACTCTCACGAAACACAGCCTTCCAAGGGTTTATTTACATAAAATGACAACTCACAAACCAGCACTCCATCGAAACCTAAAGTCACCCCACCTCCTCCGACAGTTTTATTGTTGATCGTTTCAAGTCTATATTTCTGTTGCATCCCTCGTTTTTTTTTCCCTTAAGGTTTGGTTTAAACATATTTATTTCAAAATGTTTACATATACAACATATACAAAAATACAACAATAGGATTAGAACGAAAGCATAGAGCTTATTTAGTTCCTTTTGCAATGATCACACTACAGGAAAGGAACTAAATAAGCTCTATGCTTTCGTTCGAATCCTATTAATGTATTTTTGTATATGTTGTATATGCAAACATTTTGGAAATAAATATGTTCAAACCAAACCTAAACGAAAAAAGGACGAGGGCTGCAACAGAAATATTGCCTTGGAACGATCAACAATAAAACTGTCGGAGGAGGTGGGGTGGGTGCGGTGGGGGTGCGGAGTAAGATGAGAGCTTAACCTTGGTTTTATTGGCGTCTTACACTCGCCCTTAATCCAAATATAATGCCAAGTACATGTACATATGATTGTTCGGTCCGCGTATGGGTTTCCTATCTAGACAGTGGACCATCAAAGACAAAATATATAATCAACTTCTATGTACTATAATGTGAAATAAAGATGGGGACTCGACTATAAGCTATATATCAAACCACAAAGGTCAACTGTGAGCCGGGCCATAGATGAATAGTCAGGCACAAACCTTTAAGAAAAAAAATAGGGATTCGACCGCCGATAAGCATGCGGCTCGACTCGTCCATCAAGAAACATACCTTTTTTGACCCCTTTAGACTCCACTTTATACAGTAAAACTGGGGTTTACAGGGATATACATTATTTTTTCTTATTTCTGCTCAAAAATATAGATTGAAGGTACTCGTTAGAACTGCCTCGGTGAGGCGGTTCTAACGAGTTACCCACAATCTATGTTTTGAGCAAAAATATAAAAAAAATATCAGATTTTTTTTATTTGATTTTTTTTTGTGTGGTAAAATTTTCAGTTTATTTGAATAGGCGTGTTTTCGTAATGCGTACAGTTAAAGAGGGCAGCACTGACGTGTAGTAAAAGAGGACAACGTAGTTAACATTGACTGGTTAAACCAATATGCATGACACCTACACAAATCTACAGACATCTTTTCCAAGAGCAGGGCCCAGTTGTTCAAAACTAACGATGTCCTTAGTTAATGTACTGTTAAAATTTTAATCATTAAATTTGGCATATTCTCTCATATTTTTGCTGATCAAAATGTGCGTTGCTTGCATTTGCAAAAACTACTCACATTTTTTCACCAAAATACTTGTGAATTAGATGTTGTACTTACTAACGAGCTCATTAAGCTAACGATGCTTTGAGGAGCTGGGCCGAGATTTAGAGAAAAGCACAATAGCTCCCACGTTGACCTAGTTTTATGTCTAAAATTTCAAGATGTCATAACTGCACTAGTCAATAACGTATTATTTTTTTTGAAGCATTAAGAGTTACACGAAGTTCATCTAGTAATGCGGATATTCACTGCGCTGATTAATTAAACAAGTGTACTTTGTCATGTGTAACCAAATGAAAAGGGCGTTTTATAGCAAAGGCAATCAACAAAATGTCAAGGTCAGATCAGCCTAGCCGGAGTTTTCTCTGCCTGCTTATACAGTTGCGGTATGTGATCTAGATATCCTGACAGACAATCAGGGGCCGATAACATAAAATCTGACTTAGCGGGATGCACATGCTGATCTTGACATTTGCTACCAGGGTATATAGAATATAGGATTTTAGGCATTTTCGATTGGTGTTGGACAATTGAGGTTTTGCATTAAATTCACTTGGAGCAATTTGAGAATCGCCGAATATCCTATTCTTGTAATTCATCAAATCAATCTTATTTTATTTTCGGAAGAAATATTATTACATATAGAACTGTTGTTGATTTTTGCGCTGTCAAATTAATTTCCTCATATTTTTTACCCCAAGATTCCACCTTTTTACCATACAAATTGACGGAAAAGGAGTTTTTCCTGAATTCTAACCAAATAAAGTATTTCTTTTATGGTGGTGTTTAAAACCACAGAATCAATTTATGGAACCTTTTTGCTTATGAAACCACCGTCTGACAAGAGGCAGAGATTAAATTTACGGAGCACATTTGCGAGTTTCCATACCACTTGACATTTCATTCAAATTGTCGGGAAAGATAATATGAATGAAATGTAAAATCTTGTTTTCTGCGAGGCGCTTCAAAGAGTATCCACAATACTCGTATATATATATATATATATATATATATATATATATATATATATATATATATATATATATATATATATATATATATATATATATATATATATATATATATATATATCATTCAAATTGTCGGAGAATATATGAATGAAGTGTAAAATCTTGTTTTCTGCGAGGCGCTTCAAAGAATATATATATATATATATATATATATATATATATATATATATATATATATATATATATATATATATATATATATATATATATATATATATATATATATATATATATATATATATATATATATATATATAAAGTGCATTGAAAGGGTTCCAACAGTAACAAATGGAAAAGCAGGTTAAACATTTACAACATTCAGAAACCAAAATCCCCTAATAATGTTTTCCCCTACAAACCCCTGTTTTAACTACACGTACATTAACCGTAACTTCAGGAAAGGTACCTTCAAACCTGTGCGCCCAGTGTAGATTAAGAGTCTTTACTGGGCGCATTTCGGATAGCCGAAGATGCAAAGTATATGTGGTCAACGAAGACTCTGAGTAGATGCGCGCATGATTCGTCTTCGTTATGCGCACATGTCAGATGATACATTTTCTCACGTCCATTACGAAAACATGCCTATTCAAATATATTGAAAATTTATTCACCGAAAAATGGAAAAAAAAATCAGACAAAAATTCAAATATTTTTCATATTTCTGCTCAAAACACAGATTGTGGGTACTCGTTAGAACCGCCTCGACGAGGCGGTTCTAACGAGTACCCATAATCTATGTTTTCGAGCAAAATGAGAAAAATAATGTATACCCCTGTAAACCCCAGTTTTACTATATAAAAGTGGGGTTTAAGGGGGTCAAAACTATATAGGCATGTTTTCGTGATGAATGTTCATACATTATGGGGTAACATGGGTACACATTACATGTAAACGTAATGTATAGTACTGAAAATTTTGACTGCTTCAACCGCAACACAATTACGAAAACACGCCTATTCAAGTATATTGAAAATTTTACAACCAAAGAAGGAAAATTTTCAGATAAAAATTCTGATGTGTTTCACATTTCTGCTCAAAACATAGATTGTGGATACTCGTTAGAACCGCCTCACCGAGGCGGTTCTAACGGGTACCCCAAATCTATTTTTTTGAGCAGAAATAAGAAAAATAATGTATACCCCTGTAGATCCTAGTTTTATCATATAAAAGAGAGGTTTAAGGGGGGCAAAATCAGATGGGCGTGTTTTCGTGATACTGTTTTTGTCGATTCGTTACTAGTCCCAGTGAAATTGTGTTATCTTTGTCGTGCATTCTGTAAAGCTAATTTAACGCTAAATTGATCTGCGATGGGAGCGCAAAATATTTTTTATGCAGAACTCAAGTGAAAGAACTAAAGCATCAAACAATAATTATATAAAAAAATAATCGTTTCGTTTCGAGTATTTCTCAGAAAAAAAAATACATATCCCTGGCAGTGTCATATTAGCATATTTGCCAATTAGCCGTTATTTCGAGCAGGTAGTGTTACTTTTTCTGTATAATCAGTTTTGGAGCATCAACTTTGAGCCGTGTTATGCAAAATGGATCCTTAGTATAGATTAGATGAATTTCTTTATGATTTATTAACTCTCTGATCCCCTCTTTTTTTTTATTTTTTTTACTACAAAATGTATATAAATCGATGAATTGTTGAGAAGGACTGTCTGAATTTTGATTCAATGAAACTAATCTTTCTATACTTGTGTTTAAAACCTCAAGAATAGTTAAGGAATCTGTGTTGTTTTTTTATTAAACTGGCTATTGAAAATGGACAATCCTAAATTTGTGCAAGCGCATTAGAGAGGTACCAAAGTAAATTCTAAACTGAACTTATCATCGTCTTTCAACTATTTTTCAGAGAAAAGAAGACTTTATAAATTCATTCCGAAGCCTTATTTTCTACGAGCAATAAGAAAAAAAAATCGTCTAATGATTTAGCCTTTACTTCACAAATCGGGGCACCTAGGGGAAACAATACCGTAGACTCCACTAGGAAGAAAGCGCAAGGCCTTTTTCGTCAAACACGGCTCAAATTTCAAATGATACGTATAAATTAAGCAATCGCGCTAATTTGTATAATCGAAGATGTAGATATATTGATAGCTGTTATGTAGTAAAATGATTTCACGCACACACAGCATTTCTTACAAATTAGCGTGTCCGCCAAACAATGAATCAGATCAACTTTCGCACATGCGCAGGCTGATCAGAATCATTGCTTCGCGTTCCACGCGTAGCCAAACATCCTAGCGGACGACAGAGATTCTGTTTACAATGTGTGGAAGCGCAAGCTGATCTGAGTCTTCCCAAGGCGCACAAACAATCGTGTAGGTGATGTTGTGCCCGGCTCATTTCACATTATGTTAACACACCTTCATCACGAAAACGTGCAAATAATATTAACTCCCATAAACCCCACTTTTATATAGTGAAACTGGGGTTTACAGGGATATACAATATTTTTCATATTTCTGTTCGAAAACATAGATTGTGGGAACTCGTTAGAACCGCCTCGCCGAGGCGGTTCTAACGAGTACCCACAATCTATGTTTTGAGCAGGAATATGAAAAATATCAGAGTTTTTTTATCTGAAAATTTTCAGATTTTGGAGGTGAAATTTTCTATATATTTGAATAGGCGTGTTTTCGTAATGTTTGCGGAATGTACCACCTTGCTTTCTGCATTACGAAACACTCCTATTCAAATATATTGAAAATTTCACCTCCAAAAACTGAAAATTATCAGATAAAAACTCTGATATTTTCCCACATTTCTGCTTAAAACATAGATTGTGGGTACTCGTTAGTACCGCCTCGCCGAGGCGGTTCTAACGAGTACCCACAATCTATGTTTTCGATCAGAAATAATAAAAATAATGTTTACCCCTGTAAACCCCAGTTTTATTATATAAAAGTGGGGTTTAAGGGGGTCAAAATTATATAGGCATGTTTTCGTGATGGGATCGTCTGTGTACATACTGTTCCATACTCGGACACCAAACGCGTTCACGTCACGGTATACTCAACTAAGGGCACGTTGAATACGACGTGTATGTTCTATTGTTTGGATTCTCATATTCGTTCCTTTTACAAAATAGATCCCTTTTCAGAAGGGATAAAAAATAGTTGTCTCCCATGAAAATGTATTTGTTTCCCTTAAGCGCACTAAATTTCAAGTCGCTAATTACCCCACAGATTATATGCTATCTTTGAACAGATCTTCTGTGAGCCACACCGGATCTTTGGATTGCCCGTGCACTGTACCTAATAAATTTTAATGCATGTAACATGTGTTATTAGTCATTGGATTTCCCGCACCCAAAACACTTAATTAATTAGTTGTCGGATTCCCCGCACCCAGGAGGAATAAATGTGAATGAAAACAGTCCCGAATTATTGCACCTGGGTAAACATGTATGCAAACCGACAACTAGAATCAGTATACTGAGATTTTCGTGCGATATTTGTAAATGTAACAGCTTGTTGCGATCGACCTGTAGTCCGATTCAGAGTCACAGTGTACATAAACTATAGGCACTGTATCTACATTTACATTTAATGGAATTGTTTCCTATATGGCTTTAAGGATTCATAGAATTATCTATTTCCAAGTAACGGAAGAACGTCTCTGTCCACAAACGACATCATAATGTTAGGCGTACGTGACGTTATTTGAAAATAGCAAAATGGTGTCTAATAAAACACCAGTAGGTAGGTAACTAGATATGAGACAAAAATCGCTCGTATGGACATTCAAGTAACCGGGAAGTACTTAATCATAAAAACATAAAATATCGCCCATACTGGAAGAATCAGATCCTTGGAAGAAAAGAAAAGAATATTGATCATATTTTTAAACGCAAAATCCATTGTCCTATTTATCAAGCTGGTACATATATCGCCTTACTTTTGGGAATTCATCTCGGACAATCCAAATGGCGGATAATACATTGTTTATCCAACCAAGCATTTAACCATGGTTATCTGATCCTACGCAAGTCGTCTTCATGTGAGATTAAGATGCATGAGATTTTGTTAAATTCTGTATAAATTCGGATGTATATGTTTATGCTTCAAACTCAAGCCCGGTATATTTTGACGATACAAAATCAAAGGGCTGAATAGCCCTGTACATGTAATGACAGATTTTATGAGAAACTTATACATTCTAGGAAATCGTTTTGCCTTCCATTTAAACTTATGTGAAGCTTCTCCTTCGAAAAAGAAGAAAACAAAACGAGCTACAGCGAAAAACAAAAGCGCTGATCAGTCTGCGCGGACGCGCAGACTGATCTGCGCCTTTATTGTTCGCATATGCATTAAAGTGAGTTTTCTCAGCGTATAAAGACTTGAACCATGGATCAAGCACAAGTCGCACTACTTTTTGTTGATAGCTCAACGGCGTTCTAATATACACACACGGTCTACGTTTTTGCGCGGATAAATACAAACTTTAGTAGAAGTCAAAGCCAGTTTCTCTAAAATCATGCATGGCAACGAAGAATGACAGATAAAAATCTGTCATTAGAAAACTAAACCACAAAATGAAAAATACAGTACACAAATAATGTACATGTGTTTAGTCTGTTTAACAACATAACGCTCATAAGTGAATGGCTAAACTATTATGTACATACAATCGCCCCTCCATATCTCGAACACCGATGGCTCCATTACCAAGCCTGATTCGAACTCGTTTTTGTGTCCCTACGAAATTCTTCCGATAGCTTAAGAAAAAAATATTTCGGGATATTTTCTTATTTCATGATGAAAGTTTTTGTTGTGTGTACTCATTAGAATCGCCTGAACTCATTAGAATTGCCTCAGGCGATTCTAATGAGTACATACAACACACCATTATTTTATAGAAGATCGAAAAGACACCAATATACATGTAATTTACCGATTTTGTCTCCTAACCTGGCGCTATGATTAGCACTCAGTGGCTCGAACTACCCATAACTAGAATAAATTTGTATAGTTCCAAAGATATTCGAGCCATTTTGGTTCGACTGTATTTGTATTTCGACTTGTTAGTTAGTCAGAGCAATAATTGCAATGTTTTATTCATTTGCCACTTTTATTATTAATAGAGAGAAAAAACATAGCATTTTTATTCACTGGAGAAAAATAAAACATTTTTTTTTTTTTTTTTTTTTTTTTGGCACAGAGGTTCATAAATATGGCTTTTATTGATGCAAAAAGTCAGTTAAAGACTCCCTTTCTTGCGATTGCCTGCCAGTGTACTAGTATTATATATATTATAATTCTACATGGCTGCTTGATCAGAAATACAATTATATTAAACAAAGAAATATTAATGTAGTCTAAACAGATACGGGATACGGTGTGAAAACATTCATTTCATGATGATCTGTTGGCAACTCTCAACAAACACGTGTGTAAAGTCAAACGGACCTTCACGAAAACATACCTACAGAATTTTGACCCCCTTATACCCCACTTTTATATACATTGTAGTAAAGCTGGGGTTTATTGGGGTATAAATTATTCTTTTTATTTCTGCTCTAAAACATAGATTGTGGGCGGTTCTAACGACTACCCACATTCTATGTTTAGAGAAGTAATATGAAATATCAAATTTTTTTTATCTGAAAATTTTTCTTTTTTGGTTATAAAATTTTCAATATATTTGAATAGGTGTGTTTTCGTAATGTATAATTATGTAGTCAGTACAGGTACAAGTATTTTGGCAACTATTGAAAAACAGGGAACTTAACATAATTTTTGTTGTTGTTGTTGTAGTTTCTTATTTATTTATTTATTTTATTTATTTATTTATTTATTTGTTATTTATTTATTTATTTTTTTGTATTCGTGTTATAACCGAGACCGTGCTATAATGGATCGTGTAATAAAGAGGTTTTGTGCACCACGAAGTAAATAAATAGATGGCTTATGATCTCTATGGGTGTTAGGTTGCTTTTCCCCATTCTGTCTATTGGAAATTACTTGATGCAATCAGAATTGTTACTCTACACTCGCTATCTGTCGTCTTTCGCATGATGCTTTATACAGGAAACATTTTGCATAGTTTTGTCATGATTTAATGTAATACATCTTCACTTGTTGTTACTACCTAGGCAACAATTGCTTTAGTTTTCATAATTATTATGCAAAATTATGAACAAAAATAACGATAGGTTAGATAGTTAGGAGGCAGGTTTTTAAAATGTTCACGCCTTCTGAATTTATGAAATTGTCACATTATTATCATATAAAAAAAAGTTACAAGGATCGTTTTCACAAATCAATTTATACATCAAATTTAATTGCATTGTAGATATTTCATAAACACAGACGGAAAAAGAAGCAACGAAATGTTTCTGCGTCAAGCACAATTTACATTTGCATTCAGCATAAAACTCCATTGTAGGGACAGATCAGCTTTCCAAGTGATGTAGAAAGCACAATCATTACTGCGCCTTTAAACTAATAAAGAAAATTAAAGAACAGTTTTGACTTATGGAAAATATAAATGAGCTCTGTCACGTGAAAAAACCATTACCAAACACGCCTATTCAAATATATTGAAAATTTCACCACCCAAAACTGAAAGTTTTCAGATAAAAATTCTGATATTTTTTACATTTATGCTCAAACATAGATTGTTGGTACTCGTTAGAACCGCCTCGCAGAGGCGGTTCTAACGATAACCCACAATCTATGTTTTTGAGCAGAAATAAGAAAAATCATGTATACCCCTGTATACCCAAGTTTAAAAAATGGGGTTTAAGGGGTCAAAATTATATAAGTATGTTTTCGTGATGCACCTGCGGGACATAGGCGAACAGCGAAGACCAAGACCGGCTTGTGCATTAGACACAGTCTGAAGAAGATCATGAATATCAAACCTTAATTTCTCTGAAAAAAAAAGAAAAAAAAAGAGAAAAAATTACAATTTGCTTAAGGGCTAATTCATAACGAAAAACATGCCTGTTCAAATATACTGAAAATTCTACCATCAAAAAATGAATTTTTTTAGATAAAAATTCTACTATTTTTTTATATTTCTGCTCAAAACATAGATTGTGGGTACTCGTTAGAACCGCCTCGAGTACCCACAATCTATGTTTTTGAGGAGAAACACGAAAAATAATGTATACCCCTGTAAATCCAAGTTTTACTATATAAAAGTGGGGTTTAAGGGGGTCAACATTACATAGCGGCTTTTGAATAAGGAAACCATGTACAAAGTTACCCAGAAGAGGCCACAATCATGAAGCACAGCCTTTCCTTAGGCATCGTAAGAAGAACATAAATAAGAAACACACCCTGACAGAACACAATGGTACAGTTGCAACAACAGCTATGCAAAACGACGAGAACTGCACTAGAAGAACTCATTAGAAAGGCAAGCAGACAAACAACTGGGGGCTAGAATTACTTTTACTCGACAAAACCTCGACCTAGATTTTGATGCAACTCCAAATTGCAAGGATCATCTGCTTCATATATGAAACAGAAGCCAGACCATAAATGAGTTTCCAAGACGTGTCGAAAAGACATTAAAGCAATGTAATTATGTCAAATATAACGAAATTATTATATATGTCCATGCCAGTAAGACTGTTGCTAAATAACCGGACTTGTTCACAATCATTATTCAGCAAAGTTCACAATAAGACCCGCAATGTCAGAAACGTACCTTTGGCCATGAGCGTCCAGCGAAGATACAGATCAGCCTGCGCATTCGAGCAGTCTGATCGAATCTTCACTGAGCGCTTTTGGGTAGCCAAAGATGCAAAATCTCTTTTTCAGACAACAAAGACTCTGCTCATCCAGCGCGGATGCGCATGCTGATTCGAGTCTTTGATGGGCGCACATGTCAGACGGTATCATCACGAAAACATACCTATATAATTTTGATCCCCTTAAACACCACTTTTATATAGTAAAACTGGGGTTTACAGGGGTATACATTATTTTTATTTTTTCTGCTCAAAAACATAGATTGTGGGTACTCGTTAGAACCGCCTCGTCGAGGCGGTTCTAACGAGTACCCACAATCCATGTTTTGAGCAGAAGTATAAAAAAAAAATCAGAATTTTTTATCTGAAAAATTGACATTTTTTTGGTTGTAAAATTTTCAGTGTATTTGACTAGGCATGTTTTCGTAATGTATTTTCTCATGTTGCGGCCCATAATATTCAGGAATTTATTGAAAATGAGTGAATGGTTGTGACAAAAGTCCCTTGTGGGATATGAATAGGTTATCTGCAGGACACTCAGGGTCAGTGTTTTAGCATATTAGCCCACAAGAGTCCATTTATACTACCATGTATTATGGTTATTGTGATGACTGTTGCAAACAATAGAATTATACTATCAGAGTCATATCATACCATAACCTATTTTCTGGCGTACATTTGTTTTTGCATCAACAGAGATGACGCCCTAAATAACTGGTTCGCTTATCCATGTAATCGATATAGGGTCTGGGTTATTATACAGTGTTTTTTGTATTTTGTTCTGCCGTGTGGCTGCTCACTGTCATTTAATACGAAAACACGCCTATTCAAATACACTGAAAATTTCACCACCAAAAACTGAAAGCTTTTCAGATAAAACAATCTGATATTTTTCACATTTCTGCTCCAAACATAGATTGTGGGTACACGTTATAACCGCCTCGATTCTAACGAGTACCCACAATCTATGTTTTTGAGCAGAAATAAGAAAAATAATGTATACCCCTTGTAAACCCCAGTTTGACTATATAAAAGTGGGGTTTAAGGGGGTCAAACTTATATAGGTGTGTTTTTGTGATGGGTGCTTGTTTTGTTCAAAGTTTGTCTTATTACTGTGTTTGGCGGATTTTGTCTCACATTGTGAGCACCTCGTCGGGATAATGAGAATCTCTCTCTCTCTCTCTCTCTCTCTCTCTCTCTCTCTCTCTCTCTCTCTGTCTCTGTGTGTGTGTGTGTGTGTGTGTGTGTGTGTGTGTGTGTGTGTGTGTGCTGTTTGTCTTGGTTTGTTTGCTCTACCTCTTGGTGTATTTAATTGGCTATGTTCTGTAACTATGCTCTTCCTGGACATCTTCGATACTTCTTTTACATAGTGAGAGCATTTCGCATTGCCCTTTCGAAAACACGCCTATTCAAATATATAGAAAATTTCACCTCTAAGAACTGAAAATTTTCAGATAAAAACCCTGATATTTTTCATATTTCTGCTCAAAACATAGATTGTGGTACTCGTTAGAATCGCCTTGGAGAGGCGATTCTAACGAATACCCACAGTCTATGTTTTATAGAAAAAATAAGAAAAATAATGTTTACCCCTGTAAACCCCAGTTTTACTATATAAAAGTGGGGTTTAAGGGGGTCGAAATTTTACAGGCATGTTTTCGTGATAAGTTTTGATCAATTTAAAGTAAAATACACAATTTTCCGTTAACGATACCATATCTACAGTATAACTACTTCTCTGTGACATTCATGTTTTCTTTTCATGCTCTAGGTAGAAAAATGGTAGGTCAGTTTATACAAAAAATATTCACCTCTACTTTATATTAAACAGATGCGCAGCAACCCTAAGTTATAAAAGCTCGCAAAAAGTAGTTTATGTAAAGCTTTATTAAAGCCGTTCATTGGTTATATAATGGTTCTTCATGCTACCCGTTTTCCTAAAATGTTTCAATATTTAACTACTCGTCTGTCCTGACGTACTTTATTGACTGCGTGTTTTTACAGATTGATCCGAGCACGTGCAGTTGCCAACCTCGTATTGCTTGTCAGTTTGGACGGATTTTCTTGTCTTCCTTTGACCAGGTGACTGGACAAAAATATTGCAATATTATCTAGAACGCCTTTTCCCTACACCAAGAAAGGTGTAATGATGCTAATAAATTGTTTTGATAGCAGATATATACTGTATATATGTAAAGTCTCCCACAGTATTTTCCATGAAGGTTCTACAAAAAATTATGAAATAAACCTTTACCAGTCTCTGGACTAATTCAGCAGACGACAAATTGGTGATTTTTTATTATTTTTTTATCCCAGAAAACAAGATTTGACATTCATGCAAACTGTCTCCGTTGGAGACAATTTGCATGAATTATCAAATTCTCTATACTGGACAAAATAAGAACATTATTTCAAAGTGTGGTCTGCTGAAAATTAAACGCAGAGTCCTAAGCCTTCAAACTTGGATATAACAGTCATTTCTTCCTTTTTAGAACAGACCCATTTTAGAAGAGGTTTGGGGTCTAAGAAAGCAAACCGGTACTCATAAAAGCTATTTCACTTGCTAACCAATGGAGAAAATCTATTGGGTGTATCAAGTCCCAAGAGTCCCAATTACAATACAGGTAGACAGGATTTAGATTATGTACTATTCTGTTACAATGTACATGTACTAGACATGCGTTGACCTATTAGCATATGTATGAGGTATAATTATGCTATGACAAGGGTTATTTCATACTGTAATAGAGAACAATGATTTACAGTAATAATGGACAATATTTTAGTAATCAAACTATTTTCAAACAGTTAAATTCATGGAACACATGGACGGTTCCTCTAACATTTTACCCACTAAAAGCTGGACTGATATATTCTGCATTTCGTGTAGCTTATGGCGAAAAGTTCTGTGGCATTCTGATCTTGGTCTATGGTGTTTACGAAAGTAAATTTATAGGGTAGTTGGGCCCTTCATGCCTCTTTGTTAGTCGCCAATGTTTGGAAAGAAATGGCATGCAACTTCCGAGTTACTATTCTCGCGACTATAAGGACATATAGCATGCATTTATGGCTCTTAATTTCCGTTTTTAAAGAAAGTTGCCTTGAACGTAAATGCAAGTTTGCTTTTTGAACACACAAACAAGGCGAAAAAGTGATTGAGAAGGACCCCCTTTGATAAGACATTATTCTAGACTAAGAACCCTGCATATATTGTAGATTATTAAGTCATAATTATTCATCTGTAAGCAGGCAACAAAGGCCCTGATCACACACGGTAATGGCTATTTATATTACAGTCGACTCTCGTTATCTCGACCTTGCTTATCTCGCAGTGAAAATTTGGTCCCTGTTTTAACATAGAAATCTAACAACAGATAAGAAAATATTGTGGAAAAGAGGAGAAATTTCTCCTCTTTTCCACAATATTTTCAATGTGTCTCTAACTTCAGGAGAAAAATTGCATATTCATTTATTAAATATGGTTGTTCGATTTATTGTTTTCCTCACTTCTGCAACTCGGATATTTCGAGGTACGGATATCTCGAAGTGTTTCAGAGAGTCCCTTGGAATTCGAGATAACGAGAGTCGACTGTATATCTATATTGTGTGTGTTTTGTTGAGGTTTCGCGCGAGTAAAACTGGTTTAAGGCCCCCACCAGCCCCAACCCCCATCACCAGTAATTTTCCTACAGACCGCCCTAAGGCGGTTCCTCTGTTGTGGTTGTGTTTTGATAATGCGCTTGCGGTTTAAAATATGGTGTTTGTTATGTCCTTATTTGTTCCTTATCCCTCCTTCCTTTGGTGCCACGGGAAGGCTGCATGTCGTGATTGAAGCATTTCTTGGGTATCTGAACTGATTGTTTGCTGATTACAAAACAGCCATTCCATTACGAAAACACGCCTATTAAAATATACACTAAAAATTTTACTACCAAAAAATGAAAATTTTCGGGTAAAAATTCTGATATTTTTCATACTTCTGTTCATAACATAGATTGTGGGTACTCGATAGAACCGCCACTTCGAGGCGGTTCTAACGAGTACCAACAATCTATGTCTTTGAGCAGAAACAAGAAAAATATTGTATACCCCTTCAAACCCCAGTTTTACTACATAAAAGTGGGGTTTAAGGGGGTCAAAATTATATGTTTTCGTGATGCTGGGCAGCCATTTTTATTCAGAAGTTACAAATAAAGTCAACTGCTTTACCACATAAAGCGATCGTTTCAAAGAAGAAAAACTATCATAAATGCATAATTGTTATGATTCCGCAGTCTTTTTATCATTTATTTTGCCATTATTCATATTTTCAAAAACTATAAGCCATATTGATCGATTGTGTTCCTCTTTTTTTTCAACAAGCGATTTCCTTAAAGTGTTATTGAATTGCATGGAAATTAATGCACCTAAGATTTATTCTTTAATTCCCAAATCGTTTAGTGTTTTCCTTTGATTGAACCTTTATTGTTGACGCTTTCGATCCATTCTGTTTAATTAGTGCGCTAGGGCATAAGTAGAAGCATATAACCATGTCATTAGAAACAGTTCCTTATCACATAAACAGTCAACGAAGACCAGGGCCCAGTTGTTCAAAACTAACAATGTCATTAGTTAAAGTATCATTAAAACTTTGATCACTAAATATGGAATATATGCTAATATTTTTGCTGAAAAAAATGTGAGTAGCTTTTGCATTTGCAAAAACTACTCACATTTTATTCAGCAAAAATAACTGTAGCATTGATATTGTACTTACTAGAACATTTAACAGTTTGACCACTAACGAGCTTGTTAAGCTAATGATGCTTTGAACAACTGCGCCCAGACCCTAAACATCTGCACTGTCTTATCAGGGATTTTGCAGTTGTCTTACAAAACGGCTGGTTACCGTTCGCTGTATCAATAAACACCGAAGGCCCTGAGTTGACGGCGTGAATACGCATGGTAATCTGGGGCTTTGCTATTGGCATGTCCGATAAGTCATAGTACCATTTTCTCATGGCACGGCTCAAGCTTTTCAAACCAATAGTGCGAACTACAGACTGGCAGCGTAATTTTTTTCACGGTGAAAATATAGACCTTACAAACAGTAGATGTATGAGTCATATACATACAAACAAAACAAAATGTCAACGAAATCCCGAAAGCATGCGTGTCTTTAGGTTGGGCATAACTTTGCTGTGTGCATGGGATCGCAAGGCTCATTAAAATAAAATTTGTCCAACACTATTGCGGCTGTAGTGACGGAGGGCGTTGGCCGGCCTCGGAGGCTCCGTTGGATGCGCCGTCCGACTGGAGACCAGGAGGTCGCGGTTTCAACCCCCGCCGAGGTCGGCAACATTCTTTCGTGAAGATTGATCATGAGATGTTTTCTACGGTCATTCTCTCCCTTCCGCTGATTTAAGAAGGGCAATTGTCAATTTCTGGCGAAAGAATGTGCACAATACTGGTTAACCGCTTAGAGGACTAAGCCTGCCCGGTAAATGTGTGGCTAGGTAAACAGACCGCGCTCGACATGACCGCATAGGGTTGACCGGGCCGTAAAATCTCAACACAAACAAGATGGAGGGCATTAGTACCCACTATGTCTTGGGAAGATCATATGAAACGCGGGAACCAATTATCTTTTATCTGCCTCCGAGATAGGTACATTTGTAACAATTCACGGTTGAGTGAACTGAATTTTTTTCCGTCTTTCGTCTGAGTCAGGTCCGAACACATAATATCTGCAAAGTACTCAACTGATCCTATCTTTCTTTCTACCCGAATACTAATATGAATATTCGTAACTGAATTGAACGTTATACTTGTTCCAAACTTACTATAATTATTATATTCTCGCACATGTACGATAGGAAGTTATTGTTTCTGAATATATCGCATTACTTTGGTAAAGCGTTCACAAAATATGACTACTTTATTTTTTGTGATTTATACTATCATTATGAAAACACGCCTATTCAAATATATTGAAAATTTTACCACCAAAAATTGAAAGTTTTTCGATAAAAATTCTGATAGTTTTCATATTTCTGCTTAAAACATATATTGTGGGTACTCGTTAGAACCGCCTCGCCGAGGCGGTTCTAACGAGTACCCACAATCTATGTTTTATGCAGAAATAAGGAAAATAATGTGTACCCCTGTGAATCCCAGTTTTACTATATAAAAGTGGGGTTTAAGGGGGTCAAAATTATATAGGTATGTTTTCGTGATGATTACCATGATACGATAATCTTGTTACTTGAATAAACAAAATAAAATTTGAGTCGTTAGAGCATTATCCGGTACCTTTCAGATCTCCTCTCGCAGAGTACTTGAGAACTTTGAATATGACAAGTTATATTGGAGAATACATAATCTAGAAACTTGTGTGTCAGACAGATTGGAACAAATTCCCTAAACTGCAAATGCTGCATAGATCATAATTTGAGCAATAGCGTGCGAAAATATAGCTTCTGGTACCTGCTCCCAGCGAAGACTCATATCAGCTTGCGCATCTTTCTTTTGGATCATTAGCTACCACAGGGCGTCCAGCGAAGACTCTGATCAGACTGCGCGGATGCGCAGTCTGATCTGAGTCTTGGCTGGATGCTCTTGTGAAAAGGCATATTATCTCACGTTGCGGCTATTTTTTAGCCTAAGTATCTTCAGATAGAAGCTTATCTATAACAATCAAAATCAGATAACTGTAGGAAAAACAAATTAAGGTCCGTATCATTCTCCATTTGGAATTACTTTGATGGAGCACTCAGTGTTTTGTTTTATGGCTCTCTCTCTCTCTCAGAATACTTCAACCAATGTTGTTTTTGCAATCTAACATCGTGCCATCCTCACCTACGGGTATCTCGCGTCAATTTTCTGGGCGTTTAACGAGAAGGAACAACGCTTAATTAAGGGGACTTGATACACTTTGTAGATTGTCCGCCATTTTTGACAAGGGAGTCATCATTTATAACTTCATAATTGAGCTCTTGCATGTATGCACCCGGAAAAAGGAAAGAATTTCCACAAAAGAGACAAAACATCTTTTCGGAAAAGGGTCTACTTTAAATAGAAGAACTTTGCTCCAACAGAGTAGTCTCCCCTGAGAGTGTATCCATTCCCCTTAAATGTCATGTCCAGTGTCTTTGATACAGTTGTATAACACGACCGAGACTGGAACCCTCGACCGCCGCCACACATGAACTGGACTACACCAAATGCACTATGTGGGGATTGCGTTTATTACTTGAAAATAATAATGAGAATATGAATGATCATGTGACATGCGTACCGGTGTAAAACGCTTTCATACTGAGTCGCAAGCCATAAGGTCCTCACAGTCAGAAAACATTCATTCGGACATGTATGCCCAGTGAAGATTTAGTTCATTATGCGCATTTCCGCAGTTAAATCAGAATCTTCACTGTGTACTTTGTGAACAGCCAAGGTTTCAAAGTTTCTTAATGCGGACTACGAAGACTGATTAGACTGTGCGGATGCGCAGACTGATTGAACCTTCGTTGTGTGCATAGTTAGAAAGTACATTAACTCACGTTGCTTCATTATTTGCTTTTTTCTCAAAAACGATATTTTGTAGCACAAAAGGCAGTGAGTATTAAATATTTAACAGTTGATATTAAGCGTTCATTAGGAAAAACCCCATTTGCTGTATCTAAGTTTGAAATAGAATTTTCTAACTTGCCAACTCTAGTACTTTTCAAGTTGCAAGTTATAATTTAGCCACAACGAGAAAACAGTACCTTCTGACATGTGCGCCGATCGAAGATTCAGATTCGTCCGCGCATCCGCAGTCTGATCAGAGTCTTTGTTGCCCGCATAAAGAACCTTCCCATCCTTGGTTATCCAAAATGTCCCCAGTGACGGTTCTGATCAGAATGCGCTGGCTGATCTGAATCTTCGCGTTGGCGTCTGAAGGTACGTTTTCGGACATTTCGGCTCATCTGGTAATATGTCATATACGTTACAGATGGAATCAAATATTAGTCATAAATCTAGGTTAATGATTTTATCGTCGTAATGCTTCTAGCTTATAAACTCCTCAGTTAAATGAGAATGGCCCTGAAACAGCGGCGCTATCAGCCAATACAGACAAATAGTCATTTTAATAGGTGTATAGCCTTTGACATAATTTATTTTAAAACCCCTAAAAGATATTGAATATGTTCCAAACATCTGCGCTGGCTACTGAATCTTACGAAAATCTCGCCTAATGCCTTTCAAATAAGAGTCAAATAATCTATATAGTCTACAATCAAGGCATAACTTTTCTATTAAGAAAATAATGGATATACTCGTATGATGATCCGTGAGGAAAGGATACATACAGTTGAATCTCGATGGCTCGAACACCGATGGCTCATTTACCATGGCTAATTCGAACTCGTTTTTGAGTCCCTACGAAATTCTTCTAATAGCTCAAGAAAACACCTATTTAAGGAATTCTTCTTATTTTATCATTAAAGTGTATGGCGATTCTAATGAGTACACTCAACATACAATCACTGTGTAGAAAATCGAAAGGATTTCTCTAAAACATCGCTATTTGCTTACTGAACTGGTGCCATGATTAACCCTCAGTGGCTCGAACTACCCATGTCTCGAACGAATTTCCATGGTCCCAAAGATGTTCGAGCCATTGGGGTTCGACTGTATTATGTATCGGGGATAAAGACTCAGATCAGCATGCATATTCGTACAATATGGTCAGAGCATTCGTTGTCCGCTACTTTACTCATTATTAGATAATGCAGAATACAACATGTACATGTATCGGCGAAGAACCCCAAGAAAGCATTAATCAGTGTAATTGGCTGCGCTGGCATTAGGAAAACATGCCTATTCAAATATAAAGAAAATTTCACCTCCAAAAACTGAAAATCTTCAGAAAAAAATCTCTGATATTTTTCATATTTCTGCTCAAAACATAGATCGTGGGTACTCGTTAGAACCGCCTCGGCGAGGCGGTTTTAACGAGTACCCACGATCTATGTTTTGAGCAGAAATAAGAAAAATAGTGTATACCTCTGTAAACTCCAGTTTTACTTTATAAAAGTGGGATTTTAGGGGGTCAAAATTATATAGGTATGATCTCGTGATGGTTATCTGGACCTTAGATGATCGAATGAGGCCCTTTTGTGCTAAAAGATTAATACGTAAAAGGCGCATAGACGTCTTATCGCAAATGTGAAAAGTTTGATTTTATATGCACTGTACTGATCGGAATTCACGGTATGTTATTTTATTGGTAGCCAAATGTTTTGCAGGCCCCTTTCTGCTTGTTAGGATTCATGGGTGAAAGCATATTTCACTTGCTTGTTACAGGGATCAAAATGGTATCCATCAAGCAAATATATAAAAATAAAAGGAGACATATCACTACTGTACGAATACATGTACATGTATGTAATTTATACATGTAGTTAGCAAGCGTATACTAATTTAGTGCAATTTGATTGGTCGGGAGCAAATCTAAAACGGAATTTACTCTTCGAAAATTAGACCATTTCACCATTAAGACCAGCTTTTTCTTTGTGTTTTTTTTCTTGCTTTTCTGCATAGGTGCAGATAAGAGAGGGTATTCGCATAATATTTTTCTTATTGCTCCACAAAAACATGTATTGGAGAAACTCATTAGAAGCACCTCTAATGAGAAAAAAAATCAGGGCCCAGTTGTTCAAAACCAACGATGTCGTTAGTTAACGTCTCGTTTAAACTTTGATCATTAAATATGGCATATATGCTAATAATTTTGCTGAAAAATGTGAGTAGCTTTTGCAAGCTACTCACATTTTTTCAGCAAAAACAAGTGTGAATTAGATCTTGTACGTACTAGAACAGTTAACATTTTGACCAATAACGAGCCCGTTTAGCTAAAGATGCTTTGAACAACTGGGCCAAGTACTTTTTGACTGAAGAAAACAACTTTTCTGTAGCTATGTTTTACATACAATGTTAAGACAACCCCACTTATAAGACCACTTTAAGGCAGTGCCAAAAGGTGGTCTTAATAGCAGAACTTTACTGTATATGCTCTCCCTATTCACCAATAAGAAAATTGGTATATG
Organism: Anodontia alba; assembly: GCA_964016985.1. Taxonomy (NCBI): domain Eukaryota; kingdom Metazoa; phylum Mollusca; class Bivalvia; order Lucinida; family Lucinidae; genus Anodontia; species Anodontia alba. Next base: position 24,768,537 of record OZ024829.1, read on the forward strand.
TACCCTCAAGGGACAGGTTACAGGCACCAAAAGGAGACGATTGGGCCCCGCGTACCCTAAGACACGGTGGGCTATCCTGATACCCCTATGGCTACAAGGCTATGGATCTCCTTAATAAAACACACACACATACACACACACACACACACACACACACACACACACACACACACACCGCTAATGCTTTTAACTGCAATTAGACAATAAACCCATAACACGAATGTGCCATAGAAGAACCAGTCGAGTTCTGAAAGAAGAAATTCTGCTTCAGGCTAGTGTATTCTGAATTAATGTATTACAGAAAATACCGCATCTGTCGTATGCAGAAAATGCTTATTTAAATCAAACAAAATGCATAATCATGCCATTTGAGCAATGTTCAGATTTCCAAATTGTTAATACCTCAGGCGATCATGTTCTTGATTTCATGATGAGCGTGAAATGTCTTTCCGAAACAAGTAGAACGAATCGCCAGAAAAAGTTAATTCGGACTTGTGCGCCCCACGATGGTTCAAATTAGCCTGCGCACCCGATCCGTGGAGTCTGATCAGTCTTCTTTGTCCGCATGAAGAAACTTTCTGTCCTAGTCTATCTAAACTGCGCCCAGTGAAGACTCTGATCAGACTGCGCGATGCGCAGGCTGATCTGAATCTTCGCTGGGCGCACATGTCAGAAGGTACGTTTATGATGGTACGACTCACAGTCTCCATGCCACCTAGCCATAGCAACGAGAGCGTGTGCAGTGGACACAGATTGGAACTTAGCTAATTTATATATCAAATAAACGAAAAGTAATGTAATTATAAGAGAACTATATCTGCAGCTACATCATACCCACTTATTCCTTCAGATCGCATTACACAATCAAATTGTAGTAATAGTTCAATACAATACACTGCCCTAAAGCAAGTTATTCATTACACTTAAATGTATTACATGAATGAGACAATATACCTAAGGAAAGCATGTACGAATTTAATTCTTTTGTACCCTAAAAGGAAACTATTTGCTCCCAGTCCGGGGCAGGGGACTCTTTTTTAGACCGCTTCTTTAATAGTTCTGATGTGCACACAAGCAGCCTCCTCTCTTATAACATGAAAACTACCATTAATTGACTTAGATTTATATTTCTCGCTCTTGTATTCTCCTATCTTCTATCAGATTCTAGGATAAATGGTAAATTTGAAGAACATCCTTGCTGTAAAACGTATACCGTGCAATGGTTTTATTTAGAATAGCCTGAAATTAATGGCTACTGCTGTATTTTTTTACCGCCATTTTGCAAAGGACGAAAACAATGGCAGACATGACTTTGCCTCTTAAGGCGTCTTTACACCATAGCGAATTGAGGTAACATACCGTGAACGAATGGCAAAAATTTGACAAAACTCAAATACGCACACATACGCAAAAAAAAACCCGGGGATAAACATAACGAACTGAAAACGAATTTGAAACGATACCAGAACGAGTTCATAACGTATGAGTAACTACATATTAACGAACCAGAAACGAATATCAAAAATGTCAACGAACTCTCAACGTGTTGTGCGTGCTCTCTGCGTGCGCTCTGCGTATAGTGTGCATATTCGAACCGATCACGTGACGTACAGTTATATGAACCATTTGCTTCACTACGACAGATAGTCTTCTAGCGTGCATATAGGTATGCAATGCAATTTCAGTTTGGATGCAATCATGCTGTAGCACTGCAATAATATATTGGCATATTGGCGCCGTAGTCTCACCGCACACTCCATATATATACCTTAACTCTTCGAATTACTAACCAGTACCGTCGAAGTGGCACTGAAATAAGTTTGTATATACCCCGCTGGGTAGGTCAACACGCTTATGCACAAAAACGCAAGTCAAACGCTTGCGATACGGTACTCGTAAGTTAAACACGCCAAGCACGGAAATCGTTTGGAAGTCGCAGCAGCAAAGGTAATGATAGGTTGACGCATCGTAATCAGTAGGTAATCTATTTTAAACGGGGTCAATTCGTACGAAGAACGTTGAAAAAACGCTGTTAATTCGTTATTAATACGTTACAAATTACAGAAGTGTTGGCTGAAAGACTTAAAAAAGTACTTCCTTCCATTATTCATCCTGACCAAAAAGGTTTTGTCTCAGGTAGAAATATTTCTGAAGCAAACAGAATGATACAGGATATTATTTATTACAGTGATAATCAAAATATTAATTCTTCTATAATTTTTCTCGATTATCAGAAAGCGTTTGACCGGGTAGAATGGTCATGAACAGACAAATATTTAGAAGCATTTAATTTTGGAACAAAATTTAGAAACTGGATACAAATGATATTTAAAAATGCAAAAACTTGTATATTGACTAATGGTTTTCAAAGTAAATATGTTAAAATAAGCCGTTCAATGAGACAAGGCTGTCCGGTCAGTCCATTATTATATATAATTAAATCTGAACCTCTAGCATGTGCCATAAGAAGTAATAATAGAATAATAGGGTTTCCATTACCTTATAAACATCCTGGTAACGATCAAACAGCAGAAGCTAGGAGTGTTGCATATGTAGATGATACGCAAGTGTTTAACTATACTGAAGAATCAGTTGTTGAATGTTTTAATGTAATTAAAAATTCGAAAAATCCTCAGGAGCAAAGATTCATAAAAAGAAAACAACTGGGCTATATATTGGGCCATGGAAAAATAAAATTCCTGAATTCATGGAAATTGCCTGGATAGAAAGTCATATAAAAACATTAGATATATTGCATGGTTACAATATTGATGAAAACGCCATTTGGATGGATATAATCAATTAAATAAAAGCATGCATCCAAATATGGAAGAAACGCGATTTAACTATAAAAAGAAGGGTATTGCTTATCAAAAGTCTTCTTCTTTCTCAAATTGGTTTTGAGATAGAAATACGAACTATACCAGGTTATGTCTTGAAAACAATTGAAACTCTTATATGGAATTTTTTACGGAACGATAAAAAACCCGTAGTTAATAGAAACGCAATGTACCTTCAGCCCATAGATGGTGGTTAAAATATGGTAAATATAAAGGAATTAATAATATGTAAAAGGATAAAGTTTGCATACGAACTTATTCATTCTAATTATGAAAACTGGAAAATAATAGGTAGATATTGGACAAAGTTCTTTGATCAAAGATATGGAACAGACTTCTTTTTATTTCATTGTTCGTCTTTAAAAATCTAAATTTAGGAAATATGCCTGAATTTTATGTTAGCGTAATAAGTGCACATGCTTATATGCAAAGCAAGACGAAATTAAATAGTATGGATGCAATTTTGAATGAAAGTATATTCGGAAACATTAATATCCGCTTTAGACATGCTCCATTATGGTTTGAAAGTTTTTCAAAATGTGGTTTCAGAAAGGTAAAAGATATCTGGAATACTACACATAAAACATTTTATGATGAGAATACTGTCTTTAATAGACTGGTCGATAAATCAAACAGGAGATACTATTACCGTACAATAAAATCTGATATACCAAGAGAATGGGTAGAAATACTTCAACTGAATAATACACATGCAAATAGTAAACTTTTTTCCCTGAACCTGAAGGATAACATATATATGTATGATTTTAAAAATGAGTTTATTCAACCCACAAAACTTAGTAACAGTCAGATTCAGGGCTACATAAGAGATATTTATAAATCCAACTGTGAAGCTAAATGGGAAACATATTTTGGTGAAACATGCAGTTGGCGTAATATTTGGAAAATGTCTTTGATCTAAAGATCCCTGTTCAAATAAAGAAAAACAACTTCATTGGAAAATAATTCATAATGCGCTTTTTACTGAATCGAGGCTGCAGCTGATGGGGATGTCTAATGGATTGTGTCACTTATGTAAAATAGATACCGAAACGCTATGTCATTTATTTTACCATTGTAGAGTATCGTATAGTCTAATATTAAAGGTGGAAGGGGCTTTGAACGTATAAATAAAAGATGAGTTTTATGTCCCTGGAGCCATAAAGCTACAGCTGAAACATACAATTTTAGGATTTCCACATAATAACTATTATATACAAATATTAGTTAATTTTGTATTGCATCTTCTTAAATGGGAGTTGTGGAAACATAGAAACGGTATTAAGTTTGAAAATCGTATGATAAGTGAAAATAGATTGTTTGGCAATTTTCGAAATAAGTTAATATCATGTAGTCAGTTTCTTGAAAGAACATTTGTAGCAAATAAGCATAGCCCGTTAATAGAAAATTTGAAAAGATTTTGATATATTTTTCAAAAACCAAAAAGAAATACATAATATATCTATGCCTTTTCACAAGTTAGCATCCATCATCGGCTTTCTGATCTCATCTGCATCATTCTGGTTTATTTTTCTGGTTTTATCTTACTATTCCTCATTACGTTTATCATGAATGTATATTCCTGACCATAATTGACCCTGATCCAGTCTTCAGACCTTCTACTGGATCAACGGTTTATGCAAAGGAATTGCATCACTTCCACCGCTTCCTTCTGCCTTTCTGTAGTATTGCTCTACATAGGATATGATATTAGTACAAAGGACTCATGATAAATTGTTTTATACATGTGTAATAATATGATTAACAGCGATTATAAATTGCTGTAAATATTATACATTCTTTCGTTAATATTTAACTAGGTTATCTAATATGATAACATGTATATTGAAGAATGCCAGTGAAGTTGTGCCGAGCATTCGTGTGCAGATGTCAGGACGGTGGATAGGCTATTTTGGACAGTGGTCCGCCAGATGTCCAGTGCCCTGCTGTGTGTTATTAATGGCGGGCCGCGAATGTTCGGCGCAAGCGTAAAGACATAAAGATGAAACACACTTCAAATATTGACTGTTACAAAAGGTAAATTAGAAAGGTATTAATGTATTGAAATGAAAATAATAATAATAAAAAATGCTAAGTGGTATCATCATCATGTCATCAAATCATCTTCTTCTATCTTTCATATTTCATCCCTCGGAGAAGCTTGCGAATAAAAAAAATACGTTACAGATACGTGAGAAGTTCGTTATGAAGTGATCAAAATTTGGTTGGACGAATGCCACCGTAGAGGTAATGAACTATTGTCTTACTGCGGGCAAACAAACCGTTTGAATTGCGTTCATCGAACGAACCCGCTGCGTATGGGCTGTTCGTTGGCATACGTCGAAACATTTTGTGCATTCACAAAAATGTTCGACGTACTGAGCGAACAACAACGTACACGAACGTACTTCAGCAAATTTTAAACGAACTTAAAATGATGAGTTTACGAACATCAAGTATGCCATCGTATGCTAACGAATGCCAAAATATATCCGTACGCTGGCTGGGCCAATTCTTTATAGTGTAAAGGAGCCTTTAAGTATTTGGAATCCTTGCTTTGAGAAGGAAGAATTCATTCCCACAGGCAGCAAATCTTTCATAAATTGATAGTCTGCAATGAGCTGCAAGGTATATATGTCCATGTCAGAGCTATTTCCCTTAAAAGTGCACAATTCACTTTCAGATGTATTTCGTGAAACGTATATAATAAAGTCAACAGTGTGCTTTCCAAATGTGGATATCCATTGGTATGCATGTGTTAGGCAGGCTTTTATATTTAGCGCCTAACAGTGTTGGTATTCTTAGTAAAACAAACACAATAGACTCTATAATAATTTATAATTATGTGTACAAAGCTAGAAAAAAAAGGTCAAGTGCAAGGCATCTGCAGAATAGATAGAGTAGACGTTTTCTTATGTATAATTGTATGCCGGGTATACACATAGACTAGGAACTTTAGTTACGTATCAGGAAATTGATGTGTACTTCATTTGATTATAACAGTTTAAATACTGTTAAAAACGATTTGAGTTATGCTTACTAAGTCTTTAAAAAGCACCAAGGAATACTCCAATGTTTCTGTGTTTGTGTTTGCAAGTGTCCATAGTGTAGACATATTCTTAAATGTAAAGTGCATGCTTCATTAATCAGAGAATCTGCTATAGAGAAGTATTTGATGATGATTCTGGGATATGTTTTCTTATTTCTCCATAAAAATCCATGCGTTGTGGGTACTCATTAGAAGCGCCTCGCCGAGGCGCTTCTAATGAGTACTCACAACATATGATTTTTAGGAAAACTATAGTAACGTGTCATAGAATTACCACCATATATTTCTCCTTAACAAGTCCTCTGAATAATTGCATCTGCAATGAAATACCTAGACCGCAATTTCCTGTCATCTGATCAAGTTCACACATGACTTGATTTTGTTCATATTTCAAAAATATTCATTTAGTGTGGAAGCTATAAACCATAATACTTTGTATAGTTCTTTTACTTCGATGCACAAATCAATGCGTAAATAATATTTACGCATGACTCGTTTGACACTGACAGATAGAGGGAGTTAAGTTCATAGCTTTTAAATGCTACGACCTGTGGTGCTAATGATATTGTTTTGAAATCAATGTGTTAGCTATCCAATGTAAAACCATGATTCCTAATGCTTATCTGGCAAATCAAAGCCAATAACATTTAAAGTACGCACACCCACGCGGTTTTCTAAGGGTTTATTCTTTTAGAAACGCAAGATACTGTAGAATGATTCCCTCTGTGCCTGCAATGACTCAGTTAAGTTGCATTAGTACATGTATGACATATAGTTGTTTTTTTTTCTAATGCAAGCACATAAAGATGATCGCTGGATGAGGGATAAAAGATGTGATGATGCTTCTTTTCTTTGTGACGGAACAAAACTGCTTCTTTGTTTAGTGACGGAACAAAACTGCCTGAGTTACCTCTGACAAGGGTGTGCCTGTACACGCATACATATAAACTGTTAATGCCACCGCTCACATCGGATTGCAGCCTGAAATATTTTGTCTATTCGCGGAATTTAAAAAAACCTTGTCCCCCTTCAACCGCCCCCCCCCCCCTCCCTCTTGTTTTGCTTTTTTTGTTTGTCTATGTCAATTTTTCTGTTCTGTTACAAGGGTTTTCTTAGCAGGCTAGAAAATCTTTATTTTGTGATTGTTTTATAGAAGATCACATTTTTTTCTCTTTGTGAAGTTAAATATACATAGTTCACTCATTTAAATGTTGCTGATTAGACAGGTAATCAGGGGACAAGATACCGTATCTACAGTATCTTGTCTCCCCGCCCCCCCCCTCCCCTGCCCCCCACCCCCGCGTCCCCACCGCCACCCACATCCTGTTGTTATGTCTTTTTTTTTTTTTTTTTGGACCATTCTTTTTTTCTATTCCATTTTAAGTGATTCCCTCTAGAGGACAAGATACCGTACCCAGGGTAGCTTGTGCCCCCTTTTGTTATTTAAACTTTTGTTTGTCTAAGCTATTTACTCTGTTTTATTTCAAGTGTTTTCTTCTTTCAACAGTTATAACATCGTTATTTTTATTTTTTTTCTACAGAAGATCACAACTTTTCTCATTTATAAATGTATATAGTTCCCTCAGGTAAACACTGAATTGTTTCTGATCGGACAGTTTTATCATGGGACAAGATACCATACCTAAGGTATCTTGTCCCCTCTCTTGTTATGTCTAATTTTGTCTGTCTATATTATTTTGTTTGTTCCATTATACGTTTTATTCTTTCAACCGGTTTAAGATGAATCAGCTACGGTATCTTGTCCCCTAACATTTCTATGCAAAGTAAATTTTATATTCTATATCTCCAGTGCTGCCCATAACCATCAATATCTTAACCGAACAAAATTTAAGGTGATGGCTCTAGCGGTGGGGACAAGATAAACCAGGTATGGTATCTTGTCCACCCAACCTCACTACTGTCATTATTATCCTACCCATATATGATATAAATAAATGACAATTTAAAAAAGTGAATAAGCACTGCTTATTAAATATGTGCCACAAGGTATTAAATGGTCAAGAAAAACAGCAGCTCTGTTCAGAATATTAAAACGAATTCCATAGCAACAACATCGTATCAATATCAACCTTCGTGAAAAAATATTACAAGATTCCGAAAAGTATTAAGCAAGATAGACAGGCAAAACAAAAGTGTTCCGGACATTAAAGAATTACAAAGGGGAATAACTAAAACAGTATTGATCCCTTAACCCTTCCTTTTCTGTAGCAGCAACATCTCATAAATATAAACATTTATGCAAAATATGATAAGATGCCTAATTATATTATATAAGTATTGTTCTCTGGACCCTGATTTTGCCCTAGTAACAGCATTTATTCAAAATATGATAAGATTCTAAAAACTAATAAGCATGATAGACAGGAAAACAAAAGTGTTATGGACAGCTTTTAACGAATAACAAAGGAGAATAACTATAACAGTATTGACCCTTTGACCCTGCAAGATATGTAAGATTTCTAATAGTATTAATCAAGATATTTAGGAAAAAACAGTCTTACAGAAAAACGGACGGACTGCGTGAAAAACGTATACCCCCTCCTCAAAAAACTGTTTGTGTGTGTGTGTTGGTGCGGGGGGAGGGGGGGGGGGGTATAAAAACTGTATCCCCTATTGGCCAAAAATGCTCATCTCATAGCACTAAACCTGAACATATAAGTTGTTGTACCTAACCAAATACTATATGGTGGTAATGGGGACAAAATTAGGCAGTTGTAGTATCTAATAAACCCCTGCCTATGTCCGTTCTCAGAATTTTTTCATAGTTCTTCCTTTTGGTCTTTCTACCAGGCAACTGAATAGTATAAACTTGTACCTTTATTTTCTTAAGATAGACATGCAATCACATCTCTGAAGTTTGTGAACATGTGATGATAACAATGAAAATGAGAAGTTATACTGGAACTGGTATGATTTGTATATCACTGTCAGAAGGTGAAAGACATAGAGTACTGAAGTTGAAACAAATAGCAAAGACTCAACTAAATAAAGGAAATAAGAGGGGTGGCAAAATACCGCAGCTACAGTATCTTGTCCCCGGGGTCCGCGTAGCCGCGGTGTCTTGTTCCCGAGGACAAAATAACCCAGAGGGGGACAAGATACCACGTGGTGTCCCCGGCGATAAAATACCGCGGGGGGACAAGATAAACTGTTACACCGGTCGTGCCTGTGTACACTGTTGTCATATAGAGTGAAAGAGGCCTAGGTATTTACCTATTTTCAAAGACTGCTGTAAAGTCTAACACAGTTCACTTTTTCCACGTTTGAAAGTACCATATTATTCAAGAACTCCTCGTTTATCCATCTAAATTATTTCTCATACCATTGTTGCAATATTTACATGCTGACAAGATTAGCAAATACTTTATAAATGTCACCTGAGTGCCTGTACGTAAAGCATAAATGTCATAATTCGTTTGAATTGAGAAATGTCGAACGAAGGTTTCGTAGATATAGTGTTAAGTAGGTTTTTTTTATCATGATTATTATTGGATAATCCTTTGCAAAGAACTTTATTATGTTGCCCCGAAATGACAAAAATACTGAATCTAGGGTGTTTGTACACTCACACAAATTAATTTGATACAGAAGTAAGTTTTATTATTCAAATATGATTTCAAGAATAAAAATGCATAAATGTATTTGAGAATAAAAATGTAGCACTTAACAATGAATATCTATACATTGTTATATACTTTCGACTTACTAATATGCGAGGGATGATTGATAAATTTTAAAGAAAAAAGGTAAGAGAAAAGTCCAGGGAGTGCCATAATCACAAACCGCAGCCTTTCCCAGACCCCAAGAGGAAGAGGAAACCGAAAAATCTAAACAAGCACAAACAGAACAAACGTACGAAAAACACTAAGATTAGCTCTCTCTTCCCCAAGCGAGGTAATCGCAATACTAAGAAAACTGAAAACACACAAGAACAAAATGACACACGGAAAGACCTACAACAAATCGCCTCGTAGAATAAACCACAAAGCAACAAATAGTAAGACTAACACCGGGACCACCGCCTTAGAACGGTCGGTAGAGCAAACCGCCGGGGGGGTATTTTCAGCCCTATTATTCCTTGACTGCTTACAGTTATGTAACCAACTGCTCATGCAATGTTGGTAAGTTTGTGTCGAAGTAGTAGCACTTTAAAGTAAACAGGGCACGTGACTTTAGCAAAATGGACTAAATTGCTGAACGAGCGGTGATTCAATATTTGCATAAAAGGGGTCTAGCACTTAAGGCTATTCATGCTGATAAGTTGGCAACTCTAGGAAGGATGCCCCTTCATACGCTTCCGTAAAAAGGTGGGTGTCAGAATCTAAAAGTGGTAGGGAGAGTCCTGAGGATGACCCTTGTTCTGGAAGGCCTGTCACTGTGGCAACTCCCAAAACAGTCACTAAAGTCCATAATATGGTTATGGAAGACAGACGAGTTTCAGAGACAGACATAGCTAGTGCTGTTGGATTTTTTTTAGGAAAAAAGTTCATTCCATTTTACATAAGATCTGGATATGAGAAAACTCTCATATCGCTGGGTACCCAAAACCCTGACAGTTAATCAGAAGCACACGACAGACTATGTCGCGTGATAATCTGAATCTCTTTTGAGACATATCCTGACATAGGTCTTTTCAGGTCTGTGACTATGGATGAAAAATGGGTGCATCATTTCACCCCAGAATCCAAACAACAGTCTTAACAATGGAAGCACTCTGGCTCTACCCAGCAGAAGACGTTAGCTGGAAAAAGATATGGCCTCTGTTGTTTTGGGATGGTATTCTTATGGTATATTATCTCCAAAAGGGGCAAACGATCAATGTAATATATTATCCTTCACTTCTTAGGCATTTAATAGAAAATATTAAGGTCAAGCACCGCGGAAAACACAGTTTAGTTGTATTCATTACGAAAACATGCCTATTCAAATATACTGAAAATCTGACTACCAAAAAATGAAAATTTTCCGATAAAAAATACTGATACTTTTCATATGTTTGTTCAAAACATAGATTGTGGGTACTCGTTAGAACCGCCTCGGCGAGGCGGTTCTAACGAGTACCCACAATCTATGTTTTGAGCAGAAATAAGAAAAATAATGTATACCTCTGTAGACCCCAGTTTTACTATATAAAAGTGGTGTTTAAGGGGGTCAAAATTATATAGGTATGCTTTCGTGATGGTTTCATCAGGACAATGCTCCGGCTCATTTGTGTGTCATTACTATGGCTGCCATCAATAACTGTGGCTTTCAACTGAATTAATATCCCCTTACTCGCCTGATCTCCATTACGAAAACACGCCTATTCAAATATATATTGAAAACTTTACAACCAAAGAAAAGGAAAATTTTCAGATAAAAAATTCTGATATTTTTCATTATTTTGCTCAAAACATAGATTGTGGGTATTCGTTAGAACCGCCTCGCCGAGGCGGTTCTTACGAGTACCCACAATCTATGTTTTTGAGCAGAAATAAGAAAAATAATGTATGCCCCTGTAAACCCCAGTTTACTATATAAAAGTGGGGTTGAAGGGGGTCAAAATTATATAGGCGTGTTTTCGTAATGTCTCTATCAGACTACCAATTATTCCCGAAGATAAAAAAAGACAATTTCTGGTTACCCCTTTTCAATCAAATGATGACGTCATACATGCAGTGGAGGACTTTCTGGACAGTCAAGAAAGAAACGTTTATAAGAAGGGTATTGAGGTCCTTCAACATCACTGACAAAAGTATATAGACATTGGGGGTGATTACGTTGAAAAAATAATACATGTCTCCCAAAAGTCAAATCTGTAGATGTGAGGCTCACAATTTTTCAGTCAGCCCTCGTATACATACTTATATATAAATCCAGGTAAGGTGCATTGTTTTCAAAATGTACAGGTTTCGCGTCCTGTACCACGAATCATCAGGGCTCAGTTGTTCAAAGCGTCGTTAGCTTAACGAGCTCGTTAAGGGTCATTTCGTTAACTATTTTAGCGGATTCAATAAACAATATTCTGATATTTTTGCTAAAAAAATGTGAGTAGCTGCTTTTGCTACTCATATATTTCAGCAAAAAAATCCAGCATATTTGCGTATCACTCGGTGTTAATTTTAACGAATCGTTAAATAACGATGTCGTTAGCTTTGAACAACTAGGCCCAGGAATATATCAACAGTTTTAAGAATAGGGAAACACGAAACAGAAATACCGAAAGAAAGGCAACAATCACGGGACACAGCCCTCTTAAGATACTGAAATTTAGAGGACAGGAATATATTAGAGACAAATTTTGAAAAAAGAAACAGTACAAAATGTACGTTTGAAGAAATGTGATAGAACAAAAAAAACTGAAAAGGAACCGCAACGGATGTACCGCCTTGGACGATCTATAAAACTGCTCCCATTTTGCAAGATCCAGTCATTTCTAACTGCTAAAGGACCAACATCATTTTAAGTGTATCCAGTGGTAGTCAGCTGGACTTGTGTAGGATGATTACCTTGCGTTAAATTATTCTTGCATCACACTCATCCCATATGCTAACATCACGAAAACATGCCTATATATCTTTGACCCCCTTAAACCCCACCTTTATATAGTAAAACTGGGGTTTACAGGGGTATACATTATTTTTCTTACTTTTGCTCAAAAACATATATTGTGGTACTCGTTAGAGCCGCCTCGCCGAGGCGGTTCTAACGAGTACTCACAATCTATGTTTTGGGTAGAAATATGAAAAAATATCAGAGTATTTTATCCGAAATTTTTCAGTTTTTGGAGGTGAAATTCAGTAATAGGCGTGTTTTCTCTTGATGCTGCATATATAGTGTACGTGGCATTCTCGGTATGGTAGTTTACAGGTCATGACGGAAAACGTGATATACGTTCGAGGGCTAGGCATGATAACTCAGCATAAAGAAATACTGATAAAAAACATACCTGGCATGTAGCTGTCATATTACCGTATAACAAGAACAATTGTTCAACATTCATTTCGTTTGTAGAAAATAGCAAACGTTTCGAATATGATCAGTTACAGTTTTTCATTAATGTTCTACTTTTTGGGCTCCATTCTGAAAACAAGGTCTTCTCTAACAGAAAGGATTTCCTTGGGAGCAAACTCATTTTTAGAGTAGATGCCTTTTCAGAAGGGACTTGGTGTGCAAGAAAGCAACCTAGAAGCCTCAAAAGTTGTCTTCATGGTACAAAATGCGGACAATATCCAATCCCCTTGAGCTGACCCGCCATGATGAAACTTGATATTACTGACAACAGCGTGAATTCCGCATGAAGATAGAGGATCTCTGGCTGAGGAGGACACAGTGCGATAATTGTTATAACACACTGGAGATCGGAACATTCTATGACTTATTACACAACCAAAATACTACACCACTCTGACATGGACATATTTGTCTCCATTCCCAGACAGGGTTTCTCTTAAAGAAAGCAATTGATTACTTCTCAGAAGGCGTCACTCTTAAAGAAAGCAATCTTATACTTCTCAGAAGGGTTACTCTTACAGAATGCAATCTGATTGCTTTTCAGAAGTGGTTACTCTTAAAGAAAACCATTCGCTCCCCACTGGAAGCAAAATCTGTTCTTTCAGGCCCAACGTTAGTCAAAGGAGGGAGCAAACTCTTAACTTTAAGAACAGCAACATTTGTGAAAGAATTCTCATAACATGGCAGTGCATACTGTGTTAATGTAGCGACCTCCCTTTAAGGAAGAATGTTTTGGACGTTGCGGCGACGTTGCAAAGACGTTGTTGTGCCATCGATGCGACGTCGTTTCTGTGTTATATGTTTACTAGGATAGTAAGTACAAATGTACGGTTCTTTACAGCTGTTTATTTTCGTGTTCCACATCCTTTCTTGCAACCCATTAAATTAAAACTAAAACTATAAATTCTTTACATGTATCAGTTCTTAACGAGATTGCAATCACACTTAATTTTTATGCCTTAATGTCGGTAGAAAAAGACAACTTGAGCAGATAGCATAGCTCTAGATAAGATAGAATACTGAGTAAATAGTTTTACATATTTTTTCATGAAAACGTTTGTTGTAGATATTTATTAGAAGCGCCTCTGCAAAGCGCTTCGAATGAGTACCCACAACATATGCTTTTTTGTGGAGAGAAAAAAATATTAATACTTTTTGATTGACGACTAAAAGGTGCCTTATGAGGAGGTATGCAGATATGGAAGACAAAATACATGGGATTATAAATAGATAAATGTGCATACTGTAATTTCATGTCGTAGCCAGGCCTCTCAAGCTATATACAAACTCAAACTTTGAAGAGTTTTTCTTTCTTTTTTTTTTTTTTTTTTTTTTGGGGGAGGGGGCCGTATTATTTACCACCGAGGCCGGATTCTTAAGTCGTTCCAAGATTTTGAACTGTGAGAATTTATTCACTGTCTATTTTCTTTCAAATGCTAAGCGTTGCTGTTATTCTGAACGGTCTAGATCCCAGAAGATGGATAAACTTTCACATAAGCACCACTTCAGTAACTGCTGACAGATTAAATAAAATGAAAGACGAATAAAAGGATCTGTGCAATATATAAAGTGCCTTCGGGATACATGCGGACAACGAGTGGCTAGATCAGCCTGCGCGCTCGTGCTGTCTGATCTGATTAGGGCCTTTGTTGTCCACTTACAGAATAATATATGTACAATAAAGACATTGATCGGATTGTACAACTTTGCCATATGATCTAGTTATCGCATAAGCGCCGAAGACTCTTTACTTGCAGCGCGGTTCAATTACTACATCACTTTTTCAGTGTCATTTTATAGAAAGTATGCCAACTGACCCGATTTCCACAAATATACCCCGTGAAAGTTGTATGCTGCGACAAAAGGGAGAATTCACGATTTTCGATGTATTCTAAAGGATTATTTTGACGAAATGTCGCGCTTGGAAATGACATCATGATGTCATTACCCTACAATTTAAGTTTATTGTAGGTGTATCTTTGTTAATACAAAAATTTAATATTAGAAATAACCTAGTGAAATTTGATGCAAGTTCGTAATTAAATGTAAATGTTTGGACATTTTCAAATTGTTTTTATTTCCAGTCTTTCGGGCCGGCTTCTCATCCAATGAAAGTACATACATAAATATGTATATAACCGTTACCGATTTAAATGCGCTTGGTGGGCTCTGCTTTATTTTTAAGCTTCAATGGAAGCAATTTGCCCGAAAGGCATGAAATAAAAATAATGACAGCAGGATTCGGTTAGTAGACAAATTCCTCACCGAGCGTATATGAACCGCCATGGCCCGCAAAAATGACAACCGCCTAATGGCCTGTAAAGACAGCAGCCGCATAATGGTGTTTAAGTTAAATTAAAGAAACAAATTTGCATTTCGCATTTCTCTGTAATACTACTTACAAACTATCCAAAGCTAGATATGTGAGCCAGCGCATGACAAAACCTACAAAATTGCATGTGCGCATAGCGAAGACGCAGATCAGCATCTGCCTAGTCAGATCAGAATCATCGCTGTCAGCATGAAGAAAGCTTGGGTCCTTTGCTACTCACTGAGTGCACAGCGAAGACTCTGATCAGACTGGGCGGATGCTGATATGCGTCTTCGCTGTGCGCACATGCAATTTTGTAGGTTTTGTCATGCGCTGGCTCGTATTTACAGGTGGATTTTCACACGGTAAGAAATTTACAGTGAAACAGAAAATGCTGCCAAGCATATTGCATTCATATCATTTTTTTACATTCCTTTTATGTTTGTATGGCCCATTACTAAAGCAGACATAATATATTTTAACATCAAGGACTGGCTGTATAATCATTACTGATATGTATACACCATAAAGCTCGGTTTAACCATTTTTTTTTTCTATTTATTCAGCAATAAAATATGATACTCCTAATGCAAACAAAAGCACGCGACATGTTGTACTGTAGTTGCCCTTAATATTGGGACACCTTAACTTCTCATGTTTATCTTAACCCTTAAAGCGCCAATCACAACAATTGTCGTCTGCTTTTGTCTTCTACCGGTTACTTTAAAAGTCATTGTTGCAAACAGTGTGGACCAAGATCAGACTGCTTCTTTAGGAGCAGTCTGATCTGGGTCCACACTGTTTGCCTATATGCAAAATGTAAGTTTGAAAAGGTTGCAAGAAGATGCAGCAGACGACATAATCAGACGACATTTTCAGATGCAGTTTTTCTTGGCGCTTTAAGGGTTAAATCTTTGAACAAGTTCATTTGACTATCTACTCTTATGCCAATACTCTGATAGATGAACGGCAAATTACTTAGACCCTTATTAGCTCTGCGACATGTGTCTGCAGTCTACACTGTTTACGCATATGTTTAAATGCGTTCGGTAAATAGAGGAAGTCTTGATAGTTTTAATAACTTAACCCGCATTTATGCCAAGTGTACTCTTCTGTCTCAACTCTTTAGACTGGTCCATTTCAAACAGAAGGGGTATCTGGTCAGTGTTTATTACTACCATATTTTATAGAAACTCCTATATTAAATGAAAGCAGTGTAGATCTTGATTAGACGCGTCTGATCTAGGTCTACACTGTTTGCCAATGTCCTTTTATGGCACGCTAGGTTTCAATAGGTTAATAAACAATATACGATATTATGCAGTGTTATAAACATAAGAAATTGCATGGATTTAATGACGAAGAAAAAAATTAGAAGTATGTCCAGTATATGCAGATGCCTCCATCAGGAACTTAAACAAACCACTCTTAAGCACAAACCTGAAAGTTAAGGGGCGAGCTAGACCGATATAGTAAAGTACAATGCCATTTAAAGTACTGGAGAGAGCATCAACATTTCAATCGCATAATGCTCTGTATAAGGTTATGCACTTTTGGTATTGGAATTGAAACCAAATCAGTCGAAGCTGAACTGATGACGTAATATGAGCCCAATTTAGTTTGCGCCACACCTAAAAGGGCCGTACTTATTTGAAATAAAGAAATTAGGATATTTGCCTTGATCAGCCCACGCGTTTGCACAGTCTGACCAAGGCAGTATGATTTTGCTAGTACACTATACAGTGTGCATGCTTCTTTAAAAGTTGACAGATGAATCGCTAGTTTGTATGAGTTGTCAGGATGATCTCATATTTTCCGGGGGTCTGTTTTTGTGCGATGCGGTTTATTTAGACTTTGCGTAAATTTAAAGACCAACAGTTTCTATTTCTCATTTAAATGCACGAAAGGCTTGATTAAGTTAATGAAAACCGCAGGAAAATGCTTTTAAAAGATTAAATGTGCTGTGGTATTAAAAGCTACACCCTCCAGTTATAAGTGATGACGATAGAAAGAATTTCAGCTATAAAATACTTAAGAGTATCTGGGCCCTGAGGTTATAAAACTTTTTCATGCTCAACTCAGCTGAGCATGAAATTTTCTCTGCTAATAAATATGAAAATGCCAACAAAAGTTGGCATTTTCATATTTATTAGCAGAGACATTTTCATGCTGACCTATGTTTAGCAAGAAAGAAATTGCAATGTTTAGAATTGGGAGAAAGAATTGGCTCCCAAGGGGAACTAATTATTCCGTTTGGAATTCACCCTTTTCAGAAGTGATTTTGACAGTTGCATCCCCTAAACGTGTATTCATTCCACCCCCTCTACCCGTTCAGGAAATATGCGATAATGTATCTTTTGGGCATATATTGATACATGTGGCAAAGGCCTTGACTTGTCTGATATTACATATCATTTGATGTCCGCTTGCCACCTTAACCCTTGTCCTGCTGAACCCGGATATACCCTGCCTTTGCTGTGTAGATCCAGATCAGATGGCTTCTTATCTGGATCTGCACTGCTTGTCATTCAGTATGTGTATTTCTGTCAAAAATCCGGATTAAGTAATCTGATTGGCTGTCAATTAGAAATGGGCGTGGCATCTTAATTTATTCAACATGACAAGGTTAAGATACTGCAGAATATATCAACAAGCAGAGAAAGTTCTGACCTGATTGGAGACTGATTCGGGTTTGCGCTGTTAGCACAATTATTTTGTTTTGTTCCTTCCTTTTAGATTTCGTCACTAGATATAGAGTTTCACAGATTTGTCCTTACATATTTCAATGCACATATATATTTATATCTGCAAATGTTGTGAAGGGGCGTTTGTTATTTCTACATTTAAGAAAGAAAAAAACAGAACACGTGCAAATATCACTGATTACATCATGCGGGTGCGAATGTCTGTGTTTTCTCTGTATGTGTTCCAAATATGTGATTTATAGGCAGACTTTGGGAATCACGTGTAACTTCGTTAATCGTCAAAAGAACAGAGCTTAGATAATGGATTTGAGCAAAACTGGGTTTCCAATCATTATTTGAAGTGCATAACAAATCTTCACAATTATGATTTACAAGACAAGCTATCACTACCGAGCAAAATTGCAGCAACGGATTACTTTGAACATATGTGCGGCCGGCCTTAGACGTCAGCCATCCTACTTTTTACCTATTATTCTAATATGCATTAGGAGTAAGCACTCTATAGGCTAAATCGTCTGCTGACCATTAGTGATATATATATATATATATTACAGAAGACCTTTGATGAAATGTCAAAATGTAAGTTCGGATACCCAGGAAAATACCATAAAAACAAAGCACTATCTTTTCTTTGACAATTTTAAGAAAACAAGTGATTTTATTTGGTGTAGGTTTCGTTTATCGGCAAGCTGTTTAAGTGTTATTATATCGAAACTTCTATGATGAACCTGCCATAAATTAGAGTTCACTCTTTTCAGTGGACAATTAAATAAACAAAATTTGTTTTTAAATTATTTCAGGGACTTTTAAACACAATCAAAAATATTTATTCAGAACCCCTTTGTCTTAATTCACAAGTTTATATAGTTAACCGGGAGTTATGGGAGGGGGCGGAGTCAGAAATTTTAAGGAAGTTTACGTGATGTCAATAAATAAATGGCAAAAATTGCGCATCCTGGCTCTGTTGCGCCTAATTTCAGACTACAGTTACGGTGACCACATGTGCCCTGTAGTATCTCAAGCTTGGGCCTGGTCGAATAACTATGGCAACATGTGAAAAGGATCACTTAAGCTGATGCAGACAGCAAAGTCCCCGCTGATTAGAACTTCTGTTGTATGTCGTTGCATTAATGCACACAATGATTCTATAAGCGACCATCTTAGGCCAAGATCAGCCTACGCGTCAGCGCAGGCTGATCTTGGCCTACGCTGGTCGCATATGCCATACTACATTTTCTTGTAGATGGCTCAATTACTACAGCAATAAAACTGACGGAACTATGTCTGTTCAAATCGAATTTAAACTCCCGTTTCAACTCTGCTTTGTGATTTAGACAGACAAAACAAACCTACAGGCAATGTAGTAAAGACCCTATTCCATATCCAAAATGCCTGCTTATCCGCATAATATGATCAGAACGTTTTATTCAGTTGATATATTCTGTAATATTTGTCGATTCTATGAGTGGGCTACGAGCGACCTGACTAGATTGGGCGTATGGCCAGGCTGAAGATGGCATCCGTTGCACGCAATTTTAATGGCTTTGGGACCTTTTTTAAGCGTTGCGTATCAAACTTGTTTATTGCGTCAAAATAATGGTATGCTTTCAGACAGATGCGCTAATAAGTCTGCGTTCTCACACCACAGACTATCAATAGTTTCGTGCTTTATTCTGTACCTATGATCTCAGACTAATGTCCTTTCGACATCACTTAGACTGGCTCCAGTCTCCAATGACTATACATTTGTCTTACAATCCTGTTTGATAATCTATTAAAATAAAACCAAAATGATATCATGACTCTTTATAGTCATGCAGTTATTTTTGTTTGTTTCAGTGGATTATCAAAGAGGATTGTAAGAAAAACTTTAGTCACTGAAGACTGGAGCCAGTCTAGACATCACTCGGAAAAAAAACGTTGTTTGCTTGGCGCAACTGTTCATTTCTGATTCACCGTATCTTATCAGAAACCATTGGTCTTATCTATTTCTGTGCTTTCTTCTTAAATATTTAGTCTACAATTAAATTTACAACAAATCATTAGTCTGCACTATATATCCTCGTGTTAAAGTCTAATAGGAGATACATGTATTAAGTCAACTTGCGAAATGTTCCTTTGGAAATGTAGGTCCAAAACAGACACACATCTGTCTTTGCAATCGCAAAGTCTGATCTGTGATTTGGCTGTGCTCTCTTTAGATAACCAACGAGTTAAGGCTTACGCAGGCGGACACTGAAAACTGATCTGACTATGCAAATTCACAGATTGATCTGACTCATCTCTCGGAGCACGTATGCAAAATAAGTTCTGAAAAGAGAGATCCTTTGCAAGGTGTTTTACCTACAAAATAAATGCATTACGAAAACACCCCTATTCAAATATACTGAAAATTTTACCACCAAAAAATGAAAATTTTCAGATAAAAAAATTATATATTTTACATATTTCTGATCAAAATATTGATTGTGGGTCCTCGTTAGAACCGCCTCGGCGAGGCGGTTCTAACGAGTACCCACAATCTATGATTTTGAGCAGAAATAAGAAAAATAATGTATACCCCTGTAAACCCCAGTTTTACTATATAAAAGTGGGGTTTAAGGGGGTCAAAATTGTATAGGCGTGTTTTCGTGATGAAACTATCAGACCTCGTTGTATTGAGTCTGTTCATGAATAGAAATGTAATATGCAACACTGCCCAAACCTCCTTTCCTATGGCTAGGCGATATGCGATTTCCATTACGAAAACACGCCGATTCAAAAATATTGAAAATTTCACCGCCCAAAACTGAAAATTTTCAGATAAAAATTCTAATATTTTTCATATTTCTGCTCAAAACATAGATTGTGGGTATTCGTTAGAACCGCCTCGCCGAGGCGGTTCTAACGAGTACCCACAATTCATGTTTTTGAGCAGAAATAAAGAAAATAATGTATACCCCTGTAAACCCCAGTTTTACTATGTAAAAGTGGGGTTTAAGGGGGTCAAAATTATATAGGTATGTTTTGGTGATGCAAAATAGATCCAGATAAGTTCAATGATACCAGAGGACCTGAAAGCATAAACTACACTGGAGTGTTATACAGGGTTACGGCTGCTACATAGCACTTAACACCACTTCTAAATGTAGCAAAGATTCGATAGAAAAGAACTGAAAAGAGGATCCCTTGAAAGTAAGAAACACATCAATTATTGACTATAGCAGATTCAGTTTTTATTGGCTGTATTAGTGAATAACAATGTATTTTGCAACACTGCTCCGCCTTCTTGTCAAAGAGGGGTATCCCATTTTTAAGTGCAAATCAGCTTAGTGGTCCCAAGCGAGCGAAAATATATACTATACTGAATTGAAGTACGGGAATACGTTTTATGGACGTCACACAACACATAACAGACCTATTTTTTTAGGACGTTTTGTAACAGTGTGGATTAGAATGTATAGATTTCGAGCGTTGTCTCGTCTACTGTGACTGAAGATATCTGGTGTCACATTGCATTTCCAACAAATGTGCCATCAAGGTCTAAACTTCTGGTTTAATAAGACACGCCATGAGCAAAACAAAACTGTCTTCTGAAGTCTGTTCGCTGCCCATCTAAATACTTATTACGTCGAAACGTCAGAAAACGTACCTTCGAACGTGTGCGCCCAGTGAAGATTTAGATCAGCCTGCGCATTCGCGCAGGATGATCTATATCTTCACTGGACACATTTTGGATAGCCAAGGATGTAAAATATTTTTATGCGGACTACCATAACTTGATCAGACTGTGCGAATGATGAAGGCTGATTTGAGTTTTTTGTTGGGTACACGTCAAAAGGTACGTTTTCTTACGTTGCGGCTCAAATGTATATTTTCGGAGCACTGTCTCACCCTCTGTGACTGGAGGTCTCTGCTGCCACGTTGCTTTTCCAGTAAACGTGTCATCAGACTCAACTTCTGATTTAATGAGACACGCCATGAGTAAAACAAGTTTTAAGTCTGTTGAAATCTGTTCGTTCCCCAATTAAAGAATAATTAATTATGTGGAAATATCTGCAAACATCAAATACTACAGACACTCGAAAGAGCAGGCTAATCAGAATTGTTTGCAGCATATGCCACATATACCCATGGACTATGCAATAATAATGATGGAAAACAGGGAATTCATTACCGTACACTAGGTAACCTATTAATACCTAGCGTCCCATAAAAGAGACAGTTGCAAACAGTGTTTACCCTGATCAGACGCCGCAGAACGCGGCGTCTGATCAGGGTCTACACCGTTTGCATTTAATTTAGGAATTTCTAAAATAAACATGGTAATAATAAAACAATACTAGACACCCCTTCTAATAGAAATGGACCTGTCCAAAAAAATGAGGTAGAAGAGTCCATTCTGCGTAAATGGGTTAAATTAATGAAAATTTAACCTTGTTTGGATACCATTATTCATCTATATGTGTACTTATTTAAACATGTCATCAGGATAACACGCCTATATAGTTTTGACCCCCTTAAACCCCACTGTTTTACAGTAAAACTTGGGTTTACAGGGGTATACATTAATTTTCTTATTTCTGCTCAAAACCCGCGGTTCTAACAAGTACTCACAATCTTTGTTTTTGAGCAGAAATATGAAAACTAACAGAATTTTTCATCCGAACGCTTTTATGTTTGGTGGTAAAATTCTCAATATATTTGAATAAGTGTGTTTTCGTAATGCTTTAGCTACCAAGCTACCATGCTATCATGCGTTTTGAGTGCCATCTAACATTGAAAATTATAAGCAATCTTGTGCATCACGAAAACATACCTATATGACTTTGACCCCTTCATCTCGAAAACACACCTATATAATATTGACCCCCTTAAACCCCACTTTTATCTAGTAAAACTGGGGTTTAAAGGGGTATACATTATTTTTTTTATTTCTGCTCAAAAACATAGATTGTGGGTACTTGTTAGAACCGCCTCGGCGAGGCGGTTCTAACGAGTACCCACAATCTATGTTTTGAGCAGAAATATTAAAAATATCAGGGTTTTTTATATGAAAATTTTCAGTTTTTGGATGTGAAATTTTCTATATATTTGAATAGGCGTGTTTTCGTAATGAAACCCCACTTTTATATAGCAAAACTAGGGGTTACAGGTGTATACATTATTTTTCTTTTTTTCTGCTCAAAATCATAGAATGTGGGTACTTGTTAGAACCGCCTCGGCGATACGGTTCTAAAGAGTACCCACAATGTATGTTTTGACCAGAAATGTAAGAAATATCAGAATTTTTATCTAGAAACTTTCAGATTTTTGGTGTAAAATTTTCAATATATTTGAATAGGTTTGTTTTCGTAATGGCAAGGATTTGTTGCGAAATATGATCAAAATTTTCACCAGCATGTATTAGAAGAACTAGCGTTTCATCATGAAAACATGCCTATATAATCTTGAGCCCCTTAAACCCCACTTTTATACAGTAAAACTTGGGTTTACAGGGGTATATATTTTTCTTACTTTTGCTTAAAAACATAGATCGTGGGTACTCGTTAGAACCGCCTCGATGAGGCGGTTCTAACAAGTACCCACAATCTATGTTTTAAGCAGAAATATGAAAAATATCAGACTTTTATATCTGAAAATGTTCAGTTTTTGGAGGTGAAATTCTACATATTTGAATAGGCGTGTTTTCGTAACGAGTGCATTTAAGGAGACTTGATACGCTTAGTACAATTCCCACCGGTTTTACGAGGAAGACAACTGTTTAATTGCCTTTTTATGCTCCTGTATATTGCATCTCTTCCTTAAAGACCCACATTTTCAGAAGAAACCCGAAACGATTTTGACAAATTAGCCTCCCCTGAAAATTTCTTCATTCCCTTTAAACAAATTGAATGTGTTCAAGTAACAGCAACCGATTATCATTAGGTTGTTTGTTATATTTTACGGTTATTTTGGATTTATGAACGTTATATTAATCTGAAAATAGAGATACGAGTCAGGCGCTCCTAGATGGCGTCAGGAATTTACTAGTGTCCCTTTAACAGGATCTACAAAACTGAATTCGCAATCCTTAAACTTCAAACGCAGCAACACATTTACGGTAGAATGAGAGAAAAAATAAATATATATACAAAAAAGTTGCCCGACGTTTCCCGATTTGAATAAAAAAAGAAAAAAATCCAGTGTTTTAGACTGTATCGACGACCATTGATTGGAGCATGGTCTGATGTTGGTATACGGTAGCATTACGAAAAAACGCCTATTCAAATATACTGAAAATTTTACAACCAAAACAAAGGGAAATGTTCAGATAAAAAATCTGATATTTTTCATATTTCTGCTCAAAACATAGATTGTAAGTAGTCGTTAGAACCGCCTCTAGGCGGTTCAAACGAGTACCCACAATCTATGTTTTGAGCAGAAATAAAACAAAATAATGTCTATCCCTGTAAACTCCTGTTTTACTATATAAAAGTGGGGTTTAAGGGGGTCAAAATTATGTACGGGCGTGTTTCCGTAATGGGCGGTTCCCAAACTGAAACAGACAACATTATATTTCTTAAAATTATTTTTCAGATAAAACAAGATGTGACATTTGAAATGTCAATATGTAAATGAAGATATAATTATTTTAAAATATATAAGTAAAGACATCCAGAAAATGCCAGAACTACGACGCACAGCCTTCCAGAGGAGAGGCGGTTCTAACGAGCGCCCACAATCTATGTTTTGAGCATGAAATATGAAAAATATCCGAATTTTTTATCTGAAAACTTTCATTTTTTGGTAGTGAAATTTTCAATATATTTGAATAGGCGTGTTTTCGTAATGGGAACAAATAATGACAAAACGAACACCACCTACGAAACCACCGATGTACAAACAAAAAGAAGTGCACAAGAGGAACTGCCTTGGAAGGGTCAGTAGGGTGGCGGGTAGGAGGGGGTGCGGGGGCTTAGACCAGTTTTTATTCGCGCGAAACCACATCTTGTATTCTGATGCAGCTCTAAATTACAAAGCATATGGGTTAGAAGTCTTGTTTCCTCTGGAAAATATATAAAATTATCAAACTCTCGTCTGCAGCACTTTAAGGGTTAAACTTGTCAACCATAGATCACAAGCTTCAAAATCGTTTTGTTTCATGGAGCCATTTGTTTTTTATTTCATTGATACATGTATATATATTACAGTGGTTGTAATCGAACCTGATTTCCTAATTTGAAGATCAAATAATGTGTAATATTAGGAGGTACAAATATGTAATATAAGAAACTAATATTTATGACAATGTTGCAATCCCGTTTCCTTTGTAAATGTCTTTGTATAAGCAACAGGAACCGTAGTTGCTAATGACTAAATACAAAGAGTTTCCTGAACTCATGATGCAAGATTAAATTTCCGTAGATGCATTACTTCCGCTTAATCAATGCCAAGTCATGTGACTTATTAGTGTGATTAAAATATTCAGCTATTACAAATATGCTCAACGGTGTGTAACAATGCATAAATGCATGACTAGTAACAATTGATGACAAATTAGTTTGAAATGCAAGTTCCAGTGTATATAATAGAATACATTTTGTTTTTTTTTATACATCAATAATGGCAGATAAATTATAATAAAATGTAAAATTTATTGCATAAAGCAATTTATTGTTGTGCAGTGAATGAAGGAATTGGGTTCTTTCTATTCATTTATTTATTTTGTTACGTTTATGCAAAGTAATTTTGATAAGCGCTATTTCACATTCAGGCTGCCATTGTGTCTATTAGTTCGTGTGTGGGCCGAGGAAATCTAAAATGATGAGTATGCTCTAATTAATGAATACAAGATTATTTCGCCTAGAACCGTGGAAGTTATCCTGAAATACCGCTGCATCCTTGTCCCAAAATCGTTTAAAATCAGCTGGTATGCGAAGAGGGAGCGGGCGGTTTCGTTTAACAAATGCCATCTTTCAATCCAAATTTTAGAGGAAACAATATTCACAAGTTTCTTACTTTTTATACACCGCCACATGATAGTGGCGGGGTTTTGTGGTTTCACGTCGGACGTCCCTGTGCCCGTCCGTCCGCCGTAGTCCGTATTTCGTTTCCAGATGGTAAAACTTGGTATGTGCATTGATATTGTAGAGAACTGATTTGGGATGAATGGGCAAATTTCGTCAAATTTTGACGAAGTTATCTGCCCGAGACACTCTCATTGTTTCGTTTCGGGACGATAACTTGAGTAAATGTCAAGGGTTTTTAACCAAATATGGTACATGCATTGATATTAAGGAGATCTGGTTTGGAATTGCTAACAAGCAAATTTCTTTCTTCCTTTTTTTTTTTTTTTTTTTTTTTTTGACAGAGTTATCTGCCCGTGGAACAATAATGGCGGGGTACTATCTTTTAAGGTTCTTATTCTAATTGTGTATAGTGGACAGGCCACAAACTAGAAAAGTGTTTTTCTACTACATAGTTTTTATTTTCCTTGCATTACATGTTTGTTTTCCTCTAAGACAATCATTGATTTAAAATGAATATAGCTCTGAACAATGCGGATATTCAAAATGCTTTGTGCTTGTAGATGCCGCTAAAAGTTCGACAGAAATAGAGTCTTGATACAATACGGTAGATTGTCCGCCATTTGTACAAGGGAGCCAATTTTGGGTAACATTCTGGGCTCAGCTGTTCGAAACTAACGACGTCGTTAGTTAACGTATCGTTAGAACTTTGATCATTAAATATGGCATATACGCATATATTTTTGCTGAAAAAAATTTAGTAGCTTTTGCATTTGCAACACATTTTTTCAGCAAAAATACCTGTGAATTAGATATTGTACTTACTAGAACAGTTAACATTTTGCCCACTAACGAGCTCGTTAAGCTAACGACGTTTTGAACAACTTGGCCCGGTTTGCTTGCCTGCACAACAGGGCTATTCTGAAAACGACTACTAAACAATGAAAGGAAAAATGTCCCTAGGGAATCATATTCTTTCCTTCTAGTATGTTATTCTTTTCACAAAGGATGCAAAACAGTTTTACGGAGTTGGCTTCAACCAGAAGTGTATCCGTTTTCATTAAACCTTAAAATGCCAAGAAAACCTGCATCTGAAAATGTCGTCTGTTTATGCCGTCTCCTGAATATTCTTGCAAATTTTCAAACCTATTTTGCATACAGGCAAACAGTGTGGACCCTGATCAGACTGCTCCTAGAGGAGCAGTCTGATCTGGGTCCACACTGTTTGCGAAAATGACTTTTAAAATCACAGGCAGATGACAAAGCAGACGACAATTGTTGTGATTGGCAGTTTAAGGGTTAAATATATACTAAAGTTGTGCATGTGTATTTATACTTTGGAGTATTTGAGGATTTGCTCATTGGAAGTCCTGTCACATTGGAAAAACTTGTAGTAAATTATCCACCATAGTTTAAAGAAAGAGCAGAGGACTTCATAGGGGGCGTATTTAATGACACTTATGTGATATATTTTTTATTTTTAATGAAAGTTTGGGTAGTCATTTGAATGGCCTCGACAAGTGGAGGCAGTTCAGTTGAGTAACCATAGCACATGTTTTAAAAAAAAGAAGTCGATAAAAGTTCATGTACGGGCTGTAACCTGAAGACCACGAAACTTCTTGACTGTGTGCTTATAGTTCTAAAGGTCTAAACATATTATTTACACTATGAGGGGAGAGGCTTGTTTCGGCCGCTACACGACAACGAACAGATGTAGGGAAGGCAAATATGTTCTGTGAAAAGTAAGGCGGAATAATCCACTTACCCCTACCTGTTCAAGTAAAGACGCGTCATAAAGAAACTGCCGCAATGGCATATGTTTGTTTTTTTTTTTTTTTTTTTTTTTTTTTTTTTGACAAAGAGTGCGATCCCGATCAGATGCTGTGTGTATAGGATGTCTCGTCCGGACAACAATTCGAATACGCCAAGTTGGGACGTTATACAGTAATGAGATAATCCCGAATTTACAGTTTACCTTTAGTAGTACAATAAAACTTAAATAATTCGAACACCAACGACTCGTTCTTGAGTCCTTAGAAAATTCTTCTGGTAGCTCAAGAAAACAAATATTTATTGATATTTAGGGAAATTTTCGTATTTTATCATGAAGGTTATTTTGTGTATACTCGTTAGAACTGCCTCACTGAGGCGTTTCTAATGCATACACTCAACATATTTATACCTTTATTTTAATGAAAAAAATGAAAGGCATCCCTAAATTATCCCCACATTACGAAACCATGCCTAATCAAATATATTAAAAATCTTACCATCAAAAAATAAAAATTTTCAGATAAAAAAATGCATATTTTTCATATTTCTCCTCAAAACATAGAATGTGGGTACTCGTTAGAACCGCCTCGATAAGGCGGTTCTAACGAGTACCACAATTTATGTTTTTTAGCAGAAATAAGAAAAATAATGTATACCCCTGTAAACCCCAGTTTTACTATATAAAAGTGGGGTTTAAGGGGGTCAAAATAATATAGGCGTGTTTTTGTGATGCTTGTCTCCAAATCTGGCGCTGTCATTACGAAAACATGCCTATTCAAATATACCGAAAATTTTACCGTCAAAAATGAAAAAATCAGATAAAAAAAACTCTATATGTTTCATATATCTGCTCAAAACATAGATTGTGGGTACTCGTTAGAACCGCCTTGGCGAGGCAGTGCCCACAATCTATGTTTTGAGCAGAAATAAGAACAATAATGTATACCCTGTAAATCCCAGTTTTACTTTATAAAAGTGGGGTTTAAGGGGGTCAAAATTATATAGGCATGTTTTCGTGATGTGATTAACCCTAAGTGACTCGAACTATCCCTGTCTACAACAAAGTTTCATGGATCCAAAGACGTTCGAGCCGTTGAACGTTGTTAAGCAAAAAAAAAATGCGTTTCCTATTATTACACTGAGAATATTATAAACAGGCCGCTTATATTGTTCGCATGGATAATAAAACGAGGCATTTATTCAGGCGTAATGCCGATATCGCTACCATTATTGGAGCCTCAACATTAGAAAATGTACCTTCTGACATATGTGCCCAGCGATGACTCATATCAGCCTGCGGTTCCGTGCAGTCTGATCAGTCTTCGTTGTCCGCATGAAGAATTCTTGCATCATCGGCTGTCCAAAATGCACCCAGTGAAAATTCCGATCAAACTGCGCGAATGCGGCCGATCTAAATCTTCGCACGTCTGAAGGTACGTTTACTAAGTTCCGGCTCAGTTTTATAATGTACTGTTTCTGTATGGAGTACACGTTTCTGCGTGATTTATATAAAACAAAGCATTACTCCGGATCCTTCTCTGTCGCTCTTTACACAGTTCAAAATTATTTCAACTGGCACATTTATATCGACTTTTCCCTACTTCCCAATTCATAATAAACTTTGTTTATAACTGACAATATTCAAAAAAATGTCTATTGATCAAGATATGGATATTACATTCCTTTTCAAATGTATCTTACAAATTATTTCACGGTCACTGATTTTTACCGTTATAATCAACAATTATGAATAGCATTTATTAAAGGATTTTGACAGGACAATAAACTGTGAACAGATGTTGGCGCTACTCTCGCTTCTCAGCATAGGTGAATTAATAAGATATTGAGTCATAACTAGAATTTGTTAATAACACAACATGTTCTAGGTACACACAACCAGTATGTGGTCCCTGGCTAAAGAAAACAGCTTCCAAAGTCATCACTGCAGTGATAACTACGATGAGCTATACACAATCTAATCATCATGAAAACATTCCTATATCATTTTACCCCCTTAAACACCACTTTATACATTATTTTTCTTATTTCTGCTAAAAAAACATAGATCGTGGGTACTCGTCGAGGCGGTTCTAACGAGTACCCACAATCTATGTTTTGAGCAGAAATATGAAAAATATCAGAATTTTTTATCTGGAAATTTTCATTTTTTCGGTCGTAAAAAATTTCAGTACATTTGAATAGGCATATTTTCGTAATGCCAATTAGTTTTGTAGTCTGTAGATTTGGTAGGTGTGCTGACTGGTGAATGGATGAAATTCTCTGCGATTACATTAAGTGTGACTAACGTAGATGACAAGCCTGCTGACGAGAGCGAAAATTAGCTCAAAGTGTCTTCTAGTATGACATGACATAATTGTTGACAAAAGATGATCACATCATAGCTGCTGTTTAATCACATCATCACGTCAGAAACTGTACCTTCGGACATATGCGCCCAACGAAGATTCAGACCAGCCTGCGCATTTGCGCAGTTTGATCAAAATCTTCACTGGACGCATTTTTAGATAGCCAATGATTCAAAGTTTCATCATGCGGACAACGAAGACTCTGATCAGTCTGTGCGGATGCGCAGGCTGATCTGAATCTTCGTTGGACACACATGTCGGAAGTTACATTTTCTCACGTTGTGGTTTAATTATGAACCTTGACAATAAGTATTATTGTGAGGATAGGCGAAGAGCTAGATCAGCGTGCAGACTGCGAATCAATACAAGGTCTGTTATTTCTATATAACGCTAAAGCTTTGTTAGGCGTATCATTAAATCTATAGCTTCAAATTGATGAGTTTTGAGGATCGTCTCAAGATAAATTTGTTGATTTTTGTTGTTTTTAATTTGCAGAAAGCTGGAAATCTGAGTGACAAGCAGCTTCGAAGTGATTGCCTTTAATTAGATGTGTGAGATTAGTGCTACTATAGAATTATTGGACTGGAATTCTGATATAAAATTCCCAGAGTACCACCAGTGACTCGCTGGTCAATAGACGATACAGAAGGTATAAGTGATTCCGTGACGGATGGGAGTAATAATGCAAGCACTGCGTTGTGGGCCTGTGTTTGAATATTGAGTGATATTATTGCTTAATGGATTTGGAGCATTCTACCTTCTACTGCTAATTTAGAGTTCCACGCGGGAATAGAGACTAAACAGGATAAATTACTGACGGAGCACAAGGCGTATTTAAATTCTGTTTGTTCGTGATAGACAATATACTTGTCATCTTGTGTCTACGTCGATTTCTTCTTTTGACATTGGAATATACATACAAGTATGGTGTTGACAAGGAATTACTGTGAACAATTATATTTTGTGCGCACACATTTTATTTCTGCAACAGAAAGCGAAAATTCTGAACTAATTTAATACTGCCACAAATGGTTCTTACTTTAAAGTTATAGAAACAAATACAATTCGATATGGTCAAAATTTGTTTCGTTTTGGATTTCTTATCATATATGCATTATCGAGCCGTCTCACGCAAACATGAGGGAATCGAAGAATCTGCGTAACATATACAAAAGAATATCAACCACAGTGTTTATCTTAGGAGAAATAAGTCTCTTACTCTCTGTACATATCATACCCGGTAAGTACTCATACATTGTAATTTATGAAATAATGTGATGAACATTAAAGCGCCAAGCAAAAATCTGCAGTAGACGCATTCTAATTTTTTATTTCTTTTTTTTTTTCAAAGAAAATAAATCTTGATATTTCATGTGAATCGTCTAGACGATACACATGAAATATCAAGACTTATTTTTTTAAACTAAAAAAAGTAAATATTTCAAAATATTGTCTACTGCTGTTGTGATTTGCGCTTCAAGTGTTAACAACTTTACCGTATTCAGGCCTATTGTAAATATTGAGACCCCTGAACTCCTTACCATACATGTTCTAAATTTTGAACATTCCAGCTGATGTGTGTAAAACCGCTGGGTGCATTTGAGTGGCAAATAACGTAGAAACTGATCAAACACCGCCTTTTGTTGCGTATGATCCGGGTCTACACTTTTGCATAGGTGTCTCTATTCCTTATCTGAGTGTAAATACGGTATACACATTTTTAAGTTAATGACCAGGCCCAGTTGTTCAAAACTAACGGTGTCGTTAGTTGACGTATTGTTAAAACTTTAATCATTAAATATGACATATACTCTAATATTTTTGAAGAAAAAAATATCACATTTTTTCAGCAAAAAAAAAAAAAACCCTGTGAATTAGCTTATGTACTTACATGTACTAGAACAGATAACATTTTGACCTTTTGACCGCTAACGAGCTCGTTAAGCTAACGATGTTTTGAACAACTGGGCCATGCTCATTACAAATTACCTTAATGGTTGATACCTGAGCTACTTTCGATATATTTTGGTATCAGAAAATATTTCCAAATGAAATACAACTGTTCCTATAAAATGCAGAAACTGGAGAAAATGATGCCTGAATAGGTAGTTTGCTAACTAGGCTACGTAGCCAAGTTCGGCCATTGGAGGTAATTGATCGTATACTGATTATAACGCATAATGCGTTAAAATTTAATTTTATGGTACAATGCATACAGTCATGCATTTTATTTTTATGTATTTTCATGATAAACAAGTAAATTTATTTCACGGAGAGTATGCAGCTATCAGACTGGTATCAAGAGCATATATTATGTTTTTGAAACTTTGAGTACATTATATCATAACACTTCTTTTAATTCATTATAAGGAGAATATATACATGTAGTCAAACAAACAGTCGCTGAAAACACCAGTTTAACTTTATGGTACAAAGTATACATATATTTCATTTTTTTATGTTTTTTTTTTCATGATTAACAAGTACATTTATTTCACAGGGAGTGTGCAGCTATCATGCTGGTATTAGGAACTTTTATTATGTTTTTGAAACTTTCAGTACATTGTATCAGAACTCTTCTTTTAATTAATTCTACGGAGACTATATAATCAAACCAACAGTAACTGGAAAATCAATTCAGAACAAAAATTGACGATCCAGTGATTTTTTTGTTACATCCAAATCAGCTCAGGTACATGTATCGACCGAACCGCGCTGTTTTAAAAAGGCCGTTATAGACTATGAAAACCGAGAAGGTTCAGGGTGAGCCTGTGCATCCTCGCAGTCTTGCAAGAACCTATGCTGTTACCTCAAGTAAGCGGTAGACCAACCTGAAACCAGCCAAATAACTACACGTGTGGCCTCGCTGCGGGGCGAGATATGATCACTTAAAGATTAATTCTGCGGACGGTCTAGAAAGTCTTTTTCTCCAGACGCGGCTCAACCTTTATTTTGACATGAGAAAAGGATTTTTATTTCATAAGCGGACAGCGAATATCCAGATCAGTCTCCGCATTCGCACAGTCTGATCAGCGCCTTGATCGCGCGTGACAAGGTACTGTAGAATATATTGATACTTTACGAAAATACTC
Source organism: Anodontia alba (assembly GCA_964016985.1). NCBI lineage: Eukaryota > Metazoa > Mollusca > Bivalvia > Lucinida > Lucinidae > Anodontia > Anodontia alba. The sequence goes on from OZ024829.1 coordinate 24,801,675, forward strand.
CTATTCAAATATACAGAAAATTTTACCAACAAAAATTGAAAATTTTCAGATAAAAAAATCTGATATTTTTCATTATTCTGCTCAAAACATAGATTGTGGGTACTCGACGAGGCGGTTCTAACGAGTACCCACAATCTATGTGTTTGAGCAGAAATAAGAAAAATAAGGTGTACCCCTGTAAACCCCAGTTTTACTATACAAAAGTGGGGTTTAAGGGGGTCAAAACTATATAGGCATGTTTTCGTGATAAATGGGGAAAAAAAAGCCAACTTGATCAGACTCCGCAGAATGCTTTATCTTTAAAACCTATATATTACAATTCCAGGATAAATTTAAAGTTAGTAGATGGACAATGCTTTTGCTACAGTACCTGTGGCATAGCTGGAGATAAGGCGCATTTTTCGCGAAAACATGTCAGCCACCACATAACAAAACCAACAAAATGGCATGTGCGCCATGCGAAGACTCACATCAGCCTGGGCATCCGCCCAGTCTGATCAGAGTCTTTGCTTGCGCTCAATGGGTAGCGAAGGACCCAAGCTTTCTACATGCGGATAGCGAAGACTCTGATCAGACTGGGCGGATGCCCAGGCTAATCAGAGTCTTCGCTGGGCGCACATGCCATTTTGTTGGTTTTGTCATGTAGCTCATTTATGAATGCATTTCGTAGTTCTTCATGAAAACGTGAAGAGTGTACGTTGAAGGTTCTCATTATGAATGTCTCGCCAAGGCGATTCTAATGGTTATCAACATCACATATATTTATTGTAAAAGTAAGAAAACTGTTTTTCTGGATACACAGTTATTTAGAGCTATTCTATATTTATTCTTTGGTATTTTTTCTTTGTTCTGTGGCATTTCTATGGTATTCTGTGGTATTTCTATGGTATTCTGTGGTATTTCTATGACATTCTGTGGTATTGACTAAGATTGTTAATATGAACAGGGTCAGCGCAATACTGACAATGTGACATTTCCTAACAGAGAAGACTTAAATCAGCCTGCGTATCCGCGCAATCTGACAACAGTCTGAGCAGTCTGTATATATGTACCGTTGTATCACTAACAACAAAACCTCTGATCAGACGGAAGCCCTGGCACAAACATATCGTAGTTTGTAAGCTTTTATTACTATTATTATGATTATTATTTTTATTTTTGACTGGCTAATAATATCACTTTATTCTCCCATTATATGAATAAAATATCCTAGTTCCAGATAAGGCACTTTTTCATAAAAAAAAATGACATATTTTTATCATTTCTTTTAAAGTAACATGTATATTGTGAGTACACATTAGACACAAGGAGGCGCTTCTAATGAGTACCCACAATGTATGTTTTCCTAGAGAAATAAGAAAGATATTAATCTGTAAAACTCTCTTATCTAAAGCTGTGTGTAAAGCGCTTTTACACTTGTTAGCCATTCTCATACAATTCCAATTCAATAATTTCAATTAGTCCAAACAGATATACGACTTTGGTCTTTGATTACTGTTAGTATTGACGATTTTGTCGCAACTGACATTTAGCCAGAAACATAGTTGTTATTTTTAGACTATTCGTAGGATGTACTGTTTTCCAGAAGAATTGTATAATCCGAGATGTTATTACTATCGTGTCTCCACAATATTCTAATAAAATAATAGATATTATGATTCGCTTGGTAACATTTGGCACAATATTAGCTAGTCCTAATATAGGTATTTTATTTGATTTTAAATGCAAAATTTATATTTACTTCAGATTCGCAATGTACAACAATTGCCTGATGTATCTTTTTATAAAAAGAATGTATTTCAGGTTCATTACTGCTTAAGAAGAGTCTCAAAAAATACCCGAGACTCCATTTTATTATCTGTGTGCTTTGTTTCCAAACGCAACCTTTTTTACTTTTATTACACATAGATAATTATCTCCAAATGTATTATAAGAATCAGCATATGGCTTCATGGCATTCATTTCTTTGAAACAACTATGAAATTATAAATAAATATGTTTTCTTCAAATTAGAATAATATATGTTAAACTTGTCTTTATCAATCAATCACAGACCGCCTTACATAGAATAACTACCAATTAGCAGTCCTGACACAATTGTTTCCTTGTGCTCCATGTGCCCTTAACAAGTCTATATACATGTATAATGTCTACTACCATGTTCTATCATAATAGGCGCTGCCTCTGTGTGCATTACGAAAACACGCATATACAACAATATTGAATATTTTACCACCAAAAAATGAAAAATTTCAGAAAAAAAATTCTGACATTTTTCATATTTCTGCACAAAACATAGATTGTGGGTACTCGTTAGAACCGCCTCGACGAGGCGGTTCTAACGAGTACCCACAATCTATGTTTTGAGCAGAAAGAAGAAAAATAATGTATACCCCTGTGAACCCCAGTTTTACTATATAAAAGTGGGGTTTAAGGGGGTCAATATTATATAGGCATGTTTTCTTGATGGACTCAGTTGCCTGGTAGCGTTAAAAATCTGAAAACTGAACTCTATCATAATAGATAGTAAAAAGAGGAGTACAAGTATGCAGATGACTAGAAGTCTAGGGCTGTTGTTCAGAAATTTGCAGTTTTTAAACCAGATTTTCATTTATTTATCATTTCTAGTCTCTCTTTGGTACTGCATAAATCTGATTTAATGATATTGATGACCAAGATCTTCACAGAGGCACTTCTAATGAGTCCCCACACAACAATTATGTTTTCGTGGCGTAAGGAGAAAATTATCTATAATTTTGACTAAAATATGGCCTTTATAGAGTTAAGAAGTATACATTTTACACGTTGTCCTTCTTTTATAATTCTCAAAAATTCAAATTCAGCCAGTCATTACGAAAACACGCCTATTCAAATATATAGAAAATTTCACCTCCAAAAACTGAAAATTTTCTGATACAAAAACTCTGATATTTTTCATATTTCTGCTCTAAACATAGGCGAGGCGGTTCTAACGAGTACCCACAATCTATGTTTTAGCAGAAATAACAAAAATAATGTACACCCCTGCAAACCCCAGTTTTACTATATAAAAGTGGGGTTTAAGGGGGTCAAAATTATATAGGCATGTTTTCGTGATGACTTAATTCTAAATTATGCCATCTCTTAACGAAATCTCTTCCAAACCCAAGGTTATGATCAGATATATGTATGACTTAAGTGTACGTAAATAGAGAATGAAGTTCACTTCGATTTTTTTTTCTGCGCTATTTTATCTCTAGCATCTGCTGGCACATTGAAACAATTTGAACTGCAGTCGATGTATTTTTCTTTAAAACGTTTCTGTTTCAATCGTTTTCTGTCTAATATAATCAGGTAACACAGCAGACAGTTGTTTTAATCAACACTAGTACATTGCTCGTTCGTAAGCATTACCTTAACACTCCTATGTAGAATGTACTCTATTTAGCCAGAAAACAATATGTCTTGTTAAAAGTCTGTCCTACTTCAACATAGTGCAGTCTATATTTTTTTCCTTGATATCAGTGGGCCCTTTCTGATATTTTGGAAAATCGAGTTAATGGGCGTATACAGTCCTGCAAACTACACTGCTCCATATGAAGAGTCGTAACTAACATCACGAAAACATACCTATATAATTTTGACCCCTTAAACCCCACTGTTGTATAGTAAAACTGGGGTTCACAGGGGTATACATTATTTGTCTTATTTCTGCTTAAAACATAGATTGTGGGTACTCGTTAGAACCGCCTCGGCGAATTGCCTTGTTAATATACGGCTTTTCGCCGGTTAAAGCACGGCTGTTAATAATGTGCGACACTGCTTGTTATTCAATAATATATAGATTTTATAATACTTTCTTGTCTAGAGCTATGTAAGCTATTGCAGTTCTATCATATGTGAAATGACGATAATTTTGGTTATTAAGCAAAGTAAGACACATTTAATGCAACAAAAATATTGCTAGACATAAAAACACAGCGGAAATTCTGCCCTTAAATATGTATGAAAATATACTTGTTGAAATAAAAGCTATAAATAAAATATTAATCCTTGCATAATCCTGTTTTCATTATATATTATAGGGGAAGAAAGAGTTGCACACTGCATAGGCTTGCTAACATTACGTAAGCAAGAATCAAATAAATTTATTAATAGCTTTCAAAAATCTTGAGTTACCGAAAATACACAGCTGTAACAATTCAGCTATTGTTTTTGTGCACAACTGACCCATGTACACCTCCTCAAACTTAGGATTCAGTACACACTACTAATACGGTGTCCCCTTAATGGACGTTGGAAAGTTCAACTTAGAAATGAATATAAAAGCTACTTTTCCTATCAATGATAAAGAGAACATATGTTACATTTCTACGCATTTTCTTGCATTGATTTTAAATCATTCTTTCGCCTGCACTCTATAACACATAAATTCGGTTTGTTTGTTCTTGTTGTTTTTTTTAGCAAAATAGTTGTTTACATGTTTTCATTCAAGATCCTAAAGAACTTTTCATATCAGTTCCATAAGGTGTTCAAAGTTCAAACGCTTGTATTACAGTTGTGTAACAAGGTTTGCCTACTTATTGTTTCTTTTGATTTAGTTACAATACATCACGAAATCATACCTATATAATATTGACCCCCTTAAACCCCACTTTTATATAATAAAACTGGGGTTCACAGGGGTATACATTATTTTTCTTATTTCTGCTCAAAACATAGATTGTTGGTATTCATTAGAACCGCCTCGCCGAGGAGGTTCTAATGAGTACCCACAATCTATGTTTTGAGCAGAAATAGGAAAAATCATCAGAGTTTTTCATCTGAAAATTTTCAGTTTTTGGAGATGAAATGTTCTATATACATGTGTATTTGTATAGGCGTGTTTTCGTAATGGTTACAATGCTCTTCCTTCTTTTTTTCTGTCCTTAGTCTTTCGTTTCCGGATTCCTTTAGAAGCGTCCTATACATTTAAACCATTGTCGCAACTTCGGCTTTTCTGTTGATCAAGCAAAGTAGTTTGAAAAAGTATTACCAATAAATTCGACTATCATTTACGGAATAATACAGTGTTTTGCTCGCGAATAGTGCTATTTGGGTTACATGATTAACTTTAGGTAAAATTCATATTAAGAAAGGAAATCTGTAGTATGTATTGAAAGTTTGGTGCGTGAACTCTTTAAACCGATTGTCATCAATAAGGTTTGTTTTAATACAGTCGGGTAATCAATAACGAGTACAGTTTTAGATACCTTTAATTAACGTCTTGTGTGTTTAAATTAAGGCAAAAATTAAGCCGCAACGATAGACAACGCATCTTCTTAGATCCGCGCAGTCTGATCAGAGTCTTCGTTGTCCAAATGCATCCTTTGCTATCAAAATGCATCAAAATGCACACACTGACGATTCTGATGAGACTGTGCGAATGCACTGGCTAATCTGAATCGTCACTGGATCCACAGTTACGATTTCTGACATTCTGGCGGTTCATTTGTAGTAGGGCTTAGACCTTCGATTTCGATATGACTTTATCAAAGCATTTTTCACTGCCACAGGCAATAATAATAGGCCATTGCAAACAGCATAGATTCAGATGGATCTAGTCTGTTTGACATTCAGTCTTTCAACTTTACGTATAAACGTCTTTTCAAGCGATAGTTTGTTAAAAAAGAAAAACAGACGACAAATGTCGTCTGGAATTTGGCACCGAAAGAGTTAATATGGGCAACGAATACATTTCGAGGACACATCTCTATCAAAATAGTTTTGTTCCTCCTGCAAAGGGGTCTACTGTAACAGGAATGAATTAGCTCCACTTTTCCAGAAGGGAACTGATCCCTGGAATGGTAAATAGGAACTTGTCTCGCTTGTAAAATTGGTGGAAAGTTTACCAAGAGTAACCAGTCCATTTAAAACCATTAAACCCACTTACAGCTGATCGGATGGTTGAAAAATAGAATAGAAGACTGTCACTGTATAATATGAGGTATAAACTTTCTGCTATGATGTATTTTAAGGATCAAATATGTTTAATGATATTTATATCATTAAGAAAACACGCCTATTCAAATATACTGAAACTTTTATCACCAAAAAAAATGAAAAGTTTCAGATGAAAAATTTTGATATTCCTCATATTTAAGCTCAAAACATGGACCGTGGGTACTCGTTAGAACCGCCTCGGCGAGGCGGTTCTAGCGAGTACCCACAATTTATGTTTCGAGCAAAAATAAGAAAAATAATATATTCCTCTGTAAACCCTAGTTTTACTATATAAAATGGGGTTTAAGGAGGTCAACACTATATAGGCATGTTTTCGTGATGCATTAATTCTATAATCGTCATATCACGTAAATTGACTATTTGGATATGACTATTATTATTATTATTATTTGTTTTTGTTGTTGTTGTATTTTATTTCAGCTTCACTAGCATGTAGTACATGTATTTTTAAATTAATATAACTTCTATAGAATATATGCTTAACACTATTACGTGTCTTTTGACTCAAATTATATTAAATGAAATGTTTATATCACTTGATTATAGTAGCCTACCGTAATTACCCTACGTATTGGGAAAATAGGCTTCCGAAAACAGGGTAGATCCAGATCAGTCGCCGTAGAACATGGCGTCTGATCAGGCTCTATACTTTTTGCCATACATACAACAATATTTTGGACACAACAAGTAGTATATGTTGCAGAAAAGACTATTTTAAATTTTAGTACAGGTGGTAAGTGGATAAGGTGTCCAAATACTTTAGGTTATTGTGGTACGATAGTATAATCCAGCCCCTAAATGTCTATAAACCCACTCACAGCTGATCTGATGGCGGTAAAATGGAACGGGAGACTGGCTTAACAAGGTGTCTTGACTTCCGTGATAAATGAAATTATTCATTGCATTATACTTTACCATTGTTATTTCTTTCTTACGAACAAACATTCGCCTTATAGTGTCTCCAGACACGGTAATTGTCTAGCTTCTTAACAAAGGCTAATTCAAAGAACAGAAAAACTTCATTTGCATTCGACGAATCGAAAACCTAAATGATATAGGCATGCATTGCCAAGGAGAAATTGATTTGTTTGGTGCTGAAAGGACCGTAACTAACCTATAAGGACAGTGAAAAATGGCAGTGTGTCCACAACACGCACACATTGTTTATGTACTACTAGGAAGCAGAGTTGCTCCTGTTATCATCATCACATTTTGTCCATAGAGGCTATGAAACCAAGTTGATTCATAAAGAAATGACGCTCGGGAGTAATGAACACAGTTAAAAAAATAAAAACAGCTAATGTGTCAAATTATCTGGGCCAGACTTGTTAGCATCGGTAAATAGACTCAGCAGTGACTGCCCTGTCTATTTCGAAATCCCTGTAATGGGCTAAATGAGTATAAAGGACCAGAAAATATCAACTATATACGACACTATAGTGAAACACTCAGGGCCTAGTTGTTCAAAGCGTCGTTAGCTTAACGAGTTCGTTAGTGGTCAAAATATTAACTGTTCTGGTAAGTACAATATCTAATGCGAATTTTTTTTTTTTTTTTTTTTTTTTTGCTGAAAAAATGTGAGTAGTTTTTGCAAATGCAAAAGCTACTCACATTTTTTTCAGCAAAAATATTACCATATATGCCATAATTAATGATTAAAGTTTTAACGATACGTTAACTAACGACATCGTTAGTTTCGAACAACTGGGCCCTGATTGTAAAAATCCTGTAGGGACAACTAATAATCAGACAGCAGGCTTACAGTGCAGATTATATTTCATTTCCTTTGAGATCATTGGGCCCATTGTGGTTTATTTAAAGACAATCTTTATGACGTTTATTTGAAAATGGTGTTCTGCTCATGTATACAGTAGAGGGTGTAAGCAGTGTTGCAAGCTTCAAGCTTCATTACTGCTTATGAATAGTCTCAATAAAACCGATACTTCCATTTTTCTAATCCGTAGTGGGTTCTTTGTTTCCAAAGGCAATCATTTTGACGCTTATATAACATTGTTGGGAGTTGGGAGCCTTTATGCGAACCAATTTTTGTTTTCTGTTTTAAGAGTTACATCGGGACCAAGGGTGAAGTTTACCAAGGGTAAAAGTGCTTTAACACCCCCACCTACCCCGCCCCCACCCCCGGTGGTTTATTCTACTGACCGTTCTGAGGTGGTGGTCCCGGTGTTAGTCTTACTTTTTGTTGCATTGTGGTTTATTCTGCGAGGTGATTTGTTTTATGTCTTACCTTGTGTTATTTTGTTCTTGTGTTTTTTAGTCCTTTTAGCATTGCGATTACCTTGCTTGGGGAAAAGAGAGTTAGTCTTAAAGCCTTTCGTACGTTTGTTCGATTTGCGCTTGTTTAGGTTTGTCTGTTTCCTCTTCCCCTTGGTGTCTGGGAAGGGCTGCGGTTTGTGATTGTGGCACTCCCTGGAATTTTCTCTTACCTTTTTTTATTGTAAGGACCAACTATCCCATGAGGGTTTCTAGTTGAACTTTTCGCGGGAGCAGTTATGTTTAGTTTCCCTTCTCTTGATGCATTTGGTTTCACTGGTGGATTTACGCATATGTTGCAGTGAAAATCTAATCTACCTAATGTTTGCGGCTGTCTTATTTCTGCTCAAAAACATAGATTGTGGGTACTCGTTAGAACCACCTCGCCGATCTATGTTTTGAGCAGAAATATGAACAAAGATAAGATCTTTTTTTATCTGAAAATTTTCAGTTGTCCTGCCAGGCTCTTTGGCTAGATGAGGGCTGCATGATTTTGCTGTTGTTGTTATTGTTGTTGTTGTTGTTGTTTTTAGGTTTCATCAGACATCTCCTGCCTGTTGTCTGGTGCTGTTTTCTTTTCTGCATTTTGACGGATGCGTGATAAGCATTGCTTGCCAACATCTGCACTTCAACAGTTTACCCAGCTAGCATTCTACGTAAATCTACATCGGGCCGTCATCGGCCCGTCAGCTACCCTGACGGGCCGATGACGGCCCGATACAGTAAGATATAGATTTACGTAGAATGCTGACTGGGTACTTTTTGTACTCTAGTGCCACTAACAAATACAAATTCAGTAATCTGGGCCCAGTTGTTCAAAGCGTCGTTAGCTTAACGAGCTCGTTAAGGGTCATTTCGTTAACTGTTTTAGTGGATTCAATATACAATATTCTGATATTTTTTGCTGAAAAAATGTGAGTAGCTTTTGCACTGCAAAAGCTACTCACATTATTTCAGCAAACAATTTCAGCATATTTGCGTATCACTCGATGTAAATTTTAACGAATCGTTAACTAACGACGTCGTTAGCTTTGAACAACTGGGCCCTGGAATACTAAATTAGTATTGTTACATTTAGTTATTAAATAATGTAAATTTCAATCCATTTGTGAAAACGCTTATCTTTACTCTTAGCATCCGAGTATTAGAATAACGTCCTGATTTGGTCGTCTCATTCACTTGTTACTTTCCATTCCTAAGTATCTTACATAGAAATGGTATATGTGTTTTCTTCCTAGACAGGACAGGTTGACCTATATTTGCATTCATGGAGACGATATATGGCAATTATCAACTTGTGAAGCCTGCAGAAGATCCCTGGAGGCAGTATTGCTGTTTAGCTGTAAGACATTTGGAAATGCAGATCAGGAGCATCTGTTAAAACGGAAACATATTCTACTGGGTATTACATCTAGAATTTTGTCTAGAAAAACTATTGTATACAAGTATGTTTTGGCTAACAAAATCATCCCACAACAGATAAAATGAGCCGTGGTGCAGCATTCCCCACAATATTGCATTTATGCCCAGCAAAGAATCATAGAACCCTGTGCATTTGCGCTCGCGCAGGCTAATCAGAGTCTTCGCTGTTCACTTGAAGACTTGTTGAATCCTTGACCACCTTCAGAGTGCTTGGCAAGACGTCTTCGCTGGGCACACATAACGAAAACACGCCTATATAATTTGGACTCCCTTAACCCCACTTTTATTTAGTAAAACTTGGGTTTACAGGGGATACATTATTTTTCTTATTTCTGCTCAAAAACATAGACCGTTGGTACGCGTTAGATCCGAGGCTGTTCTAACGAGTACCCACAATCTTTGTTTTGAGCAAAAATATGAAAAATGCCATTTTCTTCTTTTTTTTGTAAAATTTTCATTTTTTTTTTTTTTTTTTTTTGTGGTAAAAAATTCAGTATATTTGAATAGGCATGTTTTCGTAATGGTGCAGTATTGTAGGAATTGCTATTTCGCGGCTCAAATAAGAAACTTACGACGCGGATCTGCCAGCGAAACTGCACGGACTGATAAGTGCTGTTGCTGTATATTGATGCATTCTACTGGATCCAGTGATTCTGTTAGCGGACAAGGAAGGTCCTGATCAGTCTGCGCTTCTGTGCAGTCTGGTCAGGGTCTTCGCTGTCCGCATATGCCCCGAAGACCCCTCTTACTCATGGCCAGACTTATTTGTATATTCCTCAGCACCGACCAGTCTTAAAGTGTTGCTGCTGACATATTTTATAGTTAGAAATATTGGCCCGCTATAGCATATGAGTAGTATAGGATGTCGCTTTCAAAGCGACATCCTATACTACTCATATGCTATTTGCGATCTCTCAGATTTTTGAGCGTTTCAAGGCGATTTCGTTGAAACTTTATGTCTTCGTTTTGTGCGAACGACGATTTTTTATTTTTTTATATTTTTTTTTTTTTTTTTTTTTGAATGTCATGTTACATTTACTTTCATTTACGTCGATGATCTTGCACTTACTTCAATGTGTGGGTGGGGACGGGGAGGGTCCAGAATTGTATTCCGTTGACTTTCTGCAGTAGATTTTGCAAAAACTAGGTATTTATTGAAAGTAGTGCATTTACATGGGACGCGCAAGTACGTACCTTTGGCTCGGTTTGCTCTATGCTTTGCATGTGTCAGATATGAGATTTGACGATATGTCTTTGGCTTGGCCCGCCGTGGTTTAACTATTGGTTTTCATTTACTTTGGCACTCAGAAGAATTAGCCATGAGTACTCGTCTTTGTTTATCATAGTGATTAGTTTGATTTTTATGTTTTCGCTTTGATGCATTAACTGTGTTGGGAGCCTTTATGCGAATCAATTTTTTTATGTATTTCAGTATAAGTGTAGCATCGGGACCCAGGGTGAAGTTGGCTGGCTGTAAAATGCTTTAAACACCACGGTGGTTTATTCTACTGACTGTTCTAAGGCGATGGCCCCTTGTTTTGTGGTTCATTCTTCGAGGCGATTTTATTTAAGTCGTGCCTTGTGTTATTTTGTTCTTGTGTTTTCCAATCCCTTTAGCATTGCGATTACCTCGCTTGGGGAAGAAAGAGCTAATCTTAATGCTTTTTTTTCGTACGTTTGTTCGATTTGTGCTTGTTTTGTTTTGTCTGTTTTCTCTTCCTCTTAGTGTCTGGGAAGGGCTGCGGCTTGTAATTGTGGCACTCCCTGTACTTTTCTCTTACCTTTTTTGCCATGCTACTGGTCATATACCATGTAATATAGACAGTAGATATGTTGTGCTTTGTTCGAACGTCCACTGATGATGATATGATTTTCTGGTCAGATATCATATATGTACTGTTTGCCTAGGCCTGTCTGTCCGACTGCTTAGGAAAAAATGCGGTACTTTTTAGAAGCATTCGACATGACCTGTCAGTGAAAAATTAATTTATTAAATGTGTTCGGAATGATTTCTTGGATTTGACAAATACCGGTGTGTCAAAAAAAGTTCCGATGTATGTTAAACTTCTTGCAACAATACTTCATCTAACTAAAAAATATCAAGGCGTGCTTAATGTACATATGGTCGTATTAACAGCTGACTATGTTAAGGGGAATTGACATACTTACAGCCTTTCAGGGGAGTTGACTTGTCAGACAGATTTGCCTCCCTTCTGAAAAGGGGTCTGTTCTAAAAAGGAAAGAATTTCCTCCCTTTGGTAGCAAATTATTTCCCTTTAGAATAGATCCCTTTTTCAGAAGAAACTTTGCTCGCAAGAGAGCATACAGAAAACATATCATCACGAAAACATGCCTATATAATTTTGACCCCCTTAAACCCCACTCTTATATAGTAAAACTGGGGTTTACAGGGTATACATCATTTTTCTTATTTCTGCTAAAAAACATGGATTGTGGGTATTCGTTAGAACCGCCCCGCTGAGGCGGTTCTAACGAAAACCCACAATCTATGTTTTGAGCAGAAACTTGAAAATATTAGAATTTTTTATCTGAAAATTTTCAGTTTTTGGAGGTGAAATTTTCTGTATATTTGAATAGGCGTGTTTTCGTAATGTCAAATAAAGCTACCCAGAAAATGCCACAATCACAAGCCACACCTTCCCGAGGTACCGACAGAAGAAGGAACGGGGAACAATGATAAAATAAATGCCACCTATGGCCAAGGCATACGTTCCTCTAAATTATTAGTGAAGCATCACAGTGTAACAAAAAGCCATAAAAGACACATCTTGTCAAAAATAGGAGATAACCTACCAATTGTTTCCAGTTTCAACTAAGGCTTTTGTTTTAGTCCCAGCTAGCACTCTACATAAATCTACAGCGGCCCGTTAGCGGCCCGTCAGCTACCCTGACGGGCCGCTAACGGCCCGCTATAGATTTATGTAGAATGCTTACTGGGGTGTCACTACAGCTGGTGTTAGTGCCCAGCTTGTGGCGGCCGTAAAACGTCTCCCCGTGCTTTACTATGGTATAGTGTTTATCACCTAGCCCTACTTGATCATTGAACTCTTTCCGGAAGTTTTGAAAATTCATACGTGGGTCACTGATGAGGCCTAATTGGCCGAAATTAGCTAGTCTAGTCCATAAAACTTCATTGCGAAAACACGCCTATTCAAATATACTGAAAAATTGACCACCAAAAAATGATATTTTTTAGATAAAAATTCTGATATTTTTTTCATATTTCTGCTCGAAACATAGATTGTGGGTACACGTTAGAACCGCCTCGCCGAGGCGGTTCTAACGAGTACCCACAATCTGTGTTTTGAACAGAAATAAGAAAAATAACGTATACCCCTGTAAACCCCAGTTTTACTCAATAAAAGTGGGGTTTAAGAGGGTCAACATTATATAGGCGTGTTTCCGTGATGTGACAGTTCAGCTGTTTTCAGTTTTGTGGTTGCGATCATTACGACCAAGGGGCAATCATCTTAGAACATACTTTGAGTAATATCAATGCATTATACATATTTTGAAGATATTTCAACCAATGGATATATGATTGGTTCCGTAATACCGGGCAGCATCCATCATTAATTCTGAAAAAGAAATATTCATATCCTAACGCCTACGCAAAATCCTTGGTTAAATATTTCTTTGGAAGACTTCACGATGCCTTCGGTGCAATAAATTGTCTTTCGTTATCGGCTTTTCTCAAAGAGCACAGTAACCCTATTTTATTCTGAGAAGACTTGACAAAGAATACACCAACTGAGCCATTCATCCCTTCGTGCTTACAGGGAATTGTAATTACTGCTACAGTCTTTAATCGGTAGCTGCCTCAGACAATTATGGCTTCATTGAATGATGAAAGCTTGAACGTTTCATTGCGCTCTAGCAATGTCAGTTTGACGCAGCACAGCAGGATTGTTACACACTGCAATTAGTTGTCATTTGTTCTTCGTATTACAGGAAATTATCCTTTGAGTAGCATTTTATGTAACATAACAAACGCGTTTACTTTAGACCTTCCAGGCAATTCTGGATTGTGATCACGTTTTCTAAAGTGTCAAATGGCTTTTAGGATAAAGACTACCATTGATTTTTTCTTATATATTATTTTTATTTCTGCAAATGCTCTGCAGTCCATTGATCTATATTTTAACCCTTGTCCTGCTGAGCCAGGATATACCCTACCTTTGCAAACAGTGTAGATCCAGATCAGTTGGCTTCTGAAGATCTGCACTGTTTGCCATCGAGTATGTAAATTTATAGCAACAATTCGGATCAAGCAGTCTGAATGGCTGTAAATTGACCATCATAAATGATGACTTCCTTGAATGGGGGTTGGGGGCGGGAAGAGGGGCGAGTGTTTCACCATATTACTACTATCTTCGAAAATCTGCCATGGTAGATTTCGCATAGCTTTGTAGCTTTCAGCTGCGTCAGGGAGTCAACTCTTTGGCGCAGTCGTTAGAGCATTGGATTTTTATCCGGTTGGACCGGGTTCGAGTCCCACGAGAGGCGAGAATTTTCCTTATCTATGCTTTATTCCTTTGTTGCGATTTGCATGCTGTAAAATTGGTCGTACAAATATAAGAATCCCACTAAACATCAGCAAATACAAGTATCTTTGCATTTTGAATTTATTATTATTACACTTAAAGACGCCTATATAATTTTGAAACTTGTTTAAACCCCACTTTTATATAGTACGAAACTGGGGTTTACAGGAGTATACATTATTTTTTCTTATTTCTGCTATTTCTGCTCCAAACATAGATTGTGGATACATGTGAGAAAAAGTAGAACCGCCTTGGCGAGGCAGTTCTAACGAGTATCTACAATCTATGTTTTGAGCAGAAATAAAAATATCAGAATGTTTATCTGCAAACTTTCCGTTTTGGTTGGTGAAATTTTCAGTATATTTGAATGGGCGTGTTTTCGTAATAAAAAACGCATGCATGTACATGTAACATGGTATGAAGGGAACATTAAAATGAACGGCAATGTAAACAGTAAGATTAACTAGTATGACGAACTTCACAAGGCTTTTGTTTTGAATCAAACTTGATCCAAATGGATTGAGAAACAAGAAAGTTACATGGCTATGAATATGTTCAATATGACTGTCATGGGTGCCGCCATTTTCTAGGCTTTGTGACGTCACAAAGCCCAAATTAAATATGCACAGCCTAAATTTAAAGGGATCACACAAATAATTCCCTTCAATATTTCTGTTGATGTCAAATTCATGTGGCGAACAATTAATTCCAACGAAATAAACACTGAATAATGCCCGGTGAATAATAGTTTTAAATTTTGTAGAATATGTATTTATATTCAAAATGGCTACGCCTGTGTCAGTCATCTTGAAATCGTCAAACGCCCGTAATACCTGACAGATTAAATACATGACAGATTTTAATCTAACTTGTACCAAAATACATGTTTTGCTAATTTCTACATTTTGAAACATGTACATTACTTCGGTTGCGTTCCCCTTTAAGGTTTATATGTGAAAACGATACTAAAACAAATAATAGTCATTTAGAAATCAAACAAAATATTTGAACACTATAAAGATTGAAACAGGTTACCACGGACATGTGCGGTAAGTAGCATTACGAAAACACGCCTATTCAAATATATTGAAAATTTCACCTCCAAAAACTGAAAATTTACACATAAAAAATTCTAATATTTTTCATATTTCTGCTCAAAACATAGATTGTGGGTACTCGTTAGAACCGCCTCGACGCCAGTATGCTTGTAAAATATTTAAAACAATATCAGAAATCAAAGAAATTATTTAACTGCTAAGAAGATTTAAATAGGTCTGCCCTAAAGATAAAAAGTGGCATGTACGGCGGAATCCAACATAGAAGATGTGATTTCTATTTTGTAACACTCACTTACCTTAAAAACACCATGAAATCTAACTGTCAGTGAATGACATTCATGTCTACCAGACGTATTGTTTACGCGTCTTCTCCAGAATTCCTGAAATGATTTTAACTCTAATTATTGTCAGAACCTATCGCTCAGACGTATTGGTTCTCTCTAGAAATGTATGATTGTAGTTATAAAAAAGATTTTCATTACCAAAACGTTTCATTATTGTATTTACTTTTGACAGAAGCTGATATTATGGCAGTTGAAAAGAATTTTTATTGGTTCTCCTATTCTTTCAAAAGCCTACATTATATTCTTTTGTAAAAAGAAGGTCATATTTTTTTTCTTAATTATAATGCTAAAACTTGCGTGTTCACTAGTAACAATTTTTAATAAAGAGAACGATACTTTTGCCGTAAAATGCTGTAGTTTCTCTAAGTGTTGAGACAGATAGGCCTGAGCAAACAGTGTGAACCCTGATCAGACGCCGCTGTCTGCGGCGTTTGACAGGGTCTACACTGCTTGCACTTCATCCAACAGTTTTGAGGCATATCAAAAGAAATAAAAGGGATTTATTCACATTTTAGGACAAGTTTGGTAAGAAGTAAAGGTGTCCCAATATTTAAGATCAATACAGTAATATAAAAAGTGGGGATACTCTGGATTAAACGTGCACGGTAAAAAAATCCGTGAAATGTAGATTCTTCGGTAAAATACCTGGCAACAAGCTGCCTGTGCATATACCGTTCTTTTTTTTTTCTTTTTTTTTTTTTTTTTTTTTTTTTAAGATTGTTTTAGTTAATCGTTTCGCAGTAATTGACAGGTTGGGGCAAAGTAAGGTAAGCAGGCCAGAGTAGGGTATGGACTACCATATTGTATAGTAAAGCTACCCGCCCTTGCCCTATCCTAAGAGATAATTCCTGCAAAAGCTATACGGACCCCGGATAAAGTTATTTAAAAGTACTGGTACTGGCAACTAATTGCCAGTTACCGTAAAATCTACAGACAAATTTTACAGTTTGTCCGTAAATCCGTATACACTGTACCCAGAACTGTGTTTACCTTAAATATTGGAATACCTTAAATTTATATTACCAAACTTCTAAAATTTGATCATGTCAATTTTACTATTAAGGCTTAATATTGCTGGAGAGGGAAATAGCGTCGGTTCCGATCAGAAGTCGCGTTTGAAGTCTAATTGAATGACTGTGTCTTCGACGTTCGCTCAGTCTTTCATTACGAAAACAAGCCTATTCAAATATATTGAAAATTTTACTACCCAAAAAATGAAAATTTTCAGATAATTTTTTTTTTATATTTTTCATATTTCTGCTCAAAACATAGATTGTGGGTACTCGATAGAACCGCCTCGGTGAGGCGGTTCTAACGAGTACCCACAATCTATGTTTTGAGCAGAAATAAGAAAAATAATGTATACCCCTGTAAACCCCAGTTTTACTATATAAACGTGGGGTTTAAGGAGGTCAAAATTATATAGGCATGTTTTCGTGATGTCTGTCTCAATACTCAGCGTGAATACGGTTAGTTCTCACGGCTTAGCTGAAATATTTCAGATTGGTATACTGGTAGGTAATTGACTTGATTAACGAGAGAGAGACAGAGACAGACAGACAGACAGACAGAAAGGCAGACAGACAGTTACTTATAAAGGAAAACTTCCTTAATTGTAGTCCCCTTTAAGATGTCAGGCAAATATTTCTTGTAAAAGTGACTTCCCTCGGACAGTGTAAGTCCACTTAGTACATACAGCCAAGCGCTCTAAATGTTCAAGAAATATGTAAGTGTCAGTGAAGCCAATAATAGAAACGATCCTTTGTTTTACAGCGTATAGCATGGCTAAAGCTTAGTTTATGTTAGACGTTATATTGAAAAGCATACGGGTTATAGTTGCCATACAATGACACTGACAATAACATAAATAGTTATGAATTAATTTTGACAGCAGAATCTTTACCTTCTGCCAAGTGCATTAGACAAGAATACTTATTTCTCCACGCAAGAAAGGGCCTGTTGTACTATATGTGGGCGACCAAGGCACAGATCGTTAAGGTGTACAGTTTAATCAAGATCTTCGTTGCCCTCTTTCAGAACAAAACATACTGTAAATCATATCGATGAACAGACGTTCCTGCTTTGACTGCGCGGATGCGCAGGCTTGTCTGAGCATTAGTTTCGAATACAGCATTTGTACATGTAATGTGCACCATTTGAGCTCCTACGAGAAATAGCATATCATAGATTACTCCAGATAAAAGTGATATTTTTGGTATAAGTGTAACATAATTTTGTTACTTTTGCACCAATGCAGATATTGTGAATTCTCATGTTAGTTTGTATGGCCTCGGTCAGGCGTTTCAAGTTACTTTCAACATGTTTAAATGCAAAAACAACAATACAAGTCGTCTTCTTACCTCTTTAACATTTAAATGCATAATGTGATATAAGTATTCGCTTTGCGTTTATGTCAGCAGCCACATTTTCTAACGTTGCGGTTCATATTTATCCGTTTCAGTAAACCAACCAACAAGTAACGCTTAACATTCTGGTTTGAAAAAATCAGCAGATGTACTTTTCTTTAAAAATATTTGTCTTACTTTTTCCCAGAAAATAGGTTTTGACATTTCATGCATTTTTTTTCCTTAGAAAACACTTTGTATGAAATGTTAATGTCTATTTTCGGAAAAATAAGAAATATATTATCAAATTTGTCGTCTGATGAATAACCCCAGAGAGGTAAAGGTTAATGTGCGTGACTTGCTCTTAAAGCCAAGTATTGGAGACGATACGGCATCTTAACATGTATTGATGTTGTACTATCAGAAGATTAATCTGCGAAATCAGTGCTCAACCAACACATGTAATATTCCTTGATAAGGCAGTGTACGCTTTCAACTCAGGGTAGGAATTGATCAGCTTGAAGTCCATTGTCTTTATGGACAATATTTTCCCTAAATATTAAACACCCGTTAACTGTTTACTGCATTTATCCTAAAATTAGACTACAGAATGTATGATGATGATGGTGATGATGATGATGATGATGATGATGATGATGATTTCAGTGTGTTGGTTGAATGGACAGTTTAACTCAAAGCGGCAGGCATGTCTGTCCGAATATTTTGGTTAGTATATGTACAGAACAGAACAGAAATTTATTGACGAATAAACGCGCAGGTAAATAATCTTGGGTCCTACATTTAAGCCTTACCGTATTTACTCTTATTACATGGGCACCCTATCACACTTGTCGTATACATTGAGCAAGTCCATTTAACAACCTAATGTTGGCAAAACTTGTGGACTTTGATCAGACGTTTTATCCGAGTCTACCTTGTTTGCTCAAGCTTATATGTCCGATTATTTATTGTAAATACAGTCGACTCTCGTTATCTCGACGTTCAACGGACTTTCTGAAATATTTCGAGATATCCGTACTCGAACATATCAGATTTGCAGAATTGAGGAAAAAATAAATCGAACAACCACATTTCACAAATAGATATGTAATTTGACTCCTGAAGTTAGAAATATATTCAAAATATTGTGGAAAAGAAGGAGCAATTTCTCCTCTGTTCAAAAAATATTTTGTTACCTGTGGTTAAATTTCCATGTTAAAGCAGATACCAGATTTTCACTTCGAGATAAGCGGTTATTCGAAATAAGCGAAGTCGAGATAACGAGAATCGACTGTATGCCAGCTTTGTTTCTTCGATATGATCCTTGAGCGGAGATAAATGGTACTTATTTTAGCAGAAATGCTATGCACGTTTGCACTGCATGAGACAAAAAGCAAACAAATTAAGAGGCGATGACAATCAAGAATCGATAGTGCGTTAACCGTTTTAAAGGTTCAAGCTCCTCGAAGAAACGTCTCATTTAAATTTGCCTGCTGAAAGCCAATTTCAATTTAGAAGCTAGTTCTGCTTTATGCGTTCTGTCCAAACGGGGAATTGGTTTTCCAAACACCTCCTACCGTCTTCACAAATATATTATGACAGACAGGCTTGAGCAAACAGTGTAGACCCAGATCGGACGCCTCAGAATGCGTCGTCTGATCATGGTCTACACTTTTTGCCGGCATCATTTTTAGACAGATCCACAGCTAATAAAATTGACCTTTTCAATTGTTAGGACAAGTATGGGAATTTGACCGTTATAAGAGGCGGTTACCTGCAGCTGCTGTTCCTCTTCATTTAGTCATTTTGTTTCATTACAATGTTGTTAAGTCATCTATCTTCAATTTCTTATTGTTTTTTTTTCTGTCTTTTTTCCTTTTTAGAAACAAAAGTAATTCCTAGTCATTCCTAGAATTTATTTTTGTATATGCTGATAGTCCAGCTTTGAACCAGAAGAGCTAGTAACTGCTTTTACCCCCAGTGTATTGGGGAAGTCAAGCCTGGGCGGAGATGTGGACCAACATTTTTGGCACCAACGGTTGCCACCCATGCTACATATTTTGGGTGCATCAGTGAGTGGTGAGGTGGACTATTTCTTGAGGAATGAGTGTGTTTGAGATGTCGCAGTATTTGGGGTGATGATCAGTATTATACATAGTAGATTGATTATGATGTCATTAAGCAGAGTTCTGTATAGTGTATGTATGTAAACAATAAATTGTAAGATGCATGGAGGGATGGCCCTCCCCGACCTTCTGTGCATCATGTGATGGGGAGAATAAAAAGAATAAAAAAGAGTTTTTATGTCATCACGAAAACATGCCTATATAATATTGACCCCCTTAAACACCACTTTTATACTGTAAAACTGGGGTTTACAGGGGTATACATTATTTTTCTTATTTCTGCTCAAAAACATAGATTATGGGTACTCGTTAGAACCGCCACACCGAGGCGGTTCTAACGAGTACCACAATCTATGTTTTGAGCAGAAATATGAAAATATATCAGAGTTCTTTATCTGAAAATTTTCAGTTTTTGAAGGTGAAATTCTCAATATATTTGTATATGCGTGTTTTCGTAATGTGGTGTCATATCAATTCATTCAGCCCTTCTCTACAGTCTTGAGAGAGCTGTGATCCGTAATTGTAGCATTTCCTTGTGGCTCTATATTCAGATTTTGATATAGGGCAAATGGCTGTCTACAATACATAGGAAACGTGTGCACATTGTATTTGGCATAAGTATTCATGTATAAATAGTTGGCGCATGTTATTTTTGCTCAAATACCCTAACAGTACCATGCAGTCTAATCAGGATCTCTGACCGCTTAGAGTATCATTACATTCTAAAAACTACATTAACAAACATGAAATTACCTAATCCGTCAGGCAAATGCACAGGCTAATCTGGTGCTTTTGTTTTATTAGTTTATACCCTGCAAACACCTTTTAACTCGACAGGCCCGACTCGTATGGTTGTTGAGGTTTTTTTTGTGCTACTGATGACTTCATATTGTGCTACATTTACATTATCTTCAGACTGACTGAATTATATAACCACTTAGATGGCTAAGTCTGTCCAGGAAAAGTGTGGTTAGGTAAACAGACAACGACATGACTCTAAAGGGTTGACTGTGCCGTAAAACCCCACCTCAATCAATTAATCAGACTGGCTGAATTAAAACGTCACCAGAAAATGTTACAATACTCGTATGCATCGTATTTTGTGCTTAAAACAGAGCTTGACATTTCTGTCAGATCGGAGACGATTCGTATGGAGTATCAAAATGAATTGTCTTCTTGTAAATATTAGGGAAAGAAAAAGATATGTTTTCCGAGAGCACTTAAATGCGATCTTGTAGTGACGTACTATATGTTCGCTCATGCAAACCTCCGAACCACTCTGCGTGTCATCACAGTCAGGAAAAGAATTTTTTCGTTGCTTTATACGCGATAATAATTTGCCCCATTCTTATATGTTATAGATGATAATAGTAACGGTCTATTCAGGTCACACGAAATATGTCTTTGCTGTTCGTGGAAAATGTTATTGTCCTCTTATTCAGCATCCTAAGCATTAAACCTGGAGACATTGTATTCTTGGTTAATTTACAGTGGGCTAATTTAGCGGACAACAAGATGACAATTTTTCTTACTTTCCACAGAAAATAGTCTTGTCAAAACCTTTTTACTGCAAACCAAAATAAGAAAAAGATATCAAAACGTCGTCTTCTGAAATTATTACCCAGTATGATAAGGGTTAATCTCACACTTTTCCTTGCTTGTTTGTATCAAAGTGCAGAAATATGCCAATATAATATGGCTTACATATTCATACTAGAAGCAAGAAGCTGGCAGATAAGGCAAATATACCAGTATAATGGCTTCGTTGATGTGCTAATAATGACAAGCCATTATAGGTCCATAAAACGAGAGCCTCTAGAATCAATGACAATCTAATTAACACCTTCTGGTGTATATTACTTCTGCTTTGGTCAGAAAAGCTGTGTTCTTCCCCGTCTTTGATTTTCGCATTCCCATTATATACCACACTACCCAATTGTGTCTGGTACAGTGAATTACCAAAATGTCATACCGTTGCAATCAGTTTTGATCAAGATCAGACGCCTCAGAACGCATGGCATTAGCCATTCACGCACTTTCTACTTGGATGATGGAAAACTTTGCTAAACGTATCGTGCAATGAAATATTTGGCAATTACTAATAAGACATTTTGTAGACATGGTCTTTTCTTTTCCGAGGAAAATAATTGTTGACAATTGTTTTTATCCCTTAAATGTCAAGATGTTTTCTCCATCATGTTTATCAGAAGGGTCTATTTTCTATTTTAAAGGGATGTTCATCACATCACGAAAACTCGCCTATATCATGTTGACCCTCTTAAACCCCACTTTTATACAGTAAAACTGGGGTTTACAGGGTAGACATTTTTTTTTATTTCTGCTCAAAAACCTAGATTGTGGTTACTCGTCAGAACCACCTCGCCGAGGCGGTTCTAACGAGTACCGACAATCTTGGTTTTGAGCAGAAATATGAAAAAAAAATTATCTGAAAACTGTCATTTTGGGTGGCAAAAATTTCAGTATATTTAAATAGTAATAGCTTTCATAATGAGAATATGCATTTTCAGGAGATGCAACTCAATCAATGTTTTTTTTCACCCTTCTGAAAAGGGGTCGACTCTGAGCTCATTGTTTCCTTTTAGAGCAGACTTTTTGCACAGGGAAACAAACAAGAAATCACAAATTAAAGTTAAATGGCAGAAAATCTACCAAGGATATTGAGTCTCTTAATTGTTAAAATTATGACAATCAGTGCACACTCTCGGCATTCTGTGTCGTCTGATCTGTCTAATTTGCAAAGCCGTTACAATCCGTTTTATTGTATACGCCCATAGGCCTAGGCAAGCTTAGTGTTACAATTGCTCCGGAAGCGCTTTATGAAAGGTCATGGACTGGTCCGATGTTATTTTTCATGGACTGCTCAAGCCTATGCTCTGCGTAGACTAAGCCTTTTGTGAAAGCTAATACTTGATTTATAACACGCTGTGCAATCGGAGCCTTGTATTAGACAACGCTTTTTGTTACACTGTAAAGCTAATACTTGATTTATCAGGCGCTGTAACATCGGAGCCTTGTATTTTACCGTTATGTTTCGCTTATGAAATAGAGGTCCCTACTTGGACCGAAAACAAATAGTAGTATTACGAAAACACGCCTATTCAAGTATATTGATATTTTTATAACCAAACACGGAAATATTTTAGATGAAAAATTCCGATATTATTAATATTTCTGCTAAAAGCATAGATTGTGGGTACTCAGAACCGCCACGGCGAGGCGGTTCTAACAAGTACCCACAATGCAGAAATAAGAGAAAAATATTGCATACCCCTGTAAACCGCAGTTTTACTATATAAAATTGGGGTTTAAGGGGGTTATTATATAGGAGTGTTTGCGTGATATTTGGGGCTGCATAAAAGTTTTGAGCGAGGTTTCGAACTCGTAAAACGAGTTTAAGCCTTAGTATTTTCTCTGTTGACTATTCAAAAGCAGTCCCACTATTACAAGTCTTCTTTGTATCTGTTGTTACGTTTGTACTCTTGAATTTTTTTGTTACTTGTCCCCGTCGTCTCTTCTTCTTTTGGTCCCGAAGAACGTTGTGCTTCATAACTGACGCCTTTTCTCGGAAGCGTTTCTTAGAGGACTGTGTTCCGTGATTGTAACCGTTTCCACTTTAAAAACGATCCCTCTTCCACTTAAAAACTGTTCATAAAAAAGACAATGTTGAGTTCCTTTCATTATCTACATTGTATCTATCTATCTATCTATCTATCTATCTATATATCTATCTATCTATCTATCTATCTATTTTGTTTCTTCTTAGTTCATCAGTGCGAAAACTAATGACTTCGCAGAAACTACTAAATCTGAGTGCGCTGAGGCATCTGAGCTCCTATATAACCTTTGGTTTGCCATTTACCCGCCGCGAAAATGAAAGAAAAAAATGAGCGATATCTCAAGACCTCGCATAATTTATTCTGTTAATTAGCACTCTTGTCGATCGTTTAGCTATTTAGTTACTTAGTTAATTAACTAGACAGCTAGTAAGCCAGCCACTGATTTATATTAATACATACAGTGATTACGACTATGTATTCAACACCTATTAGTTACAGTAATTATCCTAAGTTGTGGGATAGACGTGCCTAAGCAAACAATATAGACCCAGATCAGACGCCGCAGAGAGCGGCGTCTGATCTGGGTCTACATTATTTGCCATTCATCCAGCATTTTTAAGACACATAACAGGTAGTTGAATGGACTTGCTCAAATGTTATAAGAAGTATGGTAGGGAGGCAAGATGCCCCTTTTTTTATGGTTAGTACAGTACTTCTGTGGTTATTGATAGAGTCAAGTGCTTGAACTTCATTGAACAGCTTGCTCCAAAATTTGTGGGAATCCAGCCATTTACACTTAGTATGTGAACAACATATCTAAATCGACATAAGAAAAAGTGAAATCTGATCATTGTCTTCTCTGTTCGCTTTCTGCAAGAACCATTATTATGGTGTATAATGACTTAATATAGATGTGAACAGAATATTCGCAATTTACAAGTACGTTGAACTCCTCTAAGACTCTGTTGTAACATGTATTCGTACGGTGCAACTTGGTACGAATACATGTACGGTGCAACTTGGACACTTCATGAATATTCAGGTCTGTGCGAGTACATTACTTGGTACGAATACATGTGCGGTGCAACTTGGACACTTCATGAATATTCAGGTCTGTGCGAGTTCATTACTCTCACAGGTAATTCATTCCTTTTAGAATCTATACATTTCTTGGACATACAATACAATGCCTACCTTAAGAGAAGAAGGAGTCTGTGTTTGTCTTTTATTTATTTTGATCGTTGTGAAGAAGTATGTATAAAACCGAAGAAGTAAATTGAAAGAAATGTACTCAATCCTTTCCTACCATTTTTTATGCCCCCAACTTCAAAGAAGCTGGAGGGGCATATTGCTTCTGGGTTGTTCGTCCGTCCGTCCGTCCGTCCGTCCTTCCGTCCGTTCGTCACGCTTTTTGATGCATAGCATAACTTTAAAACCATGAATGCTACTGTTTTGAAATTTCATATATGGATTCCTCATGAAAAAATAGCTGACACGTATTTTTTTTCTTGACAGGATTATGCCCCTTTTCTGAGTTATGGCCCTTTGAAAAAATATGGATGCAATCTTGTCAGCAAAATATCTAAAAAACTATTAAAGCTAGAGTCTTGAAACTTGATGAATAGACTGGTAGTGATGAGTAGACAACCTGATTAACTTTTTAAGAAATTTTGAAAAATACTTCTTGAGTTATGGCCCTTTGTAATTTTGGGCAATTTTACCTTGTCAGCAAAATATCTCAAAAACTGTTAGAGCTAGAGCCTTGAAACTTAGTAAATGGATTTGTAGAGATAAGTAGATGACCTGATTAACTTTTGAAGAAATTCTGAAAAATACTTTATGAGTTATGGCTTTTTGTAATTTTGGGCATTTTTATCTTGTCAGCAAAATATCTCAAAAACCGTTGAAGCTAGAGCCTTGAAACTTAATGAATAGACTGGTAGTGATAAGTAGACAACCTGATTAACTTTTAAAGAAATTTTGAAAAATGCCTTTAGAGTTATGGCCCTTTGTAATTTTGGGCACTTTTACCTTGTCAGCAAAATATCTCAAAAACTGTTAGAGCTTGAGCCTTGAAACTTAGTAAATGGATTTGTAGTGATGTGTAGATGACCTGATTAACTTTTGAAGAAATTCTGAAAAACACTTCATGAGTTATGGCCCTTTGTAATTTAGGGCATTTTTAACTTGTCAGCAAAATATCTCAAAAACTATTGAAGCTAGAGCCTTGAAACTTGATGAATAGACTGGTAGTGATGAGTAGTCAACCTGATAAACTTTTGAAGAAATTTTGAAATATACTTCTTGAGTTATGCCCCTTTGTAATTTTAGGCATTTTTATCTTGTCAGCAAAATATCTCAAAAACTGTTAGAGCTAGAGCCTTG
The DNA here is from genome assembly GCA_964016985.1 of Anodontia alba. NCBI lineage: Eukaryota > Metazoa > Mollusca > Bivalvia > Lucinida > Lucinidae > Anodontia > Anodontia alba. The sequence goes on from OZ024829.1 coordinate 24,827,751, forward strand.
AAACTTAATAAATGGATTTGTAGTGATGAGTAGATGACCTGATTAATTTTTGAAGAAATTCTGAAAAATACTTCATGAGTTATGGCCCTTTGTAATTTTGGGCAATTTTACCTTGTCAGCAAAATATCTCAAAAACTGTTGGAACTAGAGCCTTGACACTTGATGAATAGACTGGTAGTGATGAGTAGACAACCTGATTAACTTTTGAAGAAATTTTGAAATATATTTCTTGAGTTACGCCCCTTTGTTATTTTGGGCATTTTTATCTTGTCAGCAAAATATCTCAAAAACTGTTAGAGCTAGAGACTTGAAACTTGGTGAATTGATTGGTAATGATGAGTAGATGACCTGATTAATTTTTTTGTAAATTCTGAAAAATATTTCATAAGTAATGGCCCTTTGTAAATTTGGGCATGTTTCCCTTGTGAACAAAATATCTCAAAAACTATTGAAGCTGGAGCCTTGAAACTTGATGAATAGATTGGTAGCGATGAGTAGATGACCTGATTATGCCCCCAGTTTCGAATGAAATTGATAGGGCATATTATTTTGCCTTGATTTGTCCATCCGACTGTTTGTCCGTTCATCAAGCATTTTTTGTGCATGCCATATCTTAAGAACCCTGCATGCTAGGGTTTTGAAATTTTATATTTGGGTTCCCAATGAAAAAATAGCCGACCCGTATTTTGTTTCTTGTCTAGCATGTTTATTTAAAGTTATGCCCCTTTGAAAAAAATCAGAATTAAATCTTGTGAGCAAGATATCTTGAAAAGTATTTAAGCTGGGTTCTTGAAATTCGATACAGTGAGTGGGAATGATGTGTACATTACCCGATTATATTTTGAGAGAATTCCATGAAAATATTGATAAAGTTACGGCCCTTTGCAGTTCTGCTCATTTTGACCTTGTCAGCAAGATTTCTCGAAAAGCACTTAAGCTAGGGTCTTGAAATATTATATGCTGATTGGGGATGATGTGGAGATTACCTGGTTTGTTTTTTAGGGAATTCCATGAAAAATTGATGTAGTTATGGCCCTTTGTAGTTCTAGGCATTTTGACTTTTTCAGCAAGATATCTCAAAAAGTATTTAAGCTAGAGCCATGATATTTGGTATACTGATTGGGATTGAGGAGGAGATCACCTGAATAAATTTTGAACCAATTAAATGAAATGTTGGAGTTATGGCCCTTAGCAATTTCGGGCCATTTAATGTCGTTGCTTTATTGTGTATAGCATAAGTTTAGAACCATGTATGCTAATGTTTTGAAATTTCATGTTTTGATTCCTCATGAAAAAATAGGTGATCCGTATTTTTTTCTTATCCCAATCATCTCCTATTTTAGAGTTATTTCCCTTTGATAAAATAACATTGAAATCATATATTTGTACTGTTGTTACCGTCATGGCTAAGCAGTGTTGGAGTCAAACAGTGTTAGAGTCAGGCAGTTGGGGGCATAGTGTTTTACAAACACCAGCTCTAGTTTTTTTTGTTTTTTTTGTTTTTTTTTTTGTCAGGGAATCGTTCAAAAAGTACCTGCCATTTTCAGGTTTATAGGTATGATACCTGTACCTCTGAGAATCACCCACGCTTTTTCCAATCAGAATTTCCTATTTGTATGATTTACTGGTCTAATTTCGTTTTATCTGATTTCTTCGGCTCCTACTGAAATATCTCATTTAGCTGTCGTTTGGATGCGATATTTGATTAAATAACAGAAAGAAAGAAAGAAAGAAAGAAAGGGAGGAAGGAAGGAAGGATTGAAGGAAGAAATAAACGCGAACTAGAAAATGAAAAAAAAGAGTAATTTGTCAATTCAAAGAACCAATTTCAATAGGTGATAAAGGTTCATTTATTATTGCGTATGGCCACCAACTTTTTTCATCACTCCATCAATAAATGTAAGTAAACATTAATTCTCCAAATGTGTTGAAAGTTGTGCCTTATTACCTTAACAAGTATCCCAGCAGGTACACAACGATGAAACAACATCGATTCAACGTTAAATAAATCGACGTTATTTCAACGTTGTATCCCCGCTGGTGATGTATATGTACCCCATGTTCCCTTCAAATACAAAGTGAAAGCAATGGTATGTACATGTACATGTATGAGGTCTACCCAGCAAGCATTCTTCTCAAATCTACATAGAACCGTTATCTGTCTGATATGATCTCAGAATACGGTCCGATATAGATTTTTGTAGAATGACTCTGTCGGACCGACAATGGTACGATATAGATTTAAGTAGAATCAATCTTGTCGGACCGACAACGGTCTGATATAGATTAAGGAAGAATAGTAGGCTACATGTAGGTACTTTATAAGGGGGATTTTAAAGAATTTTACAGTTTCTAAACCAGGTTTTCATTATTTGTTTATTCACTTCTAGCACATTTTAATGTGTAACCAAAGTCTGCCTCATCTACCTATACAGTCGACTCTCATTATCTCGACTTCGCTTATCTCGAGTAGCCGCTTATCTCGAAGTGAAAATCTGGTACCTATTTTAACATGGAATGGAGCCATTTCTCTTCTTTTCCACAATATTTTCAATGTATCTCTAACTTTAGAAGTCAAATTACATATCTATTTGTGAAATGTGGTTGTTCGATTTATTTTTCCTCAATTCTGCAAATCTGATATGTTGAGGTACAGATATCTCTCGTTATATCGAAGTCCAAGTGGGTCTCTCATATACTTCGAGATATCCGTATGCGTACCTCGACATATCAGATTTGCAGAATTAAGCAAAAATAAACAGAACAACCACCTTAAACAAATGAATAATAATATGACTCCTGAAGTTAAAGATATTTTGAAAATATTGTGGAAAAGAGTAGAAATTCAAATTTCTACTCTCTTCCACAATATTTTGTTCCCTGTTGTTAGATTTTCATGTTTAGTTTAAACATATTTTTTTCCTGTTTAGTTTAAACATATTTGTTTCCAACACTTTCATGAGTACAAGCAACAAATAACGCATTTTGTAGGATTGGAACGAAAGCATGTTTCATGTTTAAATAGGGACCAAATTTTCACTTCGAGATAACCGGTTATTCGAGATACGTGAAGTCGAGATAACGAGAGTCGACTGTACGTGTATTATGTGTACTCATTAGACGCACATTTGCAAGACGCTTCTTATGATTACCGCAATATACGTTTATTTTTGTTTGTTTTTTGTTTTCTTCTTTCTGAAGGAATGATGATGTTAATATTTTTGTTGAAACATTGGCTTATCTATATCTATGGCTAAGAAGTATACATTTTGCAGGTGTTAACCTTATTCTAACATAAATACTCACTGAGACACAGATCAGTCTACGCATCCAGGCAATCGGATTAAAGTTCATTTTTCTGTCCGCCTGTAAAAAGTGTGGACCTTTGGTTATCCACAGCATATTGTCCAATGATGCATTATTTCAGGCTGCGCCACATAACTTACCGTATGTTTCTATACGTACAATGGACTCTCGCTATCTCGAATTCCAAGGGACCCACTGAAACACTTCGAGATATCCGTACCTCGACATATCAGAGTTGAATAATTGAGGAAAACAATAAATCGAACAAACACATTTAACGAGTGAATATATAATTTGACTCCTGAAGTTAGAAATATTTATAAAATAATGTGGAAAACAGGAGAAATTGCTACTTAGGAGTAATTTCTTCTCTTTTCCACAATATTTTGGTTCCTGTTCTTAGATTTCCATGTTAAAAAACATTACCAGAATTTCACTTCGATATAAGCGGTTATTCGAGATAAGCGAGGTCGAGATAACGAGGGTCGACTGTAGTTAGTAAATGCATTCCATCACGAAAACATGTCTATATAATTTTGACCCCCTTGAACATCACTTTTATATAGTAAAACTGGGGTTTGTAGGGGTATACATTATTTTCTTATTTCTGCTCAAAAACATAGATTGTGGATACTCGTTAGAACCGCCTCGTCGAGGCGGTTCTAACGAGTACCCACAATCTATGTTTTGAGCAGAAATATGAAAAAAATATCAAAATTTTCTATCTGATTTTTTTCATTTTTTGGTGGTAAAATTTTCAGTATATTTGAATAGGCATGTTTTCGTAATGGATAGGTGTAGACGGAATCAATTTCCTAAATTCAGTTACTCTTCTAGTCAGACTAAACAGCTGTTTTTAATCGAAAATCCTTTGCAATTCGTATATAAACAAATCTGGAACGCTTTACTGTTTTTCTACATTTCTTCTTTGTTTATCTACTTTGTTGTGTGCAATGCGTGGGGCATAAACAATGGCTTCAATGTTATACAACTCTAACAACAAACGGAAGTTTTGCATACCTTCACATTCCCTCGAGTACGTAACTTTAATTCACGGAAAAGCAGAAAATATAAAATCCGAAAAACAATGACTCCATGAAGATATTATCTTGCGATATGAGTACATCATAAACACAGAGTATATGTACTGTGAAATAAAAGTCTCTGTCTTTCATCAGAGTCTTACCAGTCATTAGAAAGTACACAATAATAACAATAAGTCTTTATAGTCAAGCAAGTAGTCTTAAGATAGCTCTCACCAACCTGTTATTTCCCCGGAAACCACAGTAAAGTTATTACTCTATAAGAACCGTTTCATGCCTCAGTTTCTGACCTGAACTCTTCGATCTTTGAATTTGGACAAATCCATTCTTGCGAACAGGGATGTCATTCAAAATGATAAAACGACTCGGCTTATCATGAGTCTTCTCGTCTGATCTACGCAGTTCAACGAGGTAAAGTCGCCTATCGTTATCTCGACGTTCAAGGGACTCTCTGAAATATTTCGAGAGATCCGTACCTCGATATGTCAGATTTGCAGAACTGAGGAAAGAATAAATTGAACAACCACATTTCACAAATAGATATGTAATTTATTTCTGAAGTTAGAGATATATTGAAAATATTGTGGAAAATGAGCAATTTCTCCTCTGTTCCGCAATATTTTGTTACCTGTGGTTAGATTCCCGTGTTAAAGCAGGTACCAGATATTCACTTCGAGATAAGCGGTTATTCGAGATAAGCGAAGTCGAGATAACGAGAGTCGACTGTAGTTTAAAACGTAAAATGAAGAAAATGAGTCCTGTGATCAGTATTATAGTATAGAAGCGGCCCGCCAAGGCATCGATGTGCAAAATAAAAATGCTTTCAGAAGCATACAATATCTGAAAACGTCTATTCGCACCGACGGACGAATAGACAGTGAAAAAACAATACGAGGCAAACGAAAATGATACCATGTTAAAGCTCTCGTCCTTTTTTATGTCTGTCGGGAATGGCGCATGTAAATTTAGTACATGTGCGCTGGATGAAATTCAATTTAATTGAAACTGTCATCCACTGAATGAAAAATTATCAGTACATTACAGTCACTATTCTGCATAATTAATGTTAATGTCTTCAACTGATTAAACAAAACAAGATGAATTGAGCCACATCAAAAGAAATGGTGTCAAAGTATGCAAATTCCGACCAACCCATGAATCTGCCGTTTCATCGAAGTCTTTTTTTTTTCTACACTGGTACGTGAGCAGTCTATAGGATTCAGTGGTTCAGTAAGCGGACAACAAATGAACAGCATCATCAGGGCCTTCGCTGCCTGCATATGTCACAAAATATATCGTCGATGCTGGGATACATTTGCTTTCCTTTCTGCGGAAGCAACTCAGACGCTATTGTTTGGATTACTCTTTAACGCTCAACTCACCGGGTATACAAAAATCAACACATGATATATTGATTTTTTTTTTTTCTTATTTTTCCCAGAAAACAGAAGTTGACATTTCATGAAAAAATTGTTCCAATGGAGAGAGTCATGAAGGTTAAAGTATGTTGTTCAGGAATATATGTTAGCCGAGAGGGTCGTAAAGGTTAAAGTATATTTTTCAGGAATATATGTTAGCCGAGAGAATCGTAAAGGTTAAATTATGTTGTTCAGGAGTATATGTTAGCCGAGAGAGTCGTAAAGGTTAAAGTATATTGTTCAGGAATATATGTTAGCCGAGAGAGTGGTAAAGGTTAAAGTATGTTGTTCAGGAGTATATGTTAGCCGAGAGAGTCGTAAAGGTTAAAGTATATTGTTCAGGAATATTTGTTAGCCGAGAGAGTCGTAAAGGTTAAAGTATATTGTTCAGGAATGTATATTAGCCGACAGAGTCGTAAAGGTTAAAGTATGTTGTTCAGGAATATATGTTAGCCGAGGGAGTCGTTAAGGTTAAAGTATGTTGTTCAGGAATATATGTTAGCTGAGAGAGTCGTAAAGGTTAAAGTATGTTGTTCAGGAATATATGTTAGCCGAGAGAGTCGTTAAGGTTAAAGTATGTTGTTCAGGGGTATATGTAAAATCCGACTACTGGTACATTTATTGGACTTGGTGACAGCGAAACACCAACCTTTATTAAAGTTCATCCTGACTGTCGGAGCCTGGACTTTCTAACTGAACTGGATTACCCTTGCTCATCGCATGAGATCAATTTTCGTCTGACAAAGTCCAACTGACTCACTAAATTTTCATTAAGGATCATCTTCTGTCTTTCTAATAGCTAACTCATTAGTCATAACTAACAATAAGACGTAAATCAATTTTAATGATGTAAAATCAATTTTATAGGAAGACCGTCATACCATGCTTTATTCAATTTATTTAAGGGAAAGAGATTTTCAGGAGAGACTTTTGTTTGCCTGCATTCTGAAAAGGGGTCTACCCCAATCGGAGCAAATTACCTCCCTTTAGAGTAGATTCCCTTTTAAAAATGGATATGGTGTGCAGTCACAAAATTTACATCTACAGTCGACTCTCGTTATTTCGACTTCGCTTATCTCGAATAACCGCTTATCTTGAAGGAATCTGGTACCTGCTTTAACATGGAAATCTTACAAGAGGTAACAAAATATTGTGGAACAGAGGAGAAATTGTTCCTAAGGAGCAATTTCTCCTCTTTTCCACAATATTTTCAATACGTCTCTAACTTCAGGAGTTAAATTACATATTTATTTGTGAAATGTGGTTGTTCGATTTATTTTTTCATCAATTCTGCAAATCTGATATGTCGAGGTACGGATATCTCGAAATATTTCAGAGAGTCCCTTGAACATCGAGATAACGAGAGTCGACTGTATTGTGTAAAATGGTTGAACATCCACATAGTGGATCCAAACTCCTTAAATTTATGTTTATTATGAAATGTGGAATCTTGAGTCAAATGAGTGACCGTAGAGTTCAGACGGGAGCTTTGTTGATGAAACAAAAGTCACAGTAGCGCATTAGCCAGTAAATAAATTATGAAAATATTCAGACCGATACATCAAACGCCATTGTTATGTGACGTACGTAACTATGCCATTTAGCAGATTAACAGTGGTACGGCAAACACTGCCATCGTGTAAGGTATAAATATACACGTACCTCTTCTGTATTTCTTTCTTGTTTTCTTACAGGGCATTTACGTTTCAACCAAACGGCACCGTAAAATCATGAACAAACATACACCAATTTCTAGGTTCCTTAAGTGGACTATTTCCGTCCTTGAATTCGACCACATTGGTCGTTGCAAAAATCAGAAACTGGATGGCAGAACTGTGGATCCTGATGAGACGGCTCGCCACTAGAGGAGTCGTCTACATCTGCATTTGTTAAAAATAAATGTATATCTGGTTTGGTCTGCAGGACTGAAAAAAGATTAACCCATTTAGGCCGAACAAACTCTTTGGACAGGTCCATTTTCTATGTAAGGGGTATCTGGTTAATTTTATTATTATCATCATTTGTAGAAATTAAATTAAACTCTTTGGACAGGTCCATTTCTGTATAAAGGGTGTCTGGTTAATTTTATTATTATCATGATTTGTAGAAATTTAAACAGGATAGACCCTGATCAGCGCCGCGTTATGCAGCGTCTGATCCGGGTCTAAGCTGTTTGTTAGTGGTCCTTCCATGGGACACCAGGCATAAATGGGTTAATAAAGAAGAATGAAAGTATAATCCGAAGTAACTATTGACTTTAAAGTATAAGACTCTGGACAAAACATTGTAAAGAGATTTGCTCGAGATGTGATATTGTGCAACCATCTGACAAGGACCATCAAATTTTGAATGTATTTTAGTATGACACTGTTACCACTGTCAGCGACTTCCCGTTAAGCTTGATTTGGAAATGTTTGACAAACCTTATCCTGTCCAACCGACAATTCTTTGAAAATCCCATTTTCTATCTGTAATGTGTTCTTTGTTTCCAAAGGCAATCTTTCAGAGTTTATTTTACCTCAGGGCAGCTGGTGTTTAGAGCCGTATGGCGGCAGTAGAGTCTCTCCCCGTACTTCACCATAGTGCAGATTATGTTTTTATTTCTGACTGACTGACTGTTCAGATTTTAAACGCTACCAGGCAACTGGGTCACATACAGGCAGCGCTGGAAAATCCGGATTAGTTTTACTACACTCCTGGTTTGGCTTGAAACGGCCCTTGTTATAGTTTCTAACTAGGTTATCTCGCCCAGACACCGTTCATGTAAATAGTCGTCCAATCTGTAAGTTACATATTTTTGAACGTTGGCCTAAAGGGATCGAGTTTAAAACTAACATCATGGTGTTTTGTCCATGTGTTATTCTCTGTTGTTTTTATTTCCTTTGAGATCATTGAGCCCATTGTGGTATCTCTGAAAATGGAGTTCTGCTCATGTATACGCTAGAGGGCGTAAGCAGTGTTGCCAACTTTATAACTGCTTATGAAGAGTTTCTATAAAACCGAGACACCCATTTTGTATCTATAATGTATTCTTTGTTTCCAAAGGCAACCTTTTAGATTTTATTCCTGAACATGACCATTTAAAACTGCATAGTTTTGACGTGAATCAATGTCAGACCTTTTGTCTGTCTAACTGTGCAATATTACTCTTATTTTATTGGTAGTCTAAAAGACTCTAAGGAATAGTTAATGTTTTTCTCCTTTGTTTGAAAAGCAGTAAATAACGTTCCACCTGTTTGAAATGCGTGAAATAATTATAACATTGTTATGAAACATCAATAATTGAAAACGTTCCGAGAAAATCAAAACATATTTTATTTTGAAATTATATCATGGAACTCCATCATGAAAACATACCTATATAATTTTGACCCCCTTAAACCCCACTTTTATATAGTAAAACTGGGGTTTATAGGGGTAAACATTATTTTTCTTATTTTTACTCAAAAACTTAGATTGTGGGTACTCGTTAGAACCGCCTCCCCGAGGCGGTTCTAACGAGTACCCACAATCTATGTTTTGAGTAGAAATATGAGTTTTTTATCTGAAAACTTTCAGTTTTTGGAGGTGAAATTTTCTATATATTTGAATAGGCGTGTTTTCGTAATGTCTTAGTACGAAAACGTCATACCAACGAGCAGCACCAAACATAGCAGTGCATGATGCATAAGGCAAGAACATGGCCTTAATGCGTATACGGAAGCAAAAGCCAAGACCAGCAAGAACACATGACATTAGTTCGACCAGAACCTAATCTGTTGGGCAGTTGTTGTTGTTTTTTTTTTTTTTTTTTTTTTTTTTTTTTTTTTTTCTTTTTTCAGCTCTGCCCATGGGGCCTGAGGGGTAGGGGTGTGGATGGGGCGGCAACGAAGGCACAATGCCCTGATATGCGCTGTCGTTGCCCATATATGACATACAGTCGACTCTCGTTATCTCGAATTCCCAAGGGATTCTGAAATACTTCGAGATATCCGAACCTCGACATATCAGATTTGCAGAATTGAGGAAAAATTAATTCGCACAACCACATTAACAAAAATATATGTAATTAGATTCTTGAAGTTAGAGATATATTGAAAACATTGTGGAAAAGAGGAGAAATTGCTCCTTAGGAGCAATTTCTCATCTTTTCCACAATATTTTTACCTGTCGTTAGATTTATATGTTCAGACAGGGACCATATGTTTACTTCGAGATAAGCGGTTATTCGAGATAAGCGAGGTCGAGGTAGCGAGAATCAACTGTATGTACCTGTTTTATGTTACACACAGCTGCTCATTGCACATAAGAACAGAAAACAACTTTATGTGGGTATGTTTTAAGGTTTAACTTATTCGTTACATTGTTTTTATCTCTACAAGGGTAGAAAAAATAAAGTGTGTGTAATTGCCCTAATAAGACACCCCAGTTGCGCAGAGAGACCTGGACCTGTATATCGGACCATTACTCGTCACGATTCAGCTTTGTTAAGAAGCTTCTGTCTATAGGTGATCTAATATGTTGACTTTGAGAGTTTTGCCTCTCACCGCTATGGTTCAAGACTGGCCGGGCGCAATCGGCTGTGAGCTCCGTGTACTGTGACATCTACCAGATTCAATCTACCATATATATTGTCATACACACTAGCGTAAAACATGACCTTAAAATACTCATACTCTCCTTTCTCGCTTTATAATTGTATATCATACTTGACTCTGACCTTTAACTCACGTACAAAAATCCACTTTACATTGTTCCTTATTACTGTATATAATCAGGATGTTTTTTTTTTTCTTCTTCTTCTTTTGTTTTTATTTTACTTTTGCCGCTACCAGAAGAGTATCTGTACCAAAGTCATAACACTTAACTCTTGACATACTTGTCTGGCGGAAACGATTTATGTTTTGTGTTCAGAATCAAACGGTCCGCATAATGCACAAATACATCATTTCCCTACTCTTATGTTCTTACTGTTGACAGCCTAATGATAATCCATCACAAATAGTTCAACGCTCAAGTCAGTTCTTGTAGCATATTGTTACTGTGTCTGTAAGCTTCATTTTTATCTCTGAATTTGGTACCCCTTTTCGCTACTTTTTTTGCTATTAACCATGATGTCAGTCATAAAGCCAAGACTTTTTGTGTCCAATTTTTTTGTTGGGAATTGATACAACTTCAGGAATACAACCCTTGTAAAATGGTATTTTCTCCCTTCTGAAAAAGTACCCGTATACTCTAAAAGGAAAGAATTTGCACCCGACGGGTAAAGTTACATAGGCTAGGACTATTTGTTTGGGTTTAGAATTTTGAATTTAACTATTTTTCGGGGTTTCGGGGAAAAATGATTATTGTTTTGGGTATTGGCCATCTGCAGGTACTTTTTGGGGTCACTTTCAAAACTGAATATGTTTTGGGTCTATAAAAATGCTCGGTATTTTTGTGGGTATTGAAGGAATCGATCGGGGTTAGAACCTTCTGTTGAACTGATAGTTGTTTAAAATTTAGTTTTAACAACTCTATTTATGCTGCGTATCAGCTCATTGCCATGAAAATAAAACGGAGCTACTATTGGAAACTGGTTAAAACAGGCCAAATACTCTTAAATATAAAAAAAAGCAAGGGGACTATTTTTTGGGTAAGATATTGTTTTGGGTATAGCTGATATACCGTATATTATTTTGTGGGTAAACACTAAATGCTTGGGCCCAGCCTATGTAGCAGACCATTACGAAATCATGCCTATTCAAATACACTGAAAATTTTACCACCAAAAAAATGAAAATTTTGAGATAAAAATTCTGATATTTTTTTATATGTCTGCTCAAATCATAGATTGTGTGTTCTGCTTAGAACTGCCTCGTCGAGACAGTTCTAACGAGTCCCCACAATTTATTTTTCGAGCAGATATATGAAAAATAATGTATACCCCTGTAAACCCCAGGTTTACTATATAAAAGTAGGGTTTAAGGGGGTCAAAATTATATAGGCATATTTTCGTGATGCAAAATTCAGAGTATCCCCAGTTGTATAGGCAGCCAAAAAAAAAAATCTACCATACAAAATTCCCATATGGTGCCCCCGTAGTGGTAGCCTGTACTACTATCCATATCCCACACGCAAAATGCGCAAATTCAGGTTATCCTGCGCATGGGTACCACTTGGGTTTTTACTTTTCGGTAGTATCCAATGAGCCGGTTAGCGGATAGTGGAGGTCTTGATCAGACTGCGCGGACGCGCAGGGTGATCTGGGCTTTCGCTGTCCGCATATGACCGAATACATGTTTTCGATGGCGCGGCACAAATGAAAAGCTTACATGTATACAAAATATGAGCATGTAAACGTAGAGTTTTATCCATCTACAGCATCCATTTTAACCCTTCTTATGCTGATTAAATTAAGATGACACGCCTGCTTCTGATTTTCAGCCAATCAGATTGCTTGATCCGAATTGTTGCTATAAAATCATATTCTTAATGGCAAACAGTGCAGATCCAGATCAGTTGGCTTCTTCAGATCTGGATCTACACTGTTTGCAAAGACAGGGTATATCCGGGTTCAGCAGGACAAGGGTTAATATATAAGCGGAAACAGAGTGCTCTGATAAGTGTGTGTAGAAATACAGGGTGATCGGTGCGGCACTGCTTGCATAGCCCCAGAGGACATTATGTTCGCAAAGCGCACATCATTTGTAGAAACTACCTCAGAGAGTTCACTTAAGTTACGCAAACACAAGCGTATCAGCTTTAAGAACCTTTGACAATGTGTCGAAATTGCTCGTTCGTTTACGACATTTTATACCAAATTGGAACCATTTTCGCTCTCCAACCATTACTGTGTCTCAGAGGAATAGAGAACGCTTTATCAGACAGACATTATTGACGCATTCCAGGTCTGCAGGACATATATATATATCTGCAAAGAACAAACGAATTGTATGGGATGCTTGAGATATAAATGAGACTTAACGTGAGAAAACGCACCTTCTGTCCTTTATGCCCAACGAAGACTCAAATCAGACTGCGCGGATGATTGCGCATCCGCGCAGTCTAATTAAAATCTTCGTTGTCCTGTTTGATAATCCGATAAAATACAATCAAAACAATATCATGACTATAAAGGCTGGTCACTAGACCAGCCTTTAAAATCATGATATTATTTTGGTTTTATTTTAGTGGATAATCAAACAGGATTATAAGAAAAAGAATATTTAGTCATTGGAGAGTCTGGAGCCAGTTATGTAAACCATGTCATTTTTACCATATAATATAGGAAAAAAGAAAGATTGTGATTAGTAAGCAAATTTAGACAGATGTTTGCAGTGAAAGAGGTTGCTAGAAGTAACAAACAAATTGAAAATCTGGTTTAAACATCACGAAAACACGCCTATATAATTCTGACCCCCTTGAACCCCACCTTTATATAATAAAACTGGGGTTTACAGGGGTATACATGTACATTATTATTCTTATTTCTGGTTGAAAACATAGATTGTGGTACTCGTTAGAACCGCCTCGCTGAGGCGGTTCTAACGAGTACTCACAATCTATATTTTGAGCAAAAGTAAGAAAAATATCACAATTTTTCATCTTAATATTTTCGTATTTTCGGCGGTAAAATTTACAATGTATTTGTATAGGCGTGTTTTTGTAATGAGACTGCAAAATTCTGAAAACCTGTCTTGTAATATATACCTCTCTAAAGCGTGCTGCCTCTTTGCATTGTTGGGTACTTGGAGGAACACATAACATAATTCTTTGTATGGAAACACATGCTGTCTTCTAGTGTGCACAAACCAGGAAAGTGTAATTGCCTAGAAAATGCTGTTTGGAACACATACAACAAAAACCAAGCCGCTGGAAACTCCACAAGTACATTGTATTTCCTCGAAGGAAGTATTAAAGTCGATAAGTAAAAATCAGAGGAACTTGCATACCGACGTTTCGCTTGTGGATTATTTTAGACTTTTGGTTTGCAGTTGCATCATATTTGTATTACTTTATCGCGCTTTGAACTGGAATTTCGGTATCTCACTTTCTTTTTTCTTTTCTTTTCTCTCCCTTAGAGTTTACATTAGTGTGAACTGCATTAAACAAAAACCGATTTTCGTGTAAAATTGAAATATTTTCTTCGCATATATAAATAATGTTTTCTCAGTCCGTTACGCATTACATTAACAAGTCTCAAGTCTTTGTAATTTGTACCCCCATGTTCCCCCAGCTCTAATATATAGTGGAAACAGGGGTAAATAAGGGTTTACAGAATTAGGCGGATTTCATTATTCTTAAATAACTTTTCATTTTTTTTTTTGTACTTCTGCCAACCTCTCATCACGAAAACACGCCTATTCAAATATATCTAAAATTTTACCAACAAAAAACTTTAAAAAAAAATCAGTTAAAAATTCGGATATTTTTTCATATTTCTGCTCAAAACATAGATTATGAGTACTCGTTAGAACCGCCTCGCCGAGCCGGTTCTAACGAATACCCACAATCTATATTTTTGAGCAGAAATAAGAAAAATAATGTATACCCGTGGGTCAAAATTATATAGGCGTGTTCTCATGATGTTTTCTGCCAAACACTGCCTAAATTTGCTACATAACTATAATGTTTCTCATTTCCCATACTTTATGTAGAAACTGCATTGCCTTACATACCTCTGGATAAAAGGGGTATCAGAATATATATTTTTGTATTTCTTCAGAAAAAAAAAACAACAAAAAAACATATGCTGTTGTACTCATTAGAAGCGCCTCGGCGAGGCGCTTCTGATGAGTACCAACAACATATGTTTTTCTAAAGACATTAAAAAAATTGTCATTTTAGGGACTTGGATAGCGCAGAGGCTTGGATGGTGCAGACATGTCTCGCGCGTGTCATTGCTGCGGCCTGGGTTCGATTCCCTGTGCTGGCATGTGACTGGGTAGTGATCGCCCGTCCATGGTCGGTGGTTTCCCCGAGTACTCCAGTTTCCTCCACCACCTATGACCACCAAATGCCAAACCCGCGCCTACGTGAACGCGTCTATAAGTACGTTCAACTTTCTGTGTAATCGAAGTAAAATAAATAGAGTTTAAATTAAATATCATTTTACATTACGAAAACACGCCTATTCAAATATATTGAAAATTTCACCACCCAAAACTGAAACTTTTCAGATAAAATTTTGAATTTTTTCATATTTCTGCTTAAAACATAGATTATGGGTACACGTTAGAACCGCCTCGCAGAAACAACAAAAATAATGTATACCCTAGTTTTACAATAAAAAAGTGGGATTTAAGGGGAGTCAAAATTATACAGGTATGTTTTCGTGATGAGGGGTTAAAAACATTACCTTATAAACTATCTAGAACTATGGCATAGAAGTATACTGTATAGTATACATAGACGTAACGCGTTAACGTTATATTTGTCACCTTACCCATTTCAGGAAAATGAATAATGTGCCCGGACGTGAAAAAATACACTTTATAAGATGTGCGCCCAGGAAATACTAGGCTTAGCCAGGAGACGGTAATAATGAATGAATTGCTTCTTTAGGCAGAGAGCAAATACTGATACAGTAAGACTGCGCAGCCTGATCGGTGTATACTCTCGGTGTGTCATAAGGAAACCTTTTTAAAAGCAAATACAAAATTCGCGTTACCTTGCTTGTTTATTTATTATTTTATAAATTTATTTCCTTCAGAGGTTGTCTCAGTGAATAACACATAAACTACAAAGACTATAATTCTATGATTGATTAGTGACCGTGACGTTGTGTAGAATTCTCATGTTTTACATAGAATTTTCAGTATTCCCGTGTGACGTAATGGTCAGTAAACATTGATGTGTCTATTCATACATCTTATGCGCACCGAGACTCCGAATTTCGTTCCTTTATGTCATCACGAAAACATACCTATATAATTTTGACCCCCTTAAACCCCACTTTTGTTTAGTAAAACTGGGGTTTACAGGGGTATACATTTTCTTATTTCTTCTCAAAACATAGATCGTGGTTACTCGTTAGAACCGTCTAATGTAAAAATATCAGTATTTTTATCTGATTTTTTTCAGTTTTTGATGGTGAAACTTTCGATATATTTGAATAGGCTCGTTTTCGTAACGGTTATTTATTTCCAAGGTCAACATTTATAGATTTTATCTGACTTTATCGCAGCTTTTGTTAAGTGTCATGTAGCGACGGTTAAAACGTCTTCTCACACTCCATCATAGTGCAATGTTTAGTTCCATTTTCGTTTTCCTTCGAATCACTGAGCTCATGAAAGTCGAATTCCTCGTAAGCCAGTGCTAGGGGACGTATGAGTGTCTGCAAAGTGCATTGAAGAGTCTCAATAAAAAACAAAACTCCGATTTTTGTTATTTTAGGTGTTCCGCATTTCTAAGGGCAACCTTTTTATAATATGTTTGTTCAAAACTTAATAGAAAGTAAGGGGTTTCAATTTACAGGACCACACTATGCGAGCTCTCTATACATCTTATAATATTGTTGCTGTGATCTGAAGCAAAACCGTGTTAGCTAAACAACCGTATTTAACTTCACAAAATGTATACATGTATGGTCTATACATTTTTGTTTGAATACAACACTTTTTGGGGTCCACCATAAACCGTCTTGTAGCCGAGATCGTCTTATAGTGAACCGTTTGAGGTTCTAGTGTATACACAGTGACAGACCGTGTCATCGTTGTTCGCATGTACGCTTTAGTTCATTTTTTCCGTGTCTCAAATCATATACATAATTACATTGTCCGACGATCTGTGCAGGCGAGTAATCATTTTACTATCCTATTTACATTTACAGTCCAATGATGTTTTCCCAAAAGAACAATCCCCTTGAATTTGCTATTTTAGGTCTTTCGCTGTGTCGGATTTGTAAGTTCTTTTTTCGCCACACGAGATATTATGGAGGTTCATTACATTTACTGTATAGCTTGACATTGCGTATATATACTGAACAGAAAAAGAAGGCTTACACACTCCAGCAATGGTAATGTTTTGCGGTAATGGCATGCTTGAGTAAAAAATAATTGAACATTTTGCAAAGCAGACCCAGATCCTTAAATCTCGATTGGTTATATTTGAATGGCATTCTAATGTTTAAAAGTTGGATAGTTTGTAAAGATATTACGTATGGTGAATGGATACACCTCTGCACAATTGTTTCTGCCTCCCTTCTGAGAAGAGGTGTGATCTAAAAGGAAAGTAATCCGCCCCCCCCCCCCGCCCCACCACCCCCCAACTGTTTGGGAGCAAACTCTTTCCATTTAGAATAGATTTCTTTGTCAGGGTTTGGTGTAGTGGAAATCAATCAGAAAGTCACAAAATTGTCCTCCTTGTATAAATAGCGACAATTATACCCAGTCTGTTTACCATACCCCTCTTCCCATGAAACAAGATAGGATTTAAATTTATATTCACGATGTTCGACAGGAGAAAAATGCGTCAAGTACTATTAAGAAGGTCAGATATCTTGGGGCTTCCTAATTTATTAAGATTGCACAAAGCAGATAACATTTCCTTTCCTGGAATAACGTACTAATGCATGCCTCTGCTCTAGGACTGAATGAAATTAGCGACAGAATTGCGTAAAATGACCTTTACAAACCCAGTTAAAAGACTTTGCTACCAGTATAACTGACACATAATCAATGTCAACAAATAAACTTCGGTGAAGTGGGTTCTGCAATGTGAATAGAGTTCTTCGGAGCTTTTGCGGACAACGAAAGCCCAATATCTACATTGATATTTCAGCCAGCATCCTGTTCACATTTGTAGTCCGCATACAGATGTAGTTTGAATACTGGAGAATACAACATTGGAAGCGCAGTGGGTAGACTAGCTGCTAGACCTCGATGTCATGTATTACTACATCTTACTGTAAGCTTAGATAGAAAATGTTGATATTTTTTCATATGTTTTCATATTTCTGCTCAAAACATAGATTGTGGGTACTCGTCGACGAGGCGGTTCTAACGAGTACCCAAAATCTATGTATTTGAGCAGAAATAAGAAAAATAATGCATACCCCTGTAAACCCCAGTTTTACTATATAAAAGTGGGGTTTGAGGGGGTCAAAATTATATAGGCATGTTTTCGTGATGAAGTATTTTACCATTTCCAAGTAGCACATTAATAAGCTCTTGCCATTTCTAAGGCAAAATATTAATATACGACTATAAGCTAGTCTATGCAGTGCAGTGGGTCTGACACAACTATACGGATAGCCAGGTTGCTGTAAAACGATTCAGCGGCCTGGTCATTCGATCAATCCTTAAAAAGTCCTTCTGTATGGCCTGGCGCAGTTGATATATTGATTCGCGTGGCGGAATTGATACATTGATTACGTCAGCATAAATTCTATCACTGTAAAATATTTTGTTCTTCATTTGTAAACAATTCAGCCAAGAAAATCAGATTGGCGGATTGGTTAATCCTTTAATAGATTCTGCAAAGCCGGCATTGCTCACGCCTCTTAGCTTACAGTTGAGTAATAGGTAATAGTTTGCTTTCAAATGAATCACAATGACATCGCTGATCCCCAAGAGCCAGAACACAATAAAGTGCACACGCGTTAATCACGAGGAAATGTTTTATGGCCCCTACACAATATTTAGCGGCAGCTGAAGTGGGGATATATAGCTTGTTTTCAAATAGACCCAGATTAGCTCAGTGATCCCAAAGGCCAAGAAAACAAGGTATAACCCCAGTAAGCATTTTTTTATAAATCTATAGCGGGCCGTTATCGGCTCGTCAGCTACCCTGTCGGGCCGATAATGGCCCGCTATAGATTTATAAAGAATGCAAGTTGCGAATAAAGTGAGTATAGGGAGACTATCCATAAGATTCCACACAATACTCATGAACGCGGCGTCTAATTAACTCTACACTGCCTGCTATGACATTATAAAAATAGAATAATTAAAGCAAAAAAAACTGTTCTTGTGTGAAAACCCCTTTAGATGGACATTTCTATTTCCATAATACATGAGTATTAGTATTACGAAATAGGAATCGATACGAGCATCTGAAGTTATTTGCTGCCATTATACAAAGGGTGACAAGTTTGGAAAATAAGAAGTTGAACTCCTACTACATATACTTCCAATCTCTCATAAATAGGCTCTGCTCCTAAAAAGAATTTGGTTACAACGGAGGTTTGTTAATGCATTGAAACCACCTTGCTTTCACGGATCATCCATGCAAACTTACCACAATTACACGCACTTTGAACCCGACCATAGATCACAGTAAGGCCAGGCACAAGTGTTCTAGATTTTAAAGATGGCGCTGTCTTGATTTTGTGGTCAAACCCACCGTCAGGCAATAAAGGGAGCAGCAAAGGTGTTAACCTTGGTAAGATTGACCACTTAGCTCACAATCTGTCGCCAAAAAATCTGCATTATATTTTGTCCTTTCTTAGCGGTCATTAATCTTCTAGATCCGTTCTGAAACCTCAAACTAATAACTAATCCGAGTTTGTACAGTAAATTCTGATAGTCCCTATTGAAGAAGAATGTTTTTCTTTTTTTAATGTTTAAATCAAAACCCTTGACCTTAATTGGATTCGAGCCCATGACGCCATGCATGTAAGTCAAGTGTGCTGTCTATAGCAGATCCCCAACCTATAGATACTTGTCTTGGTGATTGCATTTGTTATATAAAATATAACATTAAACGTTTACTTGTTGCATTTGGATTTAGTTACAAGGGAGACAGTTTTTGCGACTTCCTGTTTGGCTATTCTGCAAATCAAGCTTCTTCTGAAAAGGGATCAACTAAAAAGGGAGAGACTTTGCTCCCAAGGGCAGCAAATGCTTTCCGTTTATAGTAAACCTAATTCCAACAGAAGGACACCTGTGAAAGTATATCAGTTTCCCTTTAAGTGGACCATGTTATGGCTGTCAATAGTGTATGTTGCTTTGTTGCCACATTTTGTAAAATGAAGTCTTTAGAAATTATCATTACGAAAACACGCCTATTCAAATACATTACGAAAACACGCCTATTCAAATATACTGAAAATTTTACCGCCAAAAAACGAAAGTTTTCAGATAAAAAAAATCTGATATTTTTCTTATTTCTGCTCAAAACATAGATTATGGGTACTCGTTAGAACCGCCTCGATGAGGCGGTTTTAACGGATACCCACAATCTATGTTTTTGAGCAGAAATAAAACAAATAATGTATACCCCTGTAAACCCCAGTTTTATTATATAAAAGTGGGGTTTAAGGGGGTCAAAATAATATAGGCATGTTTTCGTGATGTATATAGAAAATTTCACCTCCAAACACTGAAAATTTTCAGATAAAAAAAATCCATTTTTTCATATTTCTGCTCAAAACGTAGATTGTGTGTACTCGTTAGAACCGCCTTTGCAAGGCGGTTCTAACTAATACCTACAATCTGTGTTTCCAAGCAAAAAAAAATAAAAATAATGTATACCCCTGTAAACCCCAGTTTTGCTATATAAAAATGGGGTTTAAGGGGGTCAAAATTATATAGACATGTTTTCGTGCAGTCATATTCAACCCGAGTAATACTGCATTCCTTAACAAATACGGTTCTTTTCCAAATTCTGATATTCTGCCTGTCTCAAACAGCCGAGCTCAATAGTTAAAGTAAAACTGTCATTTCCAGATGTAACAATGTCGTTCATCTGATGGCAAGTCAAATGAAATGTATAATGTTGCACATTTGCGTAGAACAGGAAAATGTGTTACGATAATGTAATTAAATCAAGTTTTAACTGTTCCCCTGGAGGCAACTCAAGGAAACGTTGTTGTAATATTGAACTAATTTGATGGGAACCTCAAATGAGCAATTTCAAAATAAGAGCTACAACATATCAGATTCGAATAACACGGTCCAGAATATAATCGTCGCCAATAGATGACATACTTCGGTGTGTAGTTTCTACATTCTGCAAAGGCAATTGTATACAAGTGCGGAAGAAAAAAAAAAACATGAAATATGCATAGATAGCATGAAGCCTGTCTTTGGAACTCCAACTTAAACTAACAATCCATCAATTTTCTGATATCGTAAAGTACTTTTTAATTAGGACACATCTAAGGTGAATAATTACTCCTTTTGGGTGAGGCAACGCATCTTGGCTCACCAAGGCTCCTATAGCTACCTCGGTGAGGCAAGATAGCTACCTCGGTGAGGCAAGATGGAGGCAACGTTCTCAAAATTGATGTTGTCCACTTCTGCAAAGAGGTCCACTCTGAAAGGAAAACATTTGCTCCCTATGGAAAAGGGTTGTGTGCAGGAAAGCAACCAGAAAGTCACAGAAGTTGTCTCCCTTGCAAACAATGGAGTAAAGTACACCAAGTTATCCGGTCCCTTAGCTGGAAAAGTTGATAAACTATTTAAGTAAAAAGAAATGTTCTATATAGAAACTGGGTTAATTGCCTCTGTTATTGTAAGTTACTACTGTCACAACAAAGTGATAAATTGATAGTAAATAATGAACCCATTGATCAAACAGCACGTTGTGGGTCTGCACTGCTTTTTAATGCTCCATATATGTGGAAATTGAAAAATTTGTGTTTAAATGTAACATTATCGCTTGAAGATTATCGCTGTGTTTTAAAATCTTCATAATTACATGGTTTCACTCGTGAACTGACTTCTGAAACAGACAAAATACATCCTAAGGCTTAAAGTTTCTAGACAGAACAGAACAATCCTTTATTTAGAAATACTTTATAACAGACTCGGGCCATACGGCTAACGTCAGCTTGCTAATGATTCAAGTGATATACCATCACGAAAACATGCCTATATAATTTTGACCCCCTTAAACCCCACTTTTATATAGTAGAACTGGGGTTTACAGGGGTATACATTATTTTTCTTATTTCTGCTCAAAAACATAGATTGTGGGTACTCGTTAGAACCGCCTCGGCGAGGTGGTTCTAACGAGTACCCACAATCTATGTTTTGAGCAGAAATATGAAAAATATCAGTATTTTTTGTCTGATTTTTTTCCTTTATTTGGTTGTAAAAAAAATCCATATATTTGAATAGGTGTGTTTTTTATAATGCTTTGGAACATTTTGTGGATGAGATATTGATAAAGCTGTCTTATGCCCTGCTAGTTTAATATGTGTTAGTGCTTTCGCCTTAAATTATTGAGTTGACTCTAACCGTAGAACTCATGTCTTTATTTTGTGCGATCATGCGGACCTCCGAAACTGACGAAGCGATTCATTATTGACAGCATCAATCTTTTCTCAGCCCAGTTGAAAGCTTAACGCTTAGCACGCTGAGTAAAACAATTGGCAGACGATATTTTGAAGTACATTTTTTATTTACCCAGAAAATAGGCTTTGGCATTTCTCCAAATGAGACATGTTGCATGTTATATCAAAGCCTATTTTCTGAGAGAAAATAAGAAACATATCAACAGTTTGTCGTCCGCTGTATTAGCCCAGAATGTGGTGAGGTTAAAGGCACCAGAAGTTTCTAAAGCCTACTGTAAATTAATGATTTCGCTCCCCCCTGCCCCCCCCTCCCCCCCCCCCCCCCCGCAACACACACACGCACAGACACACACACATAAAACACAATGTCTAGAGGAGGTCGTCCAGTTAAATGCTTAGCATCATAGACAGAATTTTCAGCAACTGACACATTGAAATAGTTTTTTTTTTTTTTTTTTTTTTTTTTTTCAAGAAAACTGGTTTTGACATTGCGATGGAGAACAAGTTGCATGAAATGACGAAGTCTATTTTCTTCGAAAAATAAGAAATGTATCAGCTGGGTCGTTCTGTTGAATTAGCCCAGAGAGTGGTGAAGTTTAAACATATCAGAAGATTCTTAAGTATACTGTAAATTAACGATCGCCCCAAGAAATCTATGTGCCAACGGAAGGACTCCAGTTTAACACATAGCATGATGGTATTTTTACAGTAGACGACATACTGAAATATTTTCCTCATTTTCCCAGACAATAAATTAGGCATTTCATGTAAATTGTCTCTAAGGATGAAATGCCAAAGTAGATTTTTCTAGGCAAAAATACAAACCGGCGAGCGAAGGTCTACCTTATTTAGATCCTGTCTCTTGTCTGCTGCGTTGCATAATAAAGTAAGATCACCTTCTTTAGGCAACTGTCATGATAAAATCTCCTCGAGGCATATTCGACCTTAGCAAACAGAAAACTGAATACGGGTTATCTTTATTTTTAGTCAGCATGTTAGTGCTTAGGCTTTAACCCCTTATAGAATGAATAGACTCACCCAAACTATTTATTGGAAGAGTCCAATTTCAATTTTAGATACGTCCGGCTATGAGATTTAGATATTCCTAGAGAAAAATGAATAAACTATTTGCAAACAGTGGAGACCCTGATGAGACGCCGCGTTCTGCGGCGTCTGATCTCGGTCTGCGCTGTTTACCAGTTACCCTTTTAGTGGTCTCCCGACTACGATGGGCTAATATCGGAACCTCACCAATGTAGATTTCGCTTCATTTCAGTATGTGATTGTATGATTTGGCATTTCATTTTTGCTCTGACCCATCTGTCTAAATACTTAGTACAAATACGATAAGCAACGCCAGTGGACCATACAGAAAGTATGTATTTTCATGATGCATTTCAGTGGCAGGTTAGAAGAAAAAAGTTTGAGAGCAGTACATAAGCACTTTCGAACCAACTTTCTAGATGCCGCATGTCTATAACGTCTATATGTCTTATAGAATGGAAGCCAACTGCCCATAACATCTGCGTATAGAATATTAGTTCTCTTATAATGTCTGAATATCCACAGTTTGACTGTGTGACATCAGGCAACTTGTATATATAAGTTTCCTTTCCTCTGTCAAATTGTATTATGTCATCAGAGGCTGTGATTGGGAGAAGTATTTGAATTATGTGATAATTTGCTCTAGTTCTCATAAAAATATTTTAATGACTACCCAAAACATATGTTTTTATTGCGAAATAAGAACAAATGATCAAAGCATCGTCACCAAATACATCTCCTTAGCAATTCCACGCATGAAGGCTGGACTACAAAGTGTAAGTCATAGAAAAAACACTAACATAACAACGGTGAGCAGGAAAAGTCTATGTTAGCAGTTCCAAAATCGCGTCTTTATTGTCTGGTTTCTGCAATAAATTTGTCTTAGCAACAGATACAAATCGCCGGATAAAATTTTACCTCGATAATTTTGAAAATTTTCAGATAAAATATTCTGATATTTTTCATATTTCTGCTCAAAACATAGAATGTGGGTACTCGTTAGAACCGCCTCGACGATCCATTGTCTATGTTTTGAGCAGAAATAAGAAAGATAATATATACCCCTGTAAACCCCAGTTTTACTGTATAAAAATGGGGTTTAAGAGGGTCAAAATTATATAGGTATGTTTTCGTGATGATAAATCCTCTGCCTCATCTTTTATTCATTAAAGTGTCAAGGGCGTAATCTCTATTTAGAGAACATATGTATTTATTTGTTTTTCTATGTGAATCTTCTAATTAGAAGCATCTCTAGGCGAATAAAGCAGACAACCAGGTGATATTAGTTTTCTTAATTATTATTATTATTTTTTTTTTTTTTCGAGAAAACAAGCTTTGACATTTCATGCAAATTATCTCCTTATGAGACAGGAAAAATATGGGAAATATTCGGAAATGTTCTCTGCTGTAATTATTTTACAGCACGCTAAGCGTAGCACTCACACACATCAGTTTTTTTCCTCAGCTGACTGTTCCAAAGACATGTTGCAATTCTTCTTCGTTTGTTCGTTCCATTTTCGAGGCACTATACTTTTGTGTTGTCATATAAAATTAAGTGACTAAATGATTCGTTCCGTGGTTTTCTCCATTCCTTTTTAGTATCCTAAATAACCCGTATTCCCAAGTTGCAAAAACTTTGGAATGTAAACGCGTTCTGTATTATGGTGTATTTGTTTGGCTTTCGTTTAATCTTCAAATGGTTTTATAGCAAATAGGTATGCTGGGCCCAGTTGTTCAAAGCTTAAAGAAGTTGTTAGCAAACGTGACATCAAAGTTTCTTTCTTGAAATGTGGCACTTTGCATTAACAGATACTCACATTTTTGCAGCAGAAATATCTATGTATTTGAAAATACCTTAGCAGCAATAGTTAACGAGTTTGGAATTAACAAGCTCGTTAAGCTAACGCTACTTTGAACAAGTGGGTCCTGGTCTTTAGAGAACTTCTGCCTCAAAATATTAAAAACTGTAGATAGTAACAAGTAATAGTACATGGGATAGATATGGTCATAAGGGCAAATGTATACAAAGTGATATAAGATGTAGAGGCTGACGGCTTGTTTCCGGGCTGATGAAGGCCTCTAGGTCGAAACGTTCAAAAGAATCGAGTGAACAATTAAGATATAATTATTAATTATTCTTCCTATGAAGAAACTTCAGTTTAAACAAATGTAACGTTAATAAACACTTAGATTAGTAAAACGGAAAGTCATTTGAGGGATGTGGGAAGAATAGTTCATATCGACGATTAGTTAGCTCATCGCTAATGTGTAATATTTTGTTTATGGAATTTTTTTTTTTTTTTTTTTTTTTTTTTTTTTGTGTGTTGTATACCAGAAATGGCCCATGATATAAAATCTATTCTATTCTATCGCCTTGTGATTAAAATGAAAGTACGTAGGCGTCATTATTTGAAAATTTGCATAAGATGCCAACGCATGTTTCTTATAGAATATTTGAAGTTATTTTTCGCAATCGTGATACCACCCGGGAATGAAGCAACAATAATTAAATCAATAAATACAATTAATACAGCTATTTCCTTATTTTTGAGAGGAAATTCAGGGAAAAAATTATAATTACACGATCTTCTGATTGGCTTTATCCATTTCAGTGAAGATTGGAATTGCTGATTCGATGCATTTCGCTTAGATATTGCAATAATTCTCAGTGACATGTTTACGTGGTGTAGACTGGCAGAGAAGGCCTGTATCATGAATGCGAGAAATCACGTTTACTATATTTATCCTTATTGTTAGACAGGTGACCTTAAGAAACAGTGTAGACCCAGATCAGACGCCGCATAAGCGGCGTCTGATCGGGGTCTATACTGTTTGTCACTCATCCAAATGTTTAAGAAACAAGAACAGTAAGTAAAATGATCTTCATATTTTACGTGTGGAGAGGATTTTAGGTGTCCGAATATTAAGGGTATTTACGGTACCTGAACACACTGTCCGCTTGACGTGTCTCACTTTGTACAGTGTACCATATTTCCCTTAAAACGTTTATGTCGTATGGACTCTTCAACCGTCACTCTTCAGATCGGTCCATTTTCAAAATAAGGGATGTCTAGTTATTTTATTATTATTATTACCATGTTTTATAGAAATTCCTGTATTTAATGCAAACTGTGTAGACACTGATCAGACGCCACAGAAAGCAGCATCTGATCAGGGTCTACACTGTTTGCCAGTGTCCCTTTTAAATGGGTTGGCTATCTTTACTTCTACCCATATTTGGCTTTAAAATTCAACCTCTATTTGTCTACCTGCTGATTTGTCCCAAAACTGTTGGCTGGATTGTAAACAGCTTAGAGTCTGATCAAGTGGCGTGTTCTCTGGCGCCTTGGTCACTAGACTCGAGCTATATCACAGCCAATAGGCAGCCAGCCCATTTAGAAACAACTTGTTTATGGAAAAAAAAAGTTTCCTGCTTCCATGTACTTTCTCATCATTTGGGCCACGTAAAAGAAATTATTACATAATACATTAAAAGCTTTGACACGCTGTAGGCTAAAGCAGATGAAAATCAAGGATATATTTCTTATTTTTTCGCAAAAACCATGACGACGTTACTAAATAGGATACAATTTCAGCGAGATGTCAGTTCTTATTTTCTGTAAAAAGTACTAAATGTTGTCTGATTATATTTATTGTCAGCAGATTAAAGTTAAGTTTTCAACTTAGGAACTCTTCTATGCGTTTGTGCTGCTAGTCTCTGACCCCTTTTACTGCGCGGTTTAAGGGTCTGAGGTTAAAAGAACTGTTTAAAAGAAATGCTTTATTTATTCAGAATTCACTTTTTTATATAGAAAAAAGGGGAATCGGGAGCACACAAGGGAGAACAGGGGACGGGGGTTCAGCAATTATCAAGAAGTCCAAGTAGATACGATGTCTACTATTATACATGTATGTAAAATGCGTATTCGGAGTACAAGGCGCATGCGCAGTCTTACCAAGGCCTTCTTTTTGTTCATTCTAGTGTCCAGTAAGTATGCTTGTTGACAGTGAAGACCCTGAGAGGATTGCACCAGTGCCAAGATATTAATAGTGGCCTCCGTTATCCATTCGTGCTTGGTAAACATCTTTTTGCTTGGTGCGCGTTGTTTGGAAGCGCTAAGTTACCGATTTTCTTATCTTGCTTGGGAATATTTCACCACTGATAAAATTATAACATGATAATTTCATTTCCCAAGCACACTGTCAAATTTGAGTGGTTTCCAACATAGCGTTTAAGGATGAGATTCAAAGCAATTTTATTACACGCGTGAAACGAAGCAGCTAATGTTTAAGGGGACAAGATACAAAGGGTTGAATTTCTGCCATTATAACAATGAAGATCACTTTTTTGACTTCATGTTTGCTTTTCTGCATACAAAGCTATTTCTGAAAGGTGTTTTCTCTGAAAGGAGTCTGCTCCCGCTACAAGAAAACACTTTGCTTTTAGAGTAGACTTTTTTACTTTTAGTGTAGATAATTTTTCTGAAAGGGGACAAATCTGTTTTGAAAGAGTTGCCTCGCATGACAGTGTATCAATTACCCTTAAGGGAACTTTGATTTTCCAAAGGCTTTCGTCATTCTTTACAGTTACTAAATCATATCATAAAATTTGTTCTGAAGCAAAGCATTGCCAAATTGATTAGTTAGATTATATGAGTAAATGAGTAACTTGTGTTCTAGTTGTTCTTATTCCACATGTTTAAACAATTTGTAAAGCCTCAAAACTGAAACATGCGTGGGGTCCTACTTTAATAGTCGTCATATGGTATAAGCCTATATGCAAAACAATGGGCATGTGTGGCAAATATGTGTTAACATGCAGGTGCACTCCTGAATCTTAATCTAAATGAGAGATTGTGGTGGTTATCTATTATTCGCCTTGGAAAATAAAACAGAGGATTCCGACTAGAAGGACCTACTTTTCAAGGTATCGGAATCCTCTGTCTTCATCATAAGTCATCGATGGAATTTAAATGATATTTAATTGATTTCACAACCACATGAAAGATTTATTAATAAATTGTATATTTTATTTCATTGAAAATGTTTCTTTTTTTTAGTTTGAAGCTTTATTTGCATATGACCATACTTGAATTAGATATCTCCAGGGAAAAGAAGCTATGCTAAATGGGTATGCTAATGATAAAAGCAAAGGGGGCCGATTAATTGGACTTATCTATTTAAAGAGAGTACTCGGGGGAGTTAACTGACTGATATGTCCCATTGATTACAGTGATACGTCGAAGGAATGCATAGATATGGTAGAATGGATCTCCAGAACTGACTGGAGTCATAAATCTAGAGTCTACAATTGTCTGCATTTAACACTGATTGCCATATTTAGAATATTTCTACACTCCACAGTGTTTCGACGCCTTACAGTGCCTAGTTTATGAAACAAAATTTGTGACAGTAAAATTTTGTGCTTGTCTAGCTTTATTAACCCTTGTCTTACTGAACCCGGATATACCGTGCATTTGCAAACAGTGTAGATCCAGATCAGTTGGCTTCTCAAGAAGCCAACTGATCTGGATCTGCACTGTATGCCATTACATATGTGAATTTGTATCAACAACCTGGGTCAAGTAATCTGAAAATTAGAAGTGGGTGTGGAATCTTTACTCAACATGACAAGGGTTAAACTTGAATAGCAACATTTCTTTGCCTGTCTGTATGAACAAATCTAATTTTGTCTTTGCGTATATCGACTATATAACTTCCAGAAATACGATTTTGGTATGTTGGCCTCAGACTTATTTGCACTTAATCTGCTGATTTTGAGGGACTGAATACAGTTGGTGAATTCTCCGCCATTTTACCGGAGACACAACTTTTATAATCTGCTCATTGTTTTTGTGCACACAATGTCCCTTCTGGAAAGGAGTCTTCTCCAAAAAAAAAAAAAAAAAAAAAGGTTCAGCTCAATGTGATTCTTAACCCTTCTCTTGCTGAACATGCCCTGTCTTAGCAAACAGTGAAGATCCAGATCAGTTGGCTTCTGGATCTGCACTATTTGTCATTACATATGTGAATTTCTATCAAAACCCTGGATCAAGTAATCTGATTGCCTGGAAATTAGAAGTGGGCGTGGCATCTTAGTTTAGGGCTAAAGCATCAACCTATTAAATGAAGATACCCAGGAAATACCACAGTCACGAGACACAGACTTCCCGAGGCATCACAGCAGGAGAGATGGGGAGCACCATTACGAAAACACGCCTATTCAAATATATTGAAAATTTTACAACCAAAAACTGGCAAATTTTCAGATGAAAAAGTCTAATATTTTTCATATTTCTGCTCAAAACATAGATTGTGGGTACTCGTTAGAATCGCCTCGGCGAGGCGGTTCTAACGAGTACCCACAATCTATGTTTTGAGCAGAAATAAGAAAAATAATATATACCCCTGTAAACCCCAGTTTTACTATATAAAAGTGGGGTTTAAGGGGGTCAAAATTATATAGGCATGTTTTCGTGATGCATTGCCACAAACAAACGTCATATGTAAAACCACATATGCGCAAAGAAGAACAGTAACCCCCTTTCAAACTGGAGATAAATACGCCTCGTTAGAGTTACGTCCCTTGGAGTTGTATCTAAGAAAGTGTTCTTTAAAGAAAGTGTACTTTAAAGTACTATCTGAGGCGTTGGATCCCACAACAGAAAAATCAAGAGGCTAATAATGTCCTTATCGCGGACTCAGACCTAAATGCAATGAAAACAGGCATTATCTCACAAACTATATAGACATTATTGCAGTTTAAGGCAATTGAAGACGAATGGCTATTTTAAATATTCATGATTTTGCTGATTCACGGTCTCATGTGACCTCTTATAAAACACATAATCTGTGTCGCAGGAACGCTAACGAAATGCCAGCATGCGGATTGGATATTACGGCTTGTTCTCGTTCACAGCTTCGTAATAGACAGGCCTGTTCTCGTTCACAGCTTCGTAATAGACAGGCCTCCTCGAACAATATAGACCCAGATCAGACTGTGTCACAGGAAAGCTAACGGAATGCCAGCATGCGCGTGGGGTAATACGCCCTGTTCTCTTTCACTGTGTCTTAACAGACAGGCTCTGCGACGAATGTATATCAAGAAAAGCCTGTTCGATCACATGCAAACTGTGCACTCTCTCTTAAACTAGATTCCACTCATGAGCAATCTTCTAAGCATACAAAGATCACTGTTTTATGATATACAAAATGCAAGTATTGTCATTGGCAAGAGCTCATCACAGTGTGTTGTACTATCTGTTAATGGTGGATTACTCTGAAAAGACAATGCGCATGAGAATATCAGTGGACAGTAAAAATCCTGAGCAAAATAAAAAGAAGTACAGAAGGATTTGTTCGTTTGACACAGCCCATTTCTAATATTTGGAAGTTCTAGAATTCATAGTGCAAACCAAAATAGACTCCGACTATAGTCGGAGTCTATTTTGGTTTGCACTATAAATTCTTGAATAAGCAAATGACCTTGATCTTTACTGATCACATGTTCTTCTTCCATAACGAACTTCAAATATATTTTATATACCTCACGAAACGTAAAGACCCTAAATATTGGGTCATAACAAACAGTGTAGGCCTAGACAAGAGGCCTCAGAATACTGGTCAGTTTCTACACTATTTTTCACTCATCCAGCAGTATTTTAGATGCACCAATAGGTAGTAAAATGGAATTGGACACACAGTAGTCCGAAACTTTAACCCATTATAGACTGAATAGACTCCCCCATACTATATATTGGAAGAGACTAATTTCAATATTCGGTATATCTGGCTATGAGACATAGATATTCCTAGAAAAAAAATGGCTTAATTATTTGCAAACAATGGAGACTCTGATCAGACGCCGCATTTTGCCATTTACCCTCCATTTTACTACCTTTTGATACGGCTGAAAAACTGCTGAATGAATTCTTAACAGTGTTGACCCTGATCAGAAGCCGAGTTATGTGGCGTCTGATCAGGGTTTTCACGTTTTCCTTAAGCCTTTGTCAGAATACTTTGGCTAAATACGGTTGATTGAGAAACTGATCATTGTCTTGTAGAAATATAGAAGTATTCAATACAGCCTTTAGCCAAAGGTCGCCACACTTCTCCAGTTTCCTTACCATGATCTACCATGAAATTGGCTTCGTTTAGATTGCCAAATTTTGATCGAAATGACTGAGTGTAATTTACTAGAGCAAAGGTTAGAGCCAGTACAGTTCTTTGATGTTGAAATCAGATCTGAAATATACATCATATTACAAGCTTAATCTGCCATATTCAACATCAATTCATTTTCTCTATGTTAACACGTCTCAGTAATGTATACCCGCTATTGCACCATGATATGCAGTGAAAACAGGCGTACGTAAAGGTATACGATAATAAAGAGGAAAATTTGCAGGTTTCCTCTTCGCTTTTGTCGAGCAAGATTTCAGTTTGGTATTGTGCTCAACATCACGAAAACATGCCTATATAATTTTGACCCCCTTAAACCTCACTTTTATATAGTAAAACAGGGGTTTACAGGGGTATACATTACTTTCTTATTTCTGTTCCAAAACATAGATTGTGGGTACTCGTTAGAACCGACGCGGTTCTAACGAGTACCTACAATCTATGTTTTAAGCAGAAATATGAAAAATATCAGAGTTTTTATCTGAAATTTTTCAGTTTCTGGAGGTGAAATTTTCTATATATTTGAATAGGCGTGTTTTCGTAATGATGTTGTACAGTGTATACTGCATAAACGTCTTATGTTCTGAATAATCAAATTGTCCTCCTTTGATCGATATTGTAGAAATATCGTGGCTAACATAGCTCCAGATAAGGGGAATGTACTGAATATATGCTTTTTATTACTTCTCATTGAAAATATACGTTGTAGGTTCTTACATGTATTAGAAGCGCCTCGGGAGGCGCTTCTAATGAGTACCTAAAACGTATTTTTTCATGTGAATAAATGATCAATACATCATGATTGAAACGTGTGCAATGTCTAGAGTGTGGCGAAGAAGTATACGTTTCATCTGGGTGTGATAACGTAATGTGACAACTAGGTTGGTCGCTAGACAAGTTCTGCACATGCTGACCTAGATGTTTTATGCTTAGGCAGACGATTTACATGAAATGTTAAATCTTATTTTCTCTGATTAGAAAAAAGAAATAAAATAAAATAAAAGCACACACACACACACACACACACACACACACACACACACACACACACACACACACACACACACACACAGAGAGAGAGAAGATCAAACAAATTGTCGTCTGCTGCAGCTTTGATTAACTCTTTAAGGGTTAAATAAGGGTTGCCATATTCAAAGTTCAGATTATTAATACCGTGGCTTCGTACAAATGTACGAAAGTTTAATGCCATAAATATTTTATGACCACCTGTGCATCTCAATTTTCATTTGCCAAGGAAAAAAACGACTACATGATTGATATAACATATCAGAAATGAATTCCAATTATATGTGCCCTGCCTGCCTCAAAATGTAACCTCGTCAAATTGTGGAGGAGTTATAATTACCCCAAGTATTCAGATACACTGAACCCTCGTTACAACGACACCATTTGTTCTCGAAGACGTTGCCAATAAAATGAATTTGCTGTTGTACAAAACAGTTAATGAGCAGATTGATATGTAAGAAAGGTGTTGATTTGTTCTTAGTTCCTCATTAAACATATGTTTTTGGATATTTGTTAGAATCGCCTCACTGAGGCGATTCTAACAAATATCCAAAACAGATGTTTCTTCAAAGTATTAAATACAATATTCATGCGCAATTTGTGACACTTTTTTTTTTACCTCTTAAGCAAAGGTTTCGTGACAGTCAAATCGTCATAATAACGAATTTTGTCATTGTATCGAGTGTCGGTATGAAGAGGGTTATCTGTACTTAAACTCCTTATCGTACTACTTCCTGTTGACTGGTCTACAAACTGGTGAATGAGAGCAAACAGTGTGGGCAATGATCAGCTGCGGCGTCTGGTTCGCGGGTCTGTAATTTCAACTGGCCAGGTGGCCTGGCCCCGAGGTTATAAAACCTTTTTCATGCTCAACTCAGCTGAGCATGAAATTTGTCCTGCTAATAAATCTCAAAATACTGTTAATTGCAAATTCTTTCTCGCTAAACATAGCTGAGCATGAAGCATTCTCTGCTAATAAACATGAAAATGCCAACTATTGTTGGCATTTTCATATTTATTAGCAGAGAAAATTTCATGCTCAGCTGAGTTTAGCACGAAAAAAGTTTTATAACCGCGGAGCCAGGTTACTTTGGGTAAATACGGTATTTTGTTTCAAATTTTACAACAGCGGTAGATTGATTAAATTTTAAAAGCTGACTTCAAAGAGACAAAAATGTGGACAACATATTTACCTCTTTTGTTGTTCCTTTTTTTGAAAAGATAATGAAGAGCGTTAGAAACTAATATTTCATGCATATTATTCACCTGAGAGGTACTAAAACATCTACATATATTTTCTTGGTTACGGCAAAATGCTAATCCAATTCGAGTGGATAACGAAAACTCCCCATTCGTTAACATTAACCACTCTCTGGGCTACAGCAGACGACAAATTGATAGCATCATTTATTTTCCCCCGGGAAACAGAACTTGACATTTCATGAAAATTGGAGACAATTTGCATGAAATGTCAAACCTGTATCTGAAAAAAAAGAAAAAAAAATATTTCAAAATGTCGTCTACTGAAAGTTTTACCTAGAGTGCTAAGCGTTAATGAATACCTTCATCATAAAGAAGAAAAAATGTAAATTGATGTTGAAGCCTGCAGAATAGATCAGCTAAACTAAACATGAGACAAAAAACATGGATTGGAAGCAGGGTTACACCGTGCAAGGCAGTACATTAGTATCCTGGTTCCCGGATGACTTGAAGCCGTCCTGTATACGACTGATAAGAAATGTGCGTTGAACGCTAAGCATGCTGGGTAAAAAAAAGCAGCAGACGACATTTTGAATTTTTTTCTTGTTTTCCAAGGAAATAGTGCGTTTAATGCTTAAGATGCTGGGTAAAATCAGACGGCATTTCAATTATTTTTCTTATTTCCCCAGAAAATAGGTTTCATGCATGTAATGTCAAAACCTATTTCTGGGAAAATTAGAAAATAAATTATATCAATTTGCCTTTTTCTGAATTAGTCCAGAGGGTGGTAAAGTTTATTACTTTATCATAACCGTTTTCTTGACATTTCTTAGATGGTTTTTTGCTGTTGTTTTGCATGGTATAAAAGACGAAAGTTTGCCTAGGTTTTTGTCATGAATCAATGCAAGCGCTTCTGTTGCAACCATCTATGCGGCTCTATTGGTATTCTATTTATTGGATAAAAAGTAATGCATATTTGATTCTTTATCATACAGAAAACGGCTGTAAACTTCCAATGATTGACAGAGTAGGCATTTAAGACCATGATTTGTGAGGTTTTTGAAATATTATTGTCGAACTCACTGAATATAATAAATCGGCAAACAAAGACCAAAAAAAAAAAAAAAAAAAAACGTTTCTATTGACCTGTTTATGCCGAATGAACTCTTCTACCATTTGGACAGGTTTTTTTCCAAACAGAGGGTGCCCGGATAGTTTTTATGATAAGTATGTTTTACAGAAATTCATAGGTATAATGCAAACAGTGTAAAAACGTAGCGTCTGATCTGGATTTACACAGTTTGCCATTGTATCTTTTATGGGACGGTAGCCATTAATGGGTTAAGTTTCCCAAGATATTACTAAATAGAATTTTTTATTTGTTCAGTCATTGAATATTTAGGTACATCAGTAAAGGGTAAATCTGCAAAAACATAACTTCGATAGCCTTCTGAAAACCCCTCATCCAGCCTCAACCTCCGCCGTGCCCCACCTCCACAACACAAAAGAAAGAAGATACTGTCGCCTTTCCATAGTCTGGCCCCAGACCCTTTCTTTATTTTTCTTTTCTTTCTTTTTCTTCTTTTTTTTTGAGAGGACACAACACTTGTATAGCTTGTAGAATTTTTGTTTACTTCAGTCCCTTGGCTAGAAAGCCATAGGTAACTTGAAGTTGGATTAAAGAGGATCATGATAAAAAATAATGTAGAGAAAGAGAGAAATAGATATAAAACAAAAACGACTGGAGCCAGTCTAGCCTTTCCAAAGCAGTACGTATCTCTGCTGCAGCCCCTCTGCGTTTGATCTGGTCCCGAGGTTATAAAACGTTTTTCATGCTCAACTGAGCATGAAAATTTCTCTGCTAATAAAAGTATGAAAATGATTGTTGGCATTTTCATATTTATTAGCAGAGAAATTTTCATGCTCAGCCATATTTAGCCAGAAAAAAATGCAGTTGTTAGTAATTTGAGATTTATTAGCAGGACATTTCATGTTCAGCTGAGTTGAACATGAAAAAAGTTTTATAACTTCAGGGCCTGGTTTCGTTAAAGTGCTGCGTTGTGATGCCTTTTCGTGACCCTTATCCAGTGCCTTGGGGCTGTATTTCGTAATTGTGGCCTTTCCTGGGTCTCATCATATTTATATTTTTGCCCCGTACCTTACTCAGAAGCCATAAGTTTGCAGAGACTTTTGTCAAAACTTAATGCAAGACGTTTGTCGTAACTGCCAATGACCTTGTAGTTTTATTCTCTTCTAGATATCGTTTGAAAAATCTGACCCATTACGAAAACAAGCCTATTCAAATATACTGAAAAAAATATATACCTCCAAGAAAATGAAAATTTTCAGATGAAAAAATGTGGTATTTTTCATATTTCTCCTCAAAAATAGATTGTGGGTACTCGTTAGAACCGAGGCGGTTTCTAACGAGTACCCACAATCTGTGTTTTTGAGCAGAAATGAGAAAAATAATGTATACCCCTGTAAATCCCCTGTTTTACAATATAAAAGTGGGGTTTAAGGGGGTCAACATTATATGGCATGTTTTCGTAATGATTTTATTATTAACATTATTATTATTATTATTATTTTATTATTATCGTTGTTGTTGTTGTTATTATTATTATTATTATTACTATTATTACTAGTAGTAGTAGTAGTAGTAGTATTCATAGTAAACATTATATTGATTACGGTAACATAAACATATGAAATAAACACTTCTAAAGTGTCAATCTAGATAAAGGACTCTCATAATAAAAAAAAATAATGTATTGATATTTTTCTTATTTTTCCACGAAACGTCGGTTTCGTGGAGAAATAAGAAAACATATCAATACATAAGTGCTGAAAATGTTTCATGGAAACATAAGAATATCAATACATGATTGCTGAAAACAGTGTTTTATATATCCATAAGATGAGAAAAACAAAATCTGGATATCGATCTTACATTTGATCTAGATCTATGTAACCCATGACATTGTTACCTTATAATTTGGAGGAAAGGAGGAAAGGTTGGTAAAAAAGTACATAAGAACGCCCGTATTTACACTTTATATGCTAGTAGTAACAGTAGTAGTAGCGTTAGTAGTAGTATTTATAGTAGTAGTAGCAGCAGTAGTAGAAACGAAAACCACTTCTGTGATTGTGGCATTTTCTTGGTATATTATCCCCTTAAACCCCACTTTTATATAGTCAAACTGGGGTTTACAGGGATGTACATTATTTTTTTTATTTTGCTTAAAAAAGTATATATTGTGGGTACTCGTTAGAACCGCATCGCCGACGCGGTTCTAACGAGTTCCAACAATCTATGTTTTTAGCAGGAATATGATAAATATCAGATTTTTTTATCTGAATTTTGTTCCTTCTTTGATTGTAAAATTTTCAATATATTGAAATAGCCGTGTTTTCGTAATGCTGCATATCTACTCATTTGTCCGTGTAATGGTTGAATACTCAGATCAGCCTGCGCATCCGCGCAGGTTGATCGAAGTCTTCACTGTCCGTCGGAAGACGGTTTGGATCCTTGGCTACCCACAGAGTGCCATGCGACGACTCTGATTAGACTGCGGGGATGAGTCTTCGTTGGCGCACATGCAATACTGTAAAAATGTTGTGCTCTTGCAGATTTACCTATACCTGGTGACATGTCTTGCATTTGTGAATCTCACCTTTTCATTACCTGTTGACAGATTTGCAGTTTGAAGAATTCCGTTGAAACGCTCGGCATATTTCATTTAACATTTACAGACATGTTTTGGAATATTTTGTTTACACTGCAATCGGAAAACGACAGGGAATTACCAAATTGAAAAATTGTTTTCGAGCAATTTGTAAGCGCTTTGGCAGTTGACCAATTGCAATGAAGGTACAGACAAAACAGAAGTCCCTGTTCGTTATTGTACAGACAGCACATACCTGTCTTGCAAAGCTTCATAGCTGTAAAACCACAATAAAAGCAAAAATGCAGATATAAGTTTACGATAACTTAACAATTATTTGTAGATAATGTACACTTTGAGATATCAGAGACAAACGGCTTTCATTTTACGAGGGAATTAATTCGACATTACTAAATTACTTTATTGTTACTACAGTTTAATGCAAACCTTAAAACTGAAATGTAGGCGTAGATTACATAGAGATACTGTTTGATATATGCGCAAAACATCAAAAGATAGAGACTACCATTGATTTTCTTGTATATATATATATAATCATATTCTTTTTTTTTTTTTTTTTTTTTTTTTTTTTTTTTTGTTTTGTTTTGTTTTTTTATTTCTTGTTTTTTTGTTTTGTTTTGATTGCTTGACTTCAACTTTTCCGTAGTTATTTCTCCGTTTTTGAGCAGCAATATTCCTTCTTCACCAGCATACTTTGTTTACGATGCACAATTAATCCATTATGCCAGAGCCTGTTCCGCGTATCCATCACGAAAACATACCTATATTATTTTGACCCCCTTAAACCCCACTTTAAATATAGTAAAACTGGGGTTTACAGGGGTATATATTATTTTTCTTATTTCTGCTCAAAAACATAGATTGTGGGTACTCGTTAAAACCGCCTCGTCGAGGCGGTTCTAACGAGTACCCACAATCTATGTTTTGAGCAGAAATATGAAAAATATCATTATTTTTCTCTGAAAATTTTCACTTTTTTGGTGGTAAAATTTTCAGTATATTTGAATAGGCGTGTTTTCCTAATGAGGACTTTATCGCACGAGGAAGACTGCTCACTACAAGACTGCTGACTCGGGAATATCAAAGAACTAGACTGATGTCAACACTTAAGAAATCATGACCTTGTCAACCCCCTGCAATGTGGCTGTTTCCAGTCTTATGTCTGATGTTTTGCCACAGTCAAGCTATCAACGGACTTCCAAACCCCGACATTGCCATCCCCGCATTTTCCTAGATCTCTGTTCAAGCTTATAGGCATGGTGGGCGAAGTATGCTTACTAAGCAATGCTTACTTACTGTGGACACCTGATTACGCTCCATTTATTTTGGGTCCATATCATATCTGTCTGTCTGACTATTCCGAATTTTCGTTTTGTGTACATTGACTTTATGATTTTCCGAAATACAATTTTGGTGTTTCAGACTCATTTGCTTGATTTTGTGTTCAGTTCAAATACCCAAAATTTAGTGCCTGCCAAAAAACTGTACCTCTAGAATCTTCAAAACAATAGATAGAATAGCGGGTTATACGTCACATAATCAGTGTCCGCCTCGTCGAAGACACTGACACAGATCTTGTAAGAGGTCATGGCAGATGTAAGCGTAATTTGTACCTCCAATGATTTTCTACTTTCAGATGCTAAGCAGGCACCAAAAATATTCAATTTGGCTACCATCCCATCTACTACAGTATTGCCTAACATTACGAAAACACGCCTATTCAAATATATTGAAAATTTCACCACCAAAAACTGGAAGTTTTCAGACAAAAAATTCTGATATTTTTCATATTTTGCTAAAAACATAGATTGTGGGTACTCGTTAGAACCGCCTCGCCGAGGCGGTTCTAACGAGTACCCACAATCTATGTTTTTGAGCAGAAATAAAAAAAATAATGTATACCCCTGTAAACCCCAGTTTTACTATATAAAAGTGGGGGTTTAAGGGGGTCAAAATTATATAGGTATGTTTTCGTGATGATTATACAACTCGACTAATTCAGGCGTCAAGGAAGGCAAAAGTAAAAAAAAAAAAAAAAAAAACGCTTCAAGAGCAAGAAAAGTGTCTGAAATAAATAAATATTTATACGGAACAATATTCGTATGGAACAAACCACGGGGCTCTGTAAAGTTTAGCAGTTCATAATTTGAATTAGCAAAGCAAAAAACCGAAAAGAACGTATGCGGAAAGGGTATCACTAATTGACACGTGTTACCACTTTTTAACAGATGTGTCGCAACGTCAGAAAACGTACCTTCGGTGATTTGCGTCTAGCGAAGATTCAGACCAGCTTGCGCTTTCGTGCAGTCTGATCAGAATCTTCACTGGGCGCATTTTGGATAGACAACGCTTCACAATAATTTTAGTGGACAACGAAGACGTTGATCAGACTGCGTGGATGAGCAGGCTGGTTTGAGCCTTCGTTGGGTGCACATGTCAGAAGGTACCTTATCTCATGCTGTGGCTCATATCTTGCAATGCATTAACCCAGTCAGCATTCTACGTAAATCTATATCGGGCCGTCATCGGCCCGTTAGGGTAGCTGACGGGCCGATGACGGCCCGATGTAGATTTGCGTAGAATGCTAGCTGGGATGCTAGCATGGTGATTTCAGAGGGTTGTATATCTTTTCCTCACGTTGTCAGTCATAATGCACTATATTTTTACATGTCTGACATCAATTTGTAACACAATAAATTCCTGGATCCTAAGATGGCACATTGCTGACACCAGAAAATTTCCTACTGCCATGTCATAACATAGAATATAGGGGTGCATTTCGTAATGCAAACTTGTTCCTAGGCTTAAGTCTAGGTTTGATGTTACGGTATCCACCCTAAGTTTTCGAATATCATAGCTTCTCAGTAAGGTTGACTACCAGCTGCGTGTAGCCCCAGATGAGGTATTTTTTTCCAAATGAAAAGTACTGTTATAAGATCATCTTTATTGTTCACTCCATTCTAGGACCGTTTCGGCCTCGCGAGGCCGAAACGGCCCTAGAATGGAGTGAACAATTAAGATAATATAATTAATTATTATTCCTTTGAAGAAACTGTATTTATTATTCCTTTGAAGAAAAAAAGTACTGATATCCTTTTAATATCTCCACGAAAATGTACAGCCGACTCTCGTTATCTTGAAGGCCAAGGGACATTCTGAAAAACTTCGAGATATACGTACCTCGACATATCAGATTTGTGGAATTGAGGAAAGCAATAAATCGAAAAGCCACAGTTAACAAACGAATATGTAATTTGACTCCTGAAAGAGATATATTGAAAATATTATAGAAAAGAGGGGAAACTTGTCCTTAGGAGCATTTTTTGCTCTTTCCACAATATTTTGCTACCTGTTGTTAGTTTTCATGTTAAAACAGGGACAAGATTTTCACTTAGAAAATTAGTGGTTATTCGAGATAAGCGAGGTCGAGATAACGAGAGTCGACTGTATTTGACTTTCAAATGTGTATCACAACACATGCTTTAGTGGAAAAATAAGAAAACCATTATGTAGATAAGCCCTCTTGTTTGCAGCTTTGGTGAAATACCTAAATCGATGCTACCGACACTTCTATGGTTGTTCATTTTAGTCTATGCTGTTGGACTATTCATAACGGTCCGAAATCTAGTGTAAGTACGGTATATAAAGTGTGAAATTCACACTGTTATGATGAGTTGGATGAACGCGACTTTAATTTACCTCTTAATTTACCTCTTCGTAATTTTTTTCTCTTTTTTTTTTGTGGGGGGGGGGGGGGGGTGGGGTTGCGTTGAGGTTTTACAGCCCAGTCAACCCAGTGGGGTCATGTCGAGCGCGGTCAGTTTACCTAACCACACTTTTATTGGTCAGGCTTAGTCCTCTAAGCGGCTAACCAGTAATATGGACATTCTTTCGCAAGAAACTGACAACTGCCCTTCTTGAATCAGCGGAAGGGAGAAAATGACCTAAAAATATTTCATGATCAATCTCTGGTCTCCAGTCGGACGCGCATCCAACTGAGCCACTGAGGCCGGCAAAAAGTCTTCGTATCTTTCTAACTTAGTATGCAAGGGGGAAGGCACCTTATTAAGCGGTGAACGGGGGTGTGTCTCAATAATTTAAACCGCCTATTGAGAAGGGACGAAGCCTTACTTTGTGCAAGCACATTGTAGAGGTTTTGAAATCAAAAACTTAAACTTTAACCTGCTGACCATATAAAATTCACAAAACATTTTTCAGAAAACCTTCCTTTTACAGAAAACAAGATATGATAGTTCATTCAAATTGAAGAAGACAATGTGAATGATATGTGATCTCATAATTTCTGTAAAAAAAAAAAGAAGAAAAAAATAAAAGAAAAAAAAATCACTTATTTTCATCTGACTAGCTAGATTACAAGCTTAAAATGTATATGAAACGGAACATATAATGGCGCCAACCGTGTCTGCGTATCAGTTTTGTTCTTAGGCAGATTGTGTGCTCGCTATTGCTTGTGTTCATGCCTCTTTAATTCTTATCAGATGCTGTTTGACATGTTATCACATGTTAACTGTGATTTTTGCTATCCAGAAGATAGATTACAAAGTTTTAAATTTGTCTGTGAGATGTAGAAATTAGGAAAAAAAAAAAAAAAAAAAACGCCATCGGATATGAGTTACAAAAAAAGCATTGCAATAGTACAACAAGGTTATGCTTTTGAGGTAGTCGGGTTTGTTTTCGTAGCTGATACTTTTAGAACAATGTATGATACGACTTCAGACGTATTCACAAAAGACTAACAAGTTGTTAGGTAGGACTATATTGTGATGATTTCGGGATAATATTCTTCATTTCTTCATAGAAACATATGTTGTGACTAACTGTTTGAAGCGCCTTGTCGATGCATTTCTAATGAGTACCGACAGTATGTTGCAACTGAGAAATGAGAACAAATATCCTAGGAGTTTCACCAACTACTCCTCCTTAACAAATTCTTTGTACTCACACATGTATGTCTTGTTGACGCAACAGGTAGGAACTGTTCAAACTGTAGGACAACGTTAGTGAGGAGCTAAGGTGTTCAGATATTTACAGTGAACTCGGTGTTCAGAGACTCTTATTGTGACGGTTCACTCGAAATTGTTTTTAGGGAGTTGTTTTACCCAACACTCTCGACGTTGGTATTAGCTCTGTGTTTTAACACACACCCCTGCTTTGGTTTTAGCGCGGTGTTTTACCGCAACCAAAAAAGAAGATAATGTTTCCGACACGTGCTAGGAAATTCGTATTGCCTGTATCTGAAAGGAAAGACTCCATATTTTTTTTATATTTCTCAGATTTACTTTTCGTATCGTTTTGTATTGATATAAACAGAACGAAGGCAATTACATTGTTATGTAATGATATGGTGTTAGAATCCAATCAGGGAAGTGTCACTCAGAACCATTTCTTATGTCAAAAATATAGTTTTCTTATCTGAAAGTAAAACTAAAATCGTTTAGTGTTTTGAGAACGTGCCAGAATAATAGCAAAAAAATTAAAACAGTTCAAGGTTCAACGGCACGTGTACCTGATAAATCACGTCTGTAAAAAACAGTTTCAAATATTTTGGCAAGTAAAAACTGCATCGAAGAATAAATGAACCGAAATGTCAGAAATCGTACCTTCAAACATGTGCGCACAGCGAAGATTCAAATCCGACTGCGCAATTGCGCAGTCGGATCAGAATCTTCACTGGGCACATTTTGGATAGCAAAATTTACAAACGTTTCTTCATACTAACAACGAAACCTCTGATCAGACTGCGCAGATGCGAAGGCTGATTTGAATCTTCGTTGGGCGAACATGTCAAGAGATACGTTTTCAGATGTTGCGCCTCCAATATGTTCCATACTGTTTTCCTACCACAATCTGATCGACACTGTTGTGTGCTGATAACCTTTGTAGCTACTGCAGACTCTGAGGAACGCTTTCCTCTCTCATACATATTTTGAAAAGCAGTCTTTATTGGCAGGTTTAATTAACGAAAAGCGTGCCATAGAGTTTTTCCTCAAGATTATTCTTTTGAAATCGTCAATGATATTGGCATATTACGCCCTAGCAGAAATTGTAATAAGAATACTTTCTAAGGCGAAAACATTACACATCGACTGACGCATTTGGAAACGTCAACTTGTTATAGAATAGGCACATGAATATATTAGACAAAATTAGGGTGCAATATTCCTACTTTTAAGAAAGGTATATTTTCAACCAAATTATGTTCTTTCAGGAAAGGCATATTTTCAGTATGTTAAAGATCGCATATTATCCATCTAGTTGTTTCGGACGTATATAATCATTAAAGTTTAGTTTAGCTGTAAGGTCCATAGAATTATCATGCATTGAAGAGGGAGTCGTACGATTCCTGGAACTGGCAATGAAAACATCACCATATATGTATACTTCGTGAAAATTTATAAAACAGGATTCACTGAAGCTGTATGCTATCATCAATCAAGTTAAGTTACTCTCGATATTCTATTTTTTATCCAGAATATTAATTAAAAAATAACAATTAATTCTGGAGGTAATAATAAACAAAAATATCGCTCTTATGAGTAAACAAATGTCAGCAGATAGAAGGCTTACTATCAGCATGCAATCCGCTTAAGTTAAGCGTACATCTTTTTAGAATAGGGTGTGCAGGCTGATCTGGTTGCCCGTTAATTCGTTTAATACAGAAATGTGTAACAAAATTCAACCCATTTATACCGAATGGACTCCTTTACCTTAACTCTATGGACCGGTTCTTTTCCAAAAAAATGTGGTGTCTGGTTAGTTTTCATTATTTACGTGTTTTACAGAAATTCCTATACTAAATGCAAACAGTATAGACCCTGATCAGACGCCGCGTTC
Organism: Anodontia alba; assembly: GCA_964016985.1. Lineage (NCBI taxonomy): Eukaryota > Metazoa > Mollusca > Bivalvia > Lucinida > Lucinidae > Anodontia > Anodontia alba. Next base: position 24,871,714 of record OZ024829.1, read on the forward strand.
TGCGTCTGATCTGGGTCTATACTGTTTGCCAGCGTGCCTTTTAAGGAACGCTGGGCATAGATGGGTTGAAAATTCAAATGTGTTTTCTCGTTTGGTATTGCCTGAGAATTCTTAAAATGTGGTCTAATAAAATTAAAAATACGAAAAAAAAGTGCTGCCTACCAACAACTCTTATCTATAGAATTCATTCAAAATATCGATTTTAATGAAGATTAATGAACGCGTTTCTTTTTTTCTAGTGTCATATATTACATTGGCAATCATATTTATTAATGCCCAGCAGCTAATTCGAAAATCTAACACCACTAAAATGGTAAAACGCCATGTTCTGTGCCTTTCTGTCCCAAAACGTAGGATATAAAAAAAAATTAATTCAATTTGGGTTGACAAATGAAGGATTTTGCCTACTGATGAGAATGCTTAGTGATGAAGTGCGTTTGAGCGTCAGACAATACTGCTCATTGCCGTATTTAGCCTAAGTGTTTGAAGGCATTATCTCTTTAATATACACGGTTTAAACATACAGTCGATTACCGTTATCTCGACCTCGCTTACCTCGAATAACCGCTTATCCAAAAATGAAAATCTGGTCCCCTTTTAAAAATGAAAATCTAACAACAGGTAACAAAATATTGTGGAAAAGAGGAGAAAAGAGCAATTTCTCCTCTTTTCCACAATATTTTCAATATATCTCTAACTCCAGGAGTAAAATTGCAATTACATTTGTAAACTGTGGTTGTTCGATTTATTTTTCCTTAATTCTGCAAGCCTGATATGTCAAAGTACGAATATCTCGAAGTATTTTAGAGTCCCTAGGAATTCGAGATAAGGAGAGCAGACTGAATTCTGTTTTAAGAAATACAATGATTGTACACACATGACATGTACACAAAAGAAACGATTAGAACGAAAGCATAAGCTTAACCCATTGAAGACTGGATACCCCTAAATGAGTAACTGGCAAACAGTGCAGACCCAGACCAGACGCCGCGTTAGACGCCGCAGGATGCGGCGTCTGATCAGGGTGTCGACTGTTTTCAAGTAGTTCAACCTTTTTTCTTTGAGACTATCTATATCATATAGCCTGCACACCTAAAATCGAAAATGGTCTCTTACAATATATAGTGTGGGGGAGTTTATTCCGTCTTTAGCGGGTAAATATACTTATACCAACTACCTGTTCATATGTCTAAAATGCTGCATGAATTGCAAAGAGTTCTATGGCGTCGAATCATGGTCTTTACTGACCGTCTGTCTGAATATTGTGGGTGAAAAGTCATGCTAATTTAATAGAAATAGAGATATCAAGAAAAGGTCGCTGTCACGAAACAGACCCCTCCCCTCACCCCAATCCCCGGGAACCAAAACAGCTTCCTTGCAAGCGTGAATCATATACGAAAATAAAATACGCAAACGAAGCACAACTTTTGGACGGTCATGGCGTGGCGAAACCATGCTCTGGGACGACATGGGGCAAAGCTCGCTGATCACGAAAATATGCCTATATAATTTTGACCCCCTTAAACCCCACTTCTATACGGTAAATCTGGGTTTTACAGAGGTATACATTAATTTTCCTATTTCTGCTCAAAACCATGGATTGTGGGTTCTCAGAACTGAGGCGGTTCTAACAAGTACCCACAATCTATGTTTTGAGCAGAAATATGAAACTACCAGAATTTTTCATCTGAAAGTTTTCATTTTTTTGGGGGTGGTAAAATTCTCAATACATTTGAATAGGCATTTTTTCGTAATGCTTAGTTCTGATACATAAGATTTTAATCCACGAAGGATTCCAAGACCTATTGGTGGATGAACACAGAATACATAATTTAACAAGTTAGCATTTTGTGATATATGTCGCAACTTCAGAACAAGTTCCTTTGGACATTGTAACCCTGCGAAGATTCAGATCAGCCTGCGCTTGGCGCGTTTTGGATAGCAAAGGAAGCAAACTGATTTGAGTTGTCGTCGGACGCGCCCGTCAGAAGGTACGTGTTCTCAGGTTGAGGCACACATGATAAAAGAATAATAAAGGCTCGGCTTCTGAAAGTACAACAATCAGGACTCAGTTGTTTAAAACTAACGATGGCGTTTGTTAACGTATCGTTAAAACTTTGATCATTAAATGTGGTATATACGCTAATGTTTTTGCTGAAAAATGTGAGTAGCTTTTGCATTTGCAAAAGCTACTCACATTTTTCAGCAAAAAATACCTGTGAATTAGATACTGTACTTACATGTACTAGCACAGTTAACATTTTGACCACTAACGAGCTCGTTAAGCTAACGATGCTTTGAACAACTGGGCCCTGGCTTTCTAGGTGGACGATTACAATAAGACCTCACTTCACCAATATTTTGTGCTGGCCTCATGACGTTATCACAAATAAACATACCAGTGGGCTGTCGGTTTACAGTAAACTATGTACAATGTACGTATTAAAATATCTGTAAAAATATTATCAATTATTAAAACGGAAATTAAACTGACGAACTGCGAAATAAAGATGCCGATACAAGTGAGTCGTTTCTCTATTAATGAACAAATAATGGTTTAAAATTTGCTATCGACCCATGAAATTGCGCTAAATAAGTGAAATCATGAGGAGTTCGAGTTATGGGGGATTTTGGTGCGTATGCCTTTATACCTCGTAGCTAGTGATTGGCAATCATAAAAAAAATGGTAGACAATTAATAAAAGGACCTTTAATGAATCAGTCTATGAATTGATAGACTACTCGTGTAAATAAAGTGTTTGCCAAACTAATAAATTAAAAATACGGTGCGACTGAGTTTATCAGTTCCAGACAAGATTGTTACCTCTAATTCCAGAATTCAACAAGACGTAGATTAATTTGAATGTCTGTTATTTGTGAAAGTTTATAGCCAGTCGAAAAACAATACGACCATGAAACGTACATGTAAAGCTTGCTTGTTTCCCATTACGTGAACACACCTATATAAAAATGTAATTTTCTTAGACATAACGCTACATAACCAAAACTTTTGACAGAAATGTTGTATTTTTTTCAACTCTGTACAAAAGCGTGCGTTGTGTGCGCTCATCAAAATTACCTCACAATGGCGCATATGTTTTCATGAAGAAATGAGAAACGTATCAAATACATTAAAGTAGAAAAGAGTGCCTTGTCTTGAGCGATAGCTCAGAAGTTTGCATTTCACGTTGGTGTGTTAACATACTGACTGATATCACTGGACGTAAAAACCAAAGCGGGTGTTTCAGTTTCTTGATGTAATAAGCCTGTGTATAGTCGTCATAAAAGTTTATATCCCATTTCTAGCAGATGGTCATTTATTCATTGCAATACCCCATCAACCTTCACCTGCGTCTTCTTTAAAGCACAACGTGCATTTCCAAGTGATCCACTACAGTTTTTTTTGCAAGAATACGGCTCAAGAACCGCAATAAAGGGCAGTCAACCGTCTTTATACCGACACTCCATACAACGACCATATTCGTTATAATGACAATTTGAAAATCACGAAACCTTCGCTCAAGAGGTGACAGTTAATGAGAAATTATACAATAATATTGCATTAAAAAAAATCAAGCAACATATGTTTTGGATATTTGTTAGAATCGCCTCACTGAGACGATTCTAACAAATATCCAAAACATATGTTGTAGGAGGAAAAAAGAAGGCCACTACATATCATTCTGTCCATTAAGGATTCTTTACAACAGCAAATTCATTTTAATGGTAACATCTTTGGGAACAAATGTCGTTGTAATTAGGGTTCACTGTATAAAACTTGAATACAGTTCAATACAGGAATCAATGCACACCATCTTGATAACAATAGAATTTCGAACTGTGGTCATTGCATTTGCAAATCATTAATCCCACATGAAATAGCCGCTTATATATGATCCTTACTGTATTGCCTCAGGAAAAGAAGATTGTGTGAGCAAATTATGGAAATGGAATTCAAAGGAAAGCCATTTGACTTATATTAGTGTGTGTCTTCTAATTACATTCAAAAAGGCTAACGCTGTGGGATTTGAAGCACTTTTAATAAATTAGTATACAACTAGGGAGACAGATATGAGCCACAACGTGCAAAAATGTACCTTTTGACATGTGCACCCTGCGAAGATTCCGAGAGAGAGAGAGAAAATTTCACCTCCAAAAACTGAAAATTTTCAGATAATTTTTCATATTTCTTCGAAAAACATCAAGGCGAGGCGGTTCTAACGAATACCTACAATCTATGTTTTTGAGCAGAAATTAGGAAAATAATGTATACCCCTGTAAACCCCAGTTTTGCTATATAAAAGTGGGGTTTAAGGGGGTCAAAATTATACAGGTATGTTTTCGTGATGGTTTTGGGATGTTAGGAGATACAGTGCGGCCGAATCTGTTCTAAACTATAGCCCCTTGAAATAAATTTTGAGAAGTAAAAGTAGCCTATTTCTTAAATAGTAATCCCAGCTAGCATTCTACATAAATCTACAGCGGGCCGTTATCGGCACGTCAGGGTAGCTGACGGGCCGATAACGGCCCGCTGTAGATTTATGTAGAATGCTAACTGGGAATGATATAAAACCGATATTACTCCCATTTTAACCTCCAAACTGACACTCTGAAGCAAGTAAAAATAACTCAACCCACTAAGACAAGGGGACACTCTTAAAAGATTGTATTTCTCTGTCAGATCATGAAAATTCGGGACGAAGATGGGTAATGCTTTTCAAAAACGTTTTCATTTTCAATGAATTTCAAAGAATTAGCAATTGAGTGATAACCATTATTTTGCTCGATACATGTGTAATCTTTATTGCTCGGGTGGCAGTAAGGGACTGTTCTACTTGCAACAGGCCCCGAGGTTATAAAACGTTTTTCATGCTCAACTCAGCTGAGCATGAAAATTGTCCTGCTAATAAATCTCAAATTATTAATAATTGCCATAATTCTTCCTTATTAAACAGAGCTGAGCATGAAAATTTCTCTGTTAATAAATATGAAAATGCCAACTTTTGTTGGCATTTTCATATTTATTAGCAGAGAAATTTAATGCTCAGCTGAGTTGAGCATGAAAAAAGTTTTATTACCTCGGGGCCAGGTAAAGAAGGGAGCACGCTGGTAGTTTCCTCTGGGTTTGTACTGTCATAGGCTCTTTCATAGTCTCCTGTATTTCTCTCTCTCTCTTTCCTCTGATCGACTAGCTTCTCTGTCCCTTACTCTCTTTCTCTGGGATCCGACACAAATCGACCCACAAATGTTGCGCTGTAGTTTAACAAGAACTCTAACAAATCAAATTTTTGGTTTAGTTTGGTTTGGAGAAAAAGGGCCCAGTTAACATTAATAAGAACATGTGCCGGTAATTTTAATTTACCAGACTTTTCCTGGGCAGTCTTAGTCCTCTACGCGGTTAACCAGCGCTTGTGTTGTCGATGTATTTGTTGTTTTGTTTGTTTGTTTTATTTTGTGTTTGTTTTTCCGTCGGGATATGACTGAAAGATTATTGATAGCGACGTTAAGCCCAAATCAAGCAAACAAACAAAATTGTGTTTATTTTTCGCAAGATACTGACAACTACCCTTCTTAAACAATCATTGTTTCCATCCAAGCTTCTCGACCACTTACATTCACTACTGTATTCGAAAACCATTATAGACATATAGCTGATGTTTAGAAGAGAAGCCGAAGTCTACAAAACGATAACACTAGTCTTAAAATTAGTCTATTAGAGAGAGAGTAATGAAAGAAATTTTGACTTTTACCAGTGATCACAATTAATTACACAAAGACTCTGATGTTGTCCTATTTACATCCGAACTTTCGCTTACCATAAAATAGAAATAATCAGAAATTTACAACCATAGATTTTACCGTTTTTACTAAAAGTATTTGTACACCTCAACTCCTTACAGCTATTTAAAAAGACCCGCGGCGTCTGATCTGGATCTACACTGTTTGGTCAATTCTGTCTGCGCGAATACTAAGTGTAAATATAGTTTATATCTGACAGATTCTTATTTCATAAAGCGTCAAACTATTCTCAATAGATTTGAGAAAATGCCCTCTAGCGGAGAATTTGTGGGATGCTGTTGTAAAGAGCGCATTAATAACATTTTGTTCTTACCAATCTGATTATAACAGATCTTCTTCCGATTGTTCTTATTCCAGTGAAATTTATTAGTGGCCTAGTTATTTAGCATGACATAAAGGTCTTGAGAATTCCAGGACTAATCTGTTTAAAGCTTCGTTATCTTTGCGAACGTACTAAGCAAACTTCATTTAAAGTGCAATAATTGAACCGGGAAACAGCAAGTCTTAGAAAATTGCATGTGTGCCGAGTGAAGACTCAGATCAGCCAGGCTACATCAGAATTTTTCTGACCATCTGAAGATACTTTGAAACATTGGTTAGCTACAGATTGCCCTGCGAAGAGTCTGATTAGACTGTGCGGATGCCCATGCTGATTCTTCACTGGGCGCACATGGATTCTCGCATGAAATGCTGCCGACGTGTCCTGGCTTAATTATGTATGTAGCCATTCAAATTACACGTTTTTGATGTTTTATGTGACAAAAAAAAAAGAGTATGGCTTATGCAGTGTGCTCATTTTGTTTGCTTAGAAACTTTCACTACATTATACAACGTACTAAGTTAAGGGGAAGGGATAGGACAGACATAGGAGCCAGCGCATGACAAAACCAACAAAATAGCATGTGCGCCCAGCGAAGACTCAGATCAGCATCCGCCCAGTCTTCCCTGTGAGTTCAATGGGTAGCTAAGGACCCAAACTTTCTTCATGCGGACTGATCAGACTGGGCGCATGCCATCTTGAAGGTTTTCTCATGCTTTGTCAAAATTCCCTTGGGTTCGATTTGCCCCTTGTAAATTAGACCTCTTTTCAAAAGGGATTTGATGTGCAGGATAGCAAACAGGAAAGGAAAACAAACATAACTGAAAGAAAGATACAAATGTTGCTTCCATTGTAAACCATATGCAGAAAAACAACACCCTTCAGGACACTGGATAAACGTGGTAAATGCTGCATCATGTTCTATAAGACAAGCAAGTGTTGTGACTTATTGTTTGCTCTCATGCACACAAAGCCTGTTTTGAAAAGGCTTTACTTGTTGCTCTTTTCTGAAGGGACGCAAAACAAGTTCGAGAGAATTGTCCGCTGAAAGTGTTTCAATTACACTAAGCGTCACTATGCCATGGACTCAGATTCCAAACCTATATTCAAATAGATATCGTTAACATTTCTCAGCTGATGAATATATTATTATATTTGACTAGAATCGTCTAGCCGACATCTGTTTGATACCATAATAATACATATTTCCTTGCACAAATATGTCTTTGTTTGAATCTGACAGATGGAATGATGCAAAAAAAGGTATCTTTGAACTTATTTGAACTGCGCAGAATTATCTTTTACGCAGCCGCAAATTAGCTACCTTATCTCGCTGATTTACTCTACAGAATTAATTGATTCAGAACCTAGACAACAAAGGCCCTGGTCAGACCGTTCTGATGTGCAAGCTGATCTTGGTTTTCTAAGTCTACATATGCGACAAAATGATTTTTTCATGAAAAAGGCGCATTTCAATATTTAATCTGAAATCTCAATGTCTGGAATACTTGCAAACAATTACCAAGCCACTGACATATGAATTTCGACAAGGAAAAAAACATATTAGCTAATGGTTGAACTGCACTGACGCGAATCAGTCAACGCATCTCGGTTGTGCATTTGTAAAGTTTGAACAGAGAGACTCCTTAACTCGCAAACATAATCTTTGGGCCTTGTAGAACCTGATTAGAGAGCGACATTGATCCTGATTGGACCAGGTGTTGGCTGACTCAGTTCTCCGCTTATTGCATTTGTGATAATGTCACTTTTGCCTGTAGCAGCACGGGGTTTCCCTGTATGAAGCGTTAAATGGCTAATGCCATGTAAAAAGAAGTCTTCGAGGCCTATGTGGACTGCAAAAAACTCAGATCTACCTGCTTACTACTACTGTCTGGACAGTCTTCATTGTCCGCTTTCAAAATAACAAGATGCTACAGATAACTGGCTGATCTTGCGGTGATGACGCTATGATGTGGACAGTCACTGTTTACATATGCTCCAAAGAACTTTTTTCGTGGCATGGTTCAATGGCATTTGAAGCGGGTGATCTGGATTAGCGATTAAACTTAAAAACCTCAGTTCCAGGTTCTGAAGCATATAAATGAGCTGAGTCATGTGAAAAAGTGTCTTTGAGCTCATGCAAACAGTATAGATGCCGATCAGTCAAAGCAACAATATCTTTAAATGGGTCTCGTCCAGCAAAAACATGCCTTCGAGATTGTGCATAATACGTAGATTCAGATCATCAGTCGCATGCGAAAAGTATCATCCGGGCCTTTGCTCTCCATTCATACATTATATAGTACCCAATGGCTCTGTTAGCGGACAGTGAAGGCCTAGATCGGCCTGCACGACTGCGCAGGCCGATCTGGGCCTTCGCATATGCCCGAAGACACGTTTTCGCATGGCGCGATTAAAATGATATACATTATAGAACTCCACTTTGACAACTGTCATTGTCTAATATAGGTTACTGTCAGATTCAGAGTCAGATCCCGGGTGTGCTTTTACTGACGAATAGAATACAGTGGAACCTACTCGTTTGGTCTCCTCTGAACAACAGCCACTTCATAAAACACCCGCTTTCTAATTTCCCAAAGTATGTTTTGTTTAAGTATATATTTAACCTTTGAAACCTCCTAAGGGCTTCTGTTACAGGGAGGTTACACTTTACAGAAAACTGTAGGACAAAACCAAAATATACAATGTAACAGCTGACATCCCTCCTCCCCCCTCCCGGTCCACCTTCCCCCCCCCCCCCGCCCCCCCCCCCCCCCCCCCGCCCCAAACCACCACGAAAAAAGAACGCCGCATAATCTGATAAGGATCCTTCTTATTTATCCATATACTTATTTAACATTGTCCAATCATTCTCTAAGCAAACAGCGAAGACCCTCATCTGACTGCATGGTCGCGCAGGCTGATCTGGGCATTGGCTGTCCGTGTATGCACCGAGGGCAGATTATCCTATAACGAGGTTCTAATGCATCATATCCTGTGAAACGTGTCTTCAATTTATAAAATAATAGTTTGCTCATAGGAACCGTATCTTTAGTACATCTGCACTTCGTCCACAGACATTTTGTTCCTTTTCTTTTTATACCCCGCCACACAATAGTGGTAGGGTATTATGGTTTCACGTTGGACGTCCGTGTGTCTGTCGGTCCGTCCGTCGTACGTCCGTCCGTTTTTCGTTTCCGGATGATAACTTGATTAAACATCAATGGATTTTCACCAAACTAGGTATGTGCATTGATTTTGTGGGTATCTGGTTTGGAATTGCTATTGGGCAAATTTCGTAAATTTTTTACGGAGTTATCTGCCCGAGACACGCCCATATTTTCGTTTCCGGACGATAACTTGAGTAAATTACAAGGGATTTTAACCAAACTTGCTAATTGCATTGACATTAAGGAGATCTGGTTTGGGATTGTTAATGGGCAAATTTCGTCAAACTTTTACGGAGTTATCTGCCCATTTCGTCAAACTTTTACGGAGTTATCTGCCCGAGACACGCACATATTTTCGTTTCCGGACGATAGTTTGAGTAAATAATAAAGGATTTTAACCAAACTTGATATATATATTGAAAGTAAGAAGATCTGGTTTATGATTGTTAATGGGCAAATTTCGTCGAATTTTTACGGAGTTATCTGCCCGAGACACGCCCATATTTTTGTTTCCTGACGATAACTTTAGTAGATAACAAGGGATTTTAACCAAACTTGCTTTATGCATTGACATTTAGGAGATCTGTTTGGGAATTGCTTATGGGCAAATGTCGTCAAATTTTTACGGAGACACGCCCATATTTTTCTTTCCGAACGATAACTTGAATAGATAACAAGGCCTTTTAACCAAACTCTCTATATGCATTGATATTATCAAGATCTTGTTTAGGATTGTTATCTGTCCCTCCGTCATTTTCTTTCCAGACATTTTTGCAACGATAACTTTAATACATAAACAAATGATTGCTGTGGTGGAGTATTATGCTTGCGGTACTTTTATTTCTTCTTTGTTTTCAAGGAAATATTCCCAACGCAGGACATGGTCTGTACTGTAGTGGGGAACAATGAAGCCAATGCAATCAGCAGTGCCTGCTACTTGTTGCTATATCTTGTGTGCAATGCTAACGGCCGCGCAATATTACCGGACTCGACTATAAATTAGAAACACTCTTAACGCTTAGCACTCTGGGTACAATTTTCAGCAGACGACATATTGAAATATTTTCTCATTTTTCCCAGAAAAAAAGTTTTTGACATTTGCATGAAATGTCGAATCCTGTTTTCTGAGGAAACTACGACAAATATCATAAATTTATCGTCTACTGTATTAACCCAAAGAGTGGTAAAAGTGAATGTATCAGGTGGCACATATGAACACTATAATCTGGCCCCGAGGTTATAAAACTTTTTTCATGCTCAACTCAGCTGAGCATGAAATTTTCTCTGCTAATAAATATGTAAATGCAAACAATAGTTGGCATTTTCATATTTATTAGCAGAGAAATGTTCATGCTCAGCTATGTTTAGCAAGAAAGAATTTGCAATTGTTAGTAATTTGAGGTTTATTAGCAGGGCAAATTTCAAGCTATGTTGAGCTGAGCATGAAAAAAAAGTTTTATAACCTCGGGGCCAGAACTGTACAGCGTTACAACATCAGTCTGTAGCTTTTACAACAACAACGACCGTGACAGCCGTCTTACAAATAGTTTCATTTCATTTAACCTTTACAGCTCTCTTGGTTTCTTCAACAGATGAAAACTTCATGTTATTTTTTTTCTAAGTTTTCTCAGAGAACGGGATCTGACATTTTATTCAAATTATCTCCATTGGAGACATTTCGCATGAAATGCCAAAACTTGTTTTGTAGGAAACGTAAGTAAATATTTCAATATGTCGTCTGCTGAAAATTTTACCTAGAGTGCTAAGCATCAATAAGAGCACTAAATTTATTTTACAAAGTAGAAACCGAGCCCAAGGTTGTTAATAAAAAAGAGTGCCGTCTAGACAACAAGTAGTTCTCTTACGAAACCTGATTTTTCTAACATGTCTAAAAAATGAAAATGTCCTCTTAGACATGTCTAAGTCCTAGAACGGTATATACCCTTGATAGGCTGTTGAAAACATGGCAGACGACAAATTAGTTTTTCCGATAGTAGTCTCAAAGACAGGCGTTGCTTTTTTATGTGAAAAGATTTCTGTTAAAATGTCAAGCCCTTCAATCGGGGATAAATAAGACAAATATTTAAAGGACAATGGATGCACTTATAGGGGGTTTCTTCAAGACTGGATTTGCTTTTCTTTCTGAAAATGTGTCTAATCTGAAATGAATGAATTTGCTACCCTTTGGAGCAAATTCTTTCCGTTTAGAGAAGACCATTTTTCAGAGTGGGATTGGTATGTATTATAGCAAACAGGAAGTTACAAAAATGTCATCCTTGTACAAAAATGTTGTAAACATGGCGGAAAATCTACCAATCGGTATACTTTCCTATTGTAATTTAGTCTACACATTTTGAAACCCATCAAATTAAGGGTTAGTCTAAATCCATCAATTACGGGCTAGTCAAAACCCATCAAACTAAGGGTTGGTCAAACCCATCAAACTAAGGGATAGCCAAAACCCATCAAACTAAGGGTTAGACTGCTTGAAATTATTTCAAGCTGATTTACCCTTCCATCGATGCGCAATGTCTTTAAAGGAAAGTTAAAGAAATTACAACATACTTCCCGTTGTAAGTTCTTCCAAACATTAGGTCTTTTGAAAGCGAATACCGCGTTAGAGAAAGCAAAAATAATCCGGTTTTGAGTCACATGTGGACCATCGTGTGCACAAAAAGTGACCGAAACGAAGTTATGCTCACTCATGTAATAGTTTGTCTTTTCTCCTTTTACAGTGTCCAGTATGAAGAAACCACGACAAGCTGTGCCCAAATTTCTACCTACACCGAACAATGTAACGGTGCATAAAGGGGAACTAGCTGTATTACAGTGTCATATCAACAATCTAGGACCAAAAATGGTAAGAATTATTTGAGTTTGCCATGAGAAAAAAAATGTTTTCGCGCTTATGCGGACAGCGAAGGCTCAGATCAGCCTGCGCATCTTCGCAGACTGATCAGGGCCTTCGTTGTCCACTGCCAGAAAAACTGGATACTAGTGAATGTATCGAATGAGAGAAAAGGCCCGGATGAAGACTTGCGCATGCGCCGGATGATGTAAATTTTGCTCGGAGGCACTTTTCCGCTCATTTGAGTTCGCCATGAGAAACAGTGTTCTAGGGCCTGTGCGAACAAAAAAGATCTAGATTAGCTAGCGAATCCGCGCAGTTAAATAAGGGCCTTGCTATACATTGATACATTTTACATTAACCGCGAAGATCCTGTATGCGGACAACGAAGGCATTGGCCAGACTGCGCTCATCTCGGTATTCGTCGTTCGCACATCTACCGAAGACGTATTTTCACATGACATATCCTGTTTGTTCATGGTTTTTCCCAAGTTTGGCTGTAGTTTTTAGCTAAAGCGTCTCCATCTTTTACTTGAAATTTAATTTATTTCTTACAGTGACAGTTGATAAAATTGATTAGCAAAAAATGTCAGAATTACATGCTTTCGCTCGGCTAAATGTTTTCCCAAAGGCCAGCTCTATGAAAATATTGTACCAGTTCACCCACATTTACATATGGTCCAAGCCATGCGAAAACGTGTATTCGAGCATATACGGACAGAGAAGAGCCAGATCAGTCTGCGCGTCGAAGCAGTCTGATCAGGACCTTCACTATCCGCTAACAGAATAATTGGATACTACAGAATGGAGAGCAAAGGTCCGGATGATACTTTGCGCAGTAGCAGGATGATCTGAATCTGTACAAATTGCGCAAGTTCGAAGACACATTTCCCAGCAGGCATATAACATCAAAATGACGTCGTATCAACGTCGATCACGTCGCATCGACGTTGATACGACGTCATTTTAACGTTGTGTGCCCACTGGGTTTCGCTTGACTTGGCCCATATGAAATTGCATTTTTCTTGGGCATTAGTATTTATAAGTATACCAATATTCGCGATGATCGTTTAGTCCGTTTAAAAATATGACATAGGTATGGAACGTGAAACTAAGGACCATAAGTCTGGCAATATACAATAACATGATGCAGTTTTTGCAAGCGACGTCACCAATTCCTATGCTGTTCAAACAGACCGCATCTGGAGTTCCGCACTCAGCCGGTTCAGAAGAAAGGACTATACTAAGGGCCATAACTTAGTTGCAACAGGTGAAACAGCACTTGCATGGCACCTTTAACATCCTGAGATGCATAATCCGACACATTGTGGACAAAATTGATAGATCGCAAACACTTGATCTTACTTTGAAACTAATGTTGCATTCCACGACCCGGCCTAGTGATTGATTATTTCAAAACAAGTACATTGTTGCGCACTTGGTTTCCTGCTCATACTCAATACTTTGAATTCTTCTGCTATAAGCCGTAATTGCTATGTTGCTAAAAACTCAAAGTTTACATTTGTCTATCATCTGCCTGATCTGCGAAAAATTCTGAACATTTCAAGTGCCATTGTCTACATTCTGTCATTAGGATATCTTACATCACTTGTATCGAAGACGAAAACTTTGGTTATTTCGGAGTCCAACAGTTGTTTTTTTTATTTTATGACTCACAAAATGCTATATAAGTGAATACTGTGAAGTTGTTTCAACGTAAAGCTTGACGTGAGATGGTGTTTCAAACTAATTTATATTTTCACATATCCTGAACGCCGTCTATTCATAAGATAATACAGAAAAAACATTTATACATCATCTTTAACCCTTGTCCTGCTGAACCCGGATATACCCTGTTTTGCAAACAGTGTAGATCCAGATGAAGAAGCCAACTGATCTGGATCTACACTGTTTGCCATCAAGTATTAAAATTTATAACAACAATCTGGATCAAGTAACCTGATTGGCTAAAAATTAGAAGTGGGCGTGGCATTTTAATTTATTCATCAGGACAAGGGTTAAAATAAATATGAGCCGGGGCACAGCATTTCCTACAAGTTTACATGTGCGCCCAGCGAAGAATCAGATCAGACTGCGCATTCCACGCAGTCTGATCAGTTTTCGCAGTCTCTCCGCCTGAAGACGCCTTGGGTCCTTGGCTACCCACAGTGCAATCAGACTGTGCGGATGCGCAGGCTGATCTGAGTCTTCGCTGGACGCACGTTATATTGTTGGAAAGGCAGCGCCCCGGCTCAGACTGTAGTTGAACAGTTGGTATGAAATATTAGAATGGACAAAACTCGCATAAACTGCAAGGAAATTGTCAACAAAAATGCCATTTCACGGATGGCACAGGCCAAGCTCTGTCCCAGACCAGCCAGTTTTCTGGTACTGAATACTTGAATTAAAATTTTGTACAGTGACAGATTATTTAGCTTGCATTAAGATGAAACGTGTAATTATCTAGTAATGTTGGCGCCTGCAGTAATTACAAACATATAACATAATCAATTTCTTCGAAATGCACAGAGGCACACATGTACAGGCAGTTTACTGGTTATAAAAGCAGGCGTTAACAGTACTGAATACTTGATGAGTTCCTGGAATGTAAACGTTAAAAATTGTGCCTGTTATTTTTATTCCCTTTGCATAAGAAGGTCCAGTGGTAGACCATTACATAGCTTCTAAATACAACTGTCTGATAAAGACTACAAAGTGAAGCAGTCAAGGGCCAGAGGTTTCTGAACTGGATCCTGTCTCAGCATTTCCTTTGTCTATTAAGTTCCTTACAAAAGGAAAGAGAGGTGAGGAACAAATAAGGACAATAGAAATGCCACATATGAAAGCACAGGCGTACAAACAAAGAAACACTTGAACCGAAGAACCGACTTGGAAAGGTCAGTAAAAAACCTTCTGGGGACTGAATCCACCTATACTCGCCCGAAACCTCGCCCTTATTTACAAACATTAAACACTACAAACAGAAAAAAATCTCATATTGGACTTTAAAGAGTCCTGCTAGATGCTTTCTGAATCATGTACAAAAGACATTTATTACGATAACACGCCTATTCAAATATACTGAAAATTTCACCATCAAAAACTGAAAGTTTTCAGATAAAATATCTGATATTTTTCATATTTCTGCTCAAAACATAGAATTGCTATAACGAGCACCCACAATCTATGTTTTTGGGGTAGAAATAAGAAAAATAATGTATACCCTGTAAACTCCAGTTTTACTATATTGAAGTGAGTTTTAAGGAGGTTAAAATTATAAAGGTACATGTATGTTTTCGTGATGTGTATGCTTTCATAGCCATCAAACTCGTTTCAAAAAATATATGAAAACGTCCAATCTGAATGCGCCTTCATGCGCGTTTTAATCTATCAGTCCAAAGCAAATACCTATGCAAACAGTGTAGATCCAGATGAGACGACTCATAACGAGCCATCTCTTCAGGGTCTGCACAGTTTGCCATTCTATTTAATATTTTCGATTGAGATCCCGGATTAACAACAATGGATGTGTCCAAATTGAAAGATGGAAAAGTCTACTTCAGAAACTCAGGGTTCAGAGGATGTTATGCAAAATTTATGCTGTCGCTTTTTACCACGTCTTCTTTTACAAGGGGTGTAACCTTGTAACCTACGTCATATTAATCAGTGAAAAAGACTATAGATTGTTGCGAAAAGGGCTCGTTCAAATTGGTAAATTAATGTCGTTTTCCATTTTGTTGTTCTGACAAAAACCAGGATAGGCTCAGCGTATGTAGCAAGAAACAAGGCATTTATATTGGCACACTTGATACATGAGCGTATTGTCATTGCTGAGAACACTCGCGCACAGTTTCTTATAAGCTTATCAAAATATTGTGCTTGAGTGTTCTCAACGATGGTAATATGGTGGTTAATCAAATCTGCAATTATGAGTTCTTTCACTTTTGGTTCATACGCTGAGTTTATTCTTGTTTTCATCAAAACAAAAATAAATAATAACAATAAAAACAACAATAATAATAATAAAAATAACGACTGTCCGGTTTGAACGGGCCTTTTTTTTGCAAATATCTATAGTCTTGTTTGTTTTTTCACTGTTTCAAATGACGTAGAACACCCCCCCCCCCACACACACACACACATACACACACACACTCACCCTTTTTTTACGCCTGATAAGCATTTAAGATATAGCAAGTGTCCTAACAGGATAGGAAAATTTTACTTTTTAGCACGCTAAACTTAAAGTCTTGATCCTGTTCAAAACTCATCTTTCTGTATATAAAAATGTTCCATACAATTTCATGGAATCAATAACACTTAAGAAACACTCATTAAATATCCGGACTGAACGACGAGGTAATTGGAATAAAAACAAATGGGAACATTTCATTGAAATAAATGGAGCAATATGTGTTGTATAGCTCTCTTGCTTCGAGAACATCAAAGCAAATGGGTGTCGTTTCCAATATCTTTGTCATTATAAACCCATATGGAAGCTAATTACTTCTCTAATCATAAATGCATTTGGGTGAGGCAAGTATTTACTTGTATGACGGGTTGTCATAAGCCGCTAAATGTGAAACGTCTTATAGAAAGCACAACGTTATTCTTCATTACGAAAACACGCCTATTCAAATATATTGAGAATTTTACCACCAAAAATGAAAACTTTCAGATGAAAAATTCTGATATTCTTCATATTTCTGCTCAAAAACATAGATTGTGGGTACTTGTTAGAACCGCCTCAGCAAGAAAAATAATGTATACCCCTGTAAACCCCAGATTTACTATATAAAAGTGGGGTTAAAGGGGGTCAAAATTATATAGGCGTGTTTTCGTGATGTGAAATAAACGTCCCATCTTCAACCTCTTCAATTTCTTTGCGATTGAGTTATAGGACCCCAACGGGAGAAAACGCATCTTATGACATGTGCACCCAGTGAAGACTTAGATCAGCCTGCGATATTTGGCTTTGCACATGTCGCCGAACTTTGATCGGACTGCATGGATATTCAGGCTGATTTGAGTCTTTACAGGGCGCTGTGTCAGAAGCTATATTGATCAACTAATGGCACAAATAGCTCAAATATCACTTTGCAATAACAATGATGAAACTTATAGGTACTACAAGATTACACAAGGGATTATAGAACTTTATTTGAAAGCTTTTCTACTATATATAAATGAAGCCTTTGTTTTAGACAGAACAATTGCGCCATGGTTTGGGTGAAAAGGGTTTTAGTGGGATATGCGACACCAAATGCCTTGTCTAAGCATTCTGAACAGCTTAAAGTTTTCGCTGTTTTGCTGAGACATTATGCATTATCCCAACAATTCTGTAAGTAGACCATGAAGTCCCTGAGTCGATTGCACGCATCTCCGTCTGATCCAGGTATGTAAGTTGGCCATCCTCATCTCATGATAATAGGAGTACCCAGGTATTTTTCTTATCATCACGAAAACACGCCTATATAATTTTGACCTCCTTAAACCCCACTTTTATATAGTAAAACTGGGGTTTACATGGGGTATACATTATTTTTCTTATTTCTACTCAGAAACATAGATTGGGGTACTCGTTAGAACCGCCTCGCCGAGGCGGTTCTAACGAGTACCCACAATCTATGTTTTGAGCAGAAATATGGAAAATATAGAGTTTTTTTATCTGATTTTTTTTAGGTTTTGGAAGTGAAATTTTCTGTATATATTTGAATAGGCGTGTTTTCGTAATGTTCTACATTGAAACATTGTGTGGGTACTCATTGGAAGCGCCTTATTATCTAGAGCTATGCATCTTTGTTTCATGAACCTGCATTCAATCATAATAGCCAGTTCCTTTTTAACAATTCACCTGCAGACGTGATCCTATCTTAAATGGAAAAAAATATATCTTACGAAATGTTTCTCTAGGGAAGTTCTTACAACAAAGAATTGGCAATTTACACTCTATTTCTAGTTTCATAACATCATATTAAACAATTTAATATGATTGCTATTGATCTGCCTAGGATGTAGACAAATCCTTACGGTTCTATCTTGAAAGAAACCAAAAGCTAAAAATTCGACAAAAAAAGTGAATATTTGCGCCAGTAAAACCGGGTGTAAGCCCCTCAACAACTGTACTGTAAACGGTTTCAATGCTTATCGTTCCGTATGTAGATTGGGTATTTGTATGGAACCAAATTTAAATAAAATGAAAACGTGAAACGATAATATCCCGCCATAATCATGTCATGGGCATATAACTCTGTTAAAAATCGATGAAAATTGCCAATGAACAACCCCAAACCAGATCTCCACAATATCAATGCACATATCAGATTCGGTGAAACTCTATTGGAATTTATTGTCCTGAAACTAAAATACGGATGTGTTACGGACAGATAACTGTCTAAAATTGACGAAAGTTTCCCATTAGCAATCCCAAACAAGATCTCCACAATATCAATGCACATAGCAAGTTTGGTGAAAATCTGTTGATATTTGCCAAAGTTATCGTCCGGAAATGAAAACGCGTCGCGGATAGATAACTCTGTCAAAAATGACGAAATTTGCCAATTAGCAATCCCAAACCGGATCTTTATAATAGCAATGCATATACCAATTTTTTTAGTAAATCCAAATCCACTGATATTTATTAAAGTTATCATCCAGAAATAAAAACACGGACGTGTCGCGGGCAGATAACTTTGTCAAAAATCAACAAAATTTACCCATTAGCAACCCAAACCACGCCCCGAGGTTATAAAACTTTTGTTCATGCTCAACTCAGCTGAGCATGAAATTTATCCTGCAAATAATTCTCAAATTACTTAAAATTGCAAATTCTGGGAGGGGGTTTCATGTTGTTGTTTTTTTTTTTTTTTTTTTTTTTTTTTTTGTTTTTTTTTTTTTTTTTTTTTTGTTTTGTTTTTTGCTAAATATACCGGAGCATGAAAATTTCTGCTAATAATTAACTATTGTTGGCATTTTCATAGTTATTAGCAGTGAAAATTTCATGCCCAGCTGAGTTGAGAATGAAAAAAGTTTTATAACTTCGGGGCCAGATCTCCACAATATCAATGCACACACCAAGTTTGGTGAAAATCCATTGACACATTTACTCATGTTATCGTCCGAAAACGAAATACGGACGGACGGACGACAGACGGACAGACGGACGGAGAGATGGACGAACACACGGACAACCTACGTGATACCATAGTACCCCGCCAGTTTTCAATAGCGGTGTATAAAATATTAAATGACATTGGTACTAAGGGTGGGCGTAAGCATCGGTGTCGTTTTGGAAATGAAAGTGCATTTGTTTTAAATTGGTTGGTCTGATTTTATTTTGTTTTTATTAAAATATATAAGAAATAAAGAAAATGGAGAAAACAAAATCTGGCTTGAGTAGCAATAACCGTTTTAAGAAAGAATTATTCTTTGGAATAGATAGGGAGAGAGCAACTATTCTTATAGTTTATGTTGTTTTTGTGTGTGTGTGTGTGTGTGTGTGTGTGTGTGTGTGTGTGTGTGTGTGTATGTGTGTGTTTTTTGGGGTTTTTTTTGCTGTTTTTTTTGTTTGTTGTTGTGTTGTTGTTTTTTTGTTTTTTTGGGGGGTTTTATTGAGTGTGTTTTCTTTTGTGTGTGTTGTTTTGTGTTTCTTTTTTTTGTTGTTATTTTTTTTTTTTTTTTTTTTTTTGTTTTTTGGGTTGTTTTTTTTTTTTTGTTGTTGTTGTTTATTTTTTTGCTGTTTCTTTGTTGTTGTTGTTGTTGTTGTTGTTTTTCGTCTGCGCAATCGTTGGCGTTCTATGTTTTTTTTTTTTTTGTTTTTTTGTTGTTGTTTTTTTGTTGTTGTTGTTTTTTTGTTTTTTTTTTTGGTTTTTTTTTTGCGTTCTATTATATGTCCAGTAATTCTACTGATGTTTATCATTTCTAGGTTGTTTGGAGGAAAGCATCAGACGAACACCCACTGACAATCGGAACAACAACGTTTACTCCCGCGGGAGATATAAGTGTAGATTATGAAAAACTTTCAGACTCTAAGACCCAATGGAATCTCATGATCAAGAACGTTAGGCCGAGACATGCTGGAGTCTACGAGTGTCAAATTAGTTCAAAAGGAACCTATACACATTATATTGCGTTAAATGTTTTAAGTAAGTATATGTGAGCCACAATGTGAGGACATGTACCCTCTGACGTGTGCGCCCAACAAAGACTCTGATCAGGCTGCGCGTCCGCGCAGCCTGATCAGAGTCTTTGTTGTCCGCATCGAGAAACTTTGCATCCTTGCCTGTCCAAAATGCGCCTAGTGCAGATTCTGATCAGATGACTCGAATGCGCAGGCTCATTTGAATCCTTGCACTGAGAGTGTACATGCCAGAAGGTATTGTTTCTGAAGTTATAGCGCATTTGAATAACTGACATTCTCTGAGTTAAACGGTGATATTCTCTATCTGTTTGTTGTGTGTCGTTCTCTCTCTCTCTCTCTCTCTCTCTCTCTCTCTCTCTCTCTCTCTCTCTCTCTCTCTCTTCTCTCTCTATCTCTGTCTGTCTGTCTGTCTGTCTCTGTTTGTGTCTCCCTGTCTCTCTTTCTTTTCTCTCTCTCTCTCTTTGTCTAACTGTCTGTCTGTCTGTCTCTCTCTCTCTTTCTCTCTTGCTGTCTGTTTCTCTCTCTGTCTGTCTCTCTCTCTCTCTTGCTGTCTGTCTGTCTGTCTGTCTGTCTGTCTGTCTCTCTCTCTCTCTCTCTCTCTCTCTCTCTCTCTTTCTGCATTTGTATGTACAACTAGTGTTGGAATGGCTCCAGTCCCAAGTTACTGAATGTATTAATGTTTATAATTCATTTTGATATTGACACTAAAATAAAACATACAATATTAATATGCTAAGCGCACGAAACCCTGGTCATTTGTGACCAGTGTTTTATAAGCTTAGCATGTTGATATTTAAGTGTCTGTATTTTAAAGAAAATTATACAAAAGATCAACAGATGTAGTCGCTAAGATCTGCTGGAGCCAGTCTAAGTTATTTTAGACATCGAAGCTCATACACTTGTCCTTGCCTACAAGTAGTGTCTGGACTTGACTGGCAGCTCAACACTTAACTTTTACAAATAGTGCATACAAAACGTCTCTAGTATTCTCTTTTACATAAGCCTTAAAGTAATTGGGGTTACGGAGTCTATGTTTGGATTAAGAATTTGGAGGGCCGCTCGTTCACCATTGACATGCTGCAAACAGGTCCGATAATATAAGGAACAATTTAACCCGAAGATTTTGGAACTTTTTTCCGAAATCGTGTGAAAGACTTCTTATTACCGTGACATTATGTTGGGTAGGAACTTTTTGAACGACCGTCGTATCATCATTAGTAATTTGAGTTTTTGAAAAGAAACCTAGAAATAAGCATTCCGAATTATTGTTTGAATAGAACTGTACAATTACTAAAATAGTTGGTTTTGTTTCTTACTCGTCACGTAAACATACCTATATAGTTTTGACCCCCTTAAACCCCATTTTTATATTGTAAAACTGGGGTTTACAGGGGTATACATTATTTTTCTTATTTCTGCTCAAAAACATATATTGTGGGTACACGTTAGAACCGCCTCGCCGAGGCGGTTCTAACGAGTAGCCACAATCTATGTTTTGAGCAGAAATTTGAAAATTATCAGAGATTTTTATCTGAAAATTTTCAGTTTTTGGAGGTGAAATTTTCTATATATTTGAATAGGCGTGTTTTCGTTATGTTGTTTCTTACTTGATTGTTGCAGCCCCTTTAGTACTTTTCGTGACATTAATGTCCGGATATCTTCATTGCATTATTCCATGGTTAAGCTCGAATGTTTTGTTATTTATTAAATCATTAAAAGTGCTGATTACAACTGCTCTACTTTTTTGTATTTTCTTTTTAAGAGAAACAAAAGAATTTTAATTCCATGTGAATCGTCTGCTGTGCGGTGAAATCATATGAAAAACGAATTCTTAGTTTCTCTGAAAAATGATAAAACAAATGGAATGGTGTCTGCACAATTTTGCTCAGCGCTTTAATGGTTATCAGGATATATATGTTACAAAGAAATTGATTGAATTAATTCAATCTGTAAATATAGATTGCTTATGTCTTTACATCTAATGCAGACGCTCATCCGATGCCACGTTTTGTAACGCTGGCTAAGTGTCTACACTGAGTGGAATGGTCCTCTTTTATCTATTTTTTTTTTTTTTTTTTTTGTTTTTTTTTTGTTGTTGTTTTTTTGTTGTTTTTTTTTTGAAAGAGAGAGAGATTAAGACAGTGAGCTGAAAGATTTCAGGGGTTACAAAATCAAATGCCTTCTTTATATGTTGATATTATGTCTGTTACAACAAAGTAATGTTGCTTGCTACTGTTTAATTTTTCTTGGGTTTGCCGTGAAAAGTCTATTAATATTTTTATTTTATGTTGCAGACGAACCATTAAAAAGGGAACCTGGTAAGTTGCTTTTAGCCTTTCGACTCTATGATCATAAACTTTGCTTAATTTGTTCCATTATCTCCGGCTCAATGATCATGTTTTACAATAATACCGTATTTACCATAACCGAAATACTAAGCATTAGAACATATAGGCCTGAGCAATCAATGAAGACGCAGATCTGACGCCACAGAATGTGGCGTCTGATCAGCGTCTACTCTGTGTGCCACTCATCCATCAGTTGTTTGAGACTTATCAACAACTAAGAAAATTACGATTTATGTTTTATTATGCGTACTGGCTAAGGTGTCCGAATGTTTAGGGTAAACATGGTACTCACTTAAAGATCATAACTCCTCCTCCACAAAGACAGTTTGATTGCTTATTGAATAGCTCATCTTAAAAACAAGAGTGACAAAAACAAAAGCAGCCATCGCGTCTGAAACACATCAAAATTACATAGACCACATCATGGGATAGAGGATTTTGCAGCATCAGAAAGCTACATGGGCCCAGCTCTGCCTTTGCGATTTTGCAGTCTGACTAGAACATCAACATGATGTCCGCTGCTTTACTCTATAGTATTGAAATGTTCTGTAACAGACGACAAAGGTTTTACTCAATTGTAACGAGTACCTTATTACGAAGAGAAAAATACGCATTGAAAATCTCGTTTAAAAACTGCACAATTCTTAAAGTCCTCCCATTTATGTTGACCTCTTAATTTACATGTACACCTGTTTTCCCTATATATTATCGGGGAACATAGGGGTACCCATTACATAGACTTGTTAATGTTAGAATACTGAACTATGGCTTCTGCTCTTAAAGACATTCCTAACATTTAAATATTAGCTTGTTTATCATTTGATCCGCGTCATGCGAAAATGTGACTTCGCTCACATGCGGAATGTGCAGATTCGGGTCATCAGCTGCCCGCTAATAGATCGAACAGTACGCAAAGAGTCTCTAGGCGGACAGCAAAGGTTCAGAGCAGTATGTGCGTTTGGTCATCTGGGCCCTCACTGTTCGCATATAATTATGAAAACACGCCTATTCAAATATACTGTAAATTTATCACAAAAAGATGAAAAATTTCAGATAAAAAATTCTGATATTTTCATATTTCTGCTCAAAACATAGAATGTGGGTACTCGTTAGAACTGCCTCGATGAGGCGGTTCTAACGAGTACCCACAATCTATGTTTTTGAGCAGAAATAAGAAAATAATGTATACCCTGTAAACCCAAGTTTTACTATACAAAAGTCAATTATAGAGGTATGTTTTCGTGATATGTCTGAATGTACTTTTTCGCAGGGCTCGGTCCATTTCGAATTACATTGTTCTTAAGTCTCAGTCGGAATACAATGTAATTGGTTCAATATCTTCGATATCATGTAAAACTTATCTTTATGGGATGAAGTAGGAAGGTATTATCGTCGAAAACAAAAGAGCCGAGACTCAGCATTTTCTTAATAATTGCATGTTCTCCCAGCGAGGACCCAGATCAGCCTGCACATCCGCGCATGCTGATCATTCTTCGCTTCCGCCTGAAAACGCTTTAGATCGTTGCCTACCCACTAAGTGTTTTGCGAAGGGTCTGATCAGATTGCGCGGATGCTGGGCGGACAAGCAATTGTGTAAAATATGCTGTGTCCCGGCTCATATATAAACTTGCTTATCCTATCTTATAGCAGAAAAAGGCATTCTGTTTTGTTTTAAGGCAATAAACATGTCGTGTTAATGCATATAATAAAAATGGTATCATAATGATACCAACAAATAGTATTATAGGAGATAAACCTTGTGCGCTGTGGGAAATGGGTATTTACCTGAACCGTATTTACCTTTACGTATTTGGACAAATATGCCTGAGCAAGCAGACGCCCGTGTCTGATCAGAGTCAACATTGTTTGCCACTCATTGAGCAATTTTAAACACATTAGCAAGTAGTAAAAGGGACTTCTTCAAATTTTAGGACAAGTATGGTAACGAGTTAACGTGTCTCAATATTTAGGGTTAATACGGTATATTTTTCTTGGTCACTGGGTGCAATGTGCAAATTGACAAAATTATTCTTGTAATAAACCGATCAGGTGATCCGAAGTTTCATTTAAATAATCCGCAACGTCATTTAAATAATCCGAAAACGTACCTTTGGCCATGTGCGCCCAGCGAAGATTCAGATCAGATTCTCGCAGTCTGATCAGAATAAATGGGCACATTTTGGATAGCCAATGATGCAAAGTTTCTTCAGGCGAACAACGAAGACTCTAATCAGACTGCGTGGATGCGCAGTTGTGTTTCAGTCTCCGTTTGAAGGTTCGTTTACTTACGTTGCAGCTTACTTGACTGTAAGAACCGCGATACTTATTTTGTCGAGTCGCACAATGCCCTCAATGATGTTTGCGCTGTACGAGGAAAACGTTTGTTGTTATGATGAATGACAGCTGTATATGCGTGTCATGCTTAAATACACACCACAAAGGTTAACGATGTAGTGCTAAACAGTCACTCGTTATTTCAAACTCCAAGGGATCAGCCTATTGAGAGTAGTTTGAGCTAAAAGGAGTTGACAGTTAAGGAACACACAGGAAATCAAACCAATATTGCTCATTATTTAAGTTGACTTAAGCAGAAGTTCGAATAATTAGAGTAGATCCAGTTATCAATGTTTGAGATAAGAGTCAAATGTGTTTCAATTTTCTAATTCCACCATGGTTTTTTGTGTTTCAGAATTAACAATTACCGGTACAGAATATGTTAACCAGTACAGTGACATTCATTTAAAGTGCAATGCAACTGGGGTGGACCGAGCGCCAGATGACATAGACTGGTTTTTTAATGGCAATAAAATACATACTACACATCCGCGGTGGTACGGTCGAATAGAAATGCTTAAACAGAAACCCATACCTGGAAGGTCATATATAAGTGAACTAGTTATTCATCTCAGCACAATGGATGATCAGGGAAATTATGTATGTAGAAGTTCAGATCTCAGTGCGAATAATATGAAAGTCCATGTTTTAAAGGGTAAGTAAACCAGGTTTCCAGTGGATACGCGACGTAAGAAAAGGCTCTTATACATAAGCTAATGAAATAAAAGTCAAAAACGTTGCTTTTGGAAACAAAGAACATATTACAGATAGAAAATGGGAGTTTCGGTTTTATTAAGACTCTTCATAAGCAGTAATAAGTTTGCAACTGTGCTTACGCCCTCTAGCGTATACAAGAGTTTTCAAAGAAACCATAATGGGCCCAGTGATCCCAAAAGGAATGGAAAATAAAATCTGCATTATGGTGACGTACGGGGAGACGTTGTACAGCCGCCACACGGCACCAACACCAGCTGCAGTGTAGTAAAGTAAAAGTAAAAAAAGGGTTGTCTTAGGAAACAAAGATCATATTACAGATAGAAAATGGGAGTCTGAGTTTTACTGAGGCTCTTCGGAAGCAGTAATGAAGTTTGCAACACTGCTTACGCCCTCTAGCGTATATATGAGCAGAACTCCATTTTCAAAGATACCACAATGGGCCCAATGATCCCAAAAGAAAACGAAAATAGAATCCGCACTATGGTGAAGTACGGTGTGATGGTGGGGGTGAGGGAGTTTAACGGCTGCCACAAAACACCAACACCAGCTTTCGTTGACTTCCTACGAAGTCAAAGGAATATGTAGAATATATTGTTGAAGGCCCTGATCAAATTGCACGGGTGCGCATGCTGATCGTGGCCTTCGCACTTCCGTAATACATCAAGGTCCGTTTCTCAAGTAGCGCATTAATAGGCTATTTCCTCCCTTCTCATGCTCTTCATGCGGTGTTTGGTCAAGGTTTACACTGTTTGCTACTAATCCCACAGACTTACACACATCAATAGGCAGTAGAATAGACTTGTACAAACTTTAATGTAAGTATGGTAAGGTGTTGAAGTATCCCGATATCTAAGGTATTTACAGTATTTTACGCTTCCCTTGTAAACATAACAAGAGAGAGAGAGATTGTTAAGGAGGAGTATTCGGTGATAATTAAAGGATGATTTTCTCCAGTTCTCCATAACAACATATGTTGTGGGTACTCATTAGAAGCTCGGCGAGGCGCTTCTAATCTGTTTTATTGAGAAATAAGAAAACGTAGCTAAGAATTATCACCAAATACTCCACCTTAATAATACCTCCGATAAGAGCCCTGTTCTTGCATCAGGTACTTATAATTTCATTTCAGTTGATATCAGGTCTGTTGCTAATATATATGGAATAATTAATAATCTTGTCAGTCAAGTCCCTATCTCACTGAGCTGCAACTGTTGGCTACAAATGTAAAACGACATTCTTCTGAGAGTTTCCATAATGTATTGAAATGTTCGCGGAGGTTCTCTATTTCCTCTCGTGAGTCGCAGGTCATTTAAATTCTGAATATGTTTAAAAAATTTGCATGACAAACTTTCCAATTTTCACGCATAGCTTTCGTGTGACTGAAGCGACATATAGGCGAAATTTTGTCTACATTTCGTCCACGTTCCGTCGGGAGTTCATGTGACATTGATGCAGAATTAGTGCGACACACGCAATTGTGTCATTTTGATTCCAAGCGAAAATTGTCGCTACTTTCTCGCAATGTGGTGTCTCTAACTAGTCATGAATCGTCGCAGCCCAGTGAGATACTAGTTTTAACGTCATCGGCAGCGCCTCTCGATTTTTGTTCATATCATATACAGATTTATTGCATATCTAGTGTCGCGTTACCAGCCATTTCGACCGAAACAGCTCCATATTGGTCCGAGTGCTTTAAGCCCGAAAACTATTCCCAACGATTTTTAAACAAAATCAACGTTTCCCCAAATTTGGACCACATAAAATGTCAAAATGAGTCAAGATTGTGTAATATATCATTGTTATATATCATGTCAGGAAAAAAAGATTTTGTGGGAAACTGCTTTAGTTTTAGCTTAAAAAGTAAGGCATTCCAGTTATTATAAAATAAACTTTCTTCTTAATTTGCTTTTTCAGCTGATAAAGAGAGACCAATTGTGCCTAGAGGTAAGTAGATTTCTTAAAAAAACTATTGTTTATGCAATAATGGTCCAACAACCGTATTTACGTAAAATTCGGGCAAACAGGTCTGAGCATCAGTAGATCAGAGGCCGCAGAACGTGTGATCAGGTACACTGTTTGCCGTTCATCTAGCAGTTATAAAATATATCAACAGGTAGTAAAATGGATTTTATACTAGTCGACCGATCATTTTGTAATTTTTACAACATTCGAACCTGGGTAGAGGTTCGATCATTTTGTAATTTTTACAACATTCGAACCTGGGGTAGAGGTTTAGCGGCAGCGAAATCGATTTAATCCCGCCTTCTCGGTAGTTCTAATTTCTGACTGTTCAAAGGCAGATGTTCTGGTGTTTTTTGTTGTTTGTGGTGTCTTGTGGCTGCACGTAGCGTGGCTTTTTCATCTTTTGTCCAGATTATTATCTAAGTGTATGTTTTGATGTATCCTGTCTAGAATTCTGATCATCCCGTTGGGGAAGAGAGACATCATGAAAACACGCCTATACAATTTGGACCCCGTTAAACCCCACTTTTATATAGTAAAACAGAGGTAAACATTATTTTTCTTTTTTTTTGCTAAAACAAGATAGATTGTGGGTACTCGTTAGAACCGCCGAGACTGGCCTACACCTTCTACGTATTATAGCACGTGCAGTTTCCCGTATTTCGTTTTAACCCTTATAGCGTTATAGCAATAATCACAATTGCAGAAGACGACATTTTGACCTGTGTATATTTTTATTTCAGAAAAAAATAAGGCTTGACTTTCATGTGAATCGCCTGCCTAGCAGATGCCAAGTCATTTTTTCTGAAAGATAACGTAAAATAGAATGTCGTCTGCAATTTTGCTTTCCACCTTAAAGGTTAATATTCTAGGCAATATCGTTTAAATTGTTTTATAATTCCTGTATCTTAATGGGGCTAATTTGCTTTCAGACGGTTTATCATATTTTAAATCATGCAGATAAAGTGTGAAAAAGTGGGCTATAAAAACGTTTGGCTAACGAGATGCCATAAAATTCTTGATAATGTAACATATTCAGCTACTCGTCTGTTGCAACAATGCAAAAATGTACTTCTTTCGCAAGTGCGAAACATACAGTGTAACCCCCGTCTCCGCGCTTCAGTTTAGTATAAGTTAAATGTAATTGGGCAAAACTAACAATCGGTTACTTGACAATATTTTTATCATGAAGAATGTAACCGGTAAAATCAACAGACAACAAATCGATGATATTTATTATTTACTTGTTATTTACTTGTTTGATTAATTTATTCCGAAAATAGAGTTTGACGTTTCATGCAAATTTTTGTCTCCGTGCCTATTTTCTGGGAAGCATATGATAAAGAGAAAATGTAAATCTCATTTGCTGGGTTCGTAAGTTTAACGTCATATTAGCTAACAACTTCGTTAAGTTTTGGGCCCTGGTCTAACAGTTTTAAGGTTAAATTGCAAAAGTTGTCTTAGTTTCGGATAGCGCGCCTTTCTGTTAAACTAAGTGTTGAAAAACAAATACAACCTAAAAATACCTGAAGACTCAATAAAACAGATCTATCTAGATGCTTTATTTATCTGACGCCCTGTTTGTAGGCCCTGGTCGTATGTTTCAGATAATCAGTATGTTGGTCACAAATGTAATAATCTATATATCTTGTTATTTGTTTGGACATTACAGAGCAATATTTGTTTACTGAATGGAAGAGATGGCCAGTTGATCAAGCTGTCCATACTGCGCACCGGATAAACTTTTTAAAGTCATCGTAGTCTTCAATAACACATGTAAATAAAACCGTTTAAGATTCCGCAAAATCCCGATGCATGCCTTTATATTATAATTTGAAGTAGTACGGTTTCTCTGAGCATCTTGTCTCTTTAATCATTCCGCCTGAGATATTTCATCACGTGCGCATCGTGCACAAATAATTACACTATCTGCATATATTTTTATTACTGACGATCAGATTCAGGTGGAGCTTTCCAAATAAAACCAAACTGTTTGCATGGCTTAAACCTGGATTTACTTTATGACCAAACTCTGAGAATTTTATTGGAAAATTTATGCTTGAGGCAGTTAAATAAATGTAAACCGTTCAAGCATACGGCGTGAACCGTCAAAGAAAAGCCGGAAGCAAGGGTTATAGAAAGGCGAATCATTGAGGACGTTATTGATAATTGTGCGTATTTACTAGAAGGAAGGCGAACGTTGTTGTGCCTCGTTGTGCTCCGGGCAAATATTTCATGATGTTCTTTCTTCTAAAGAAACATCGGCTGTGTCAGCCAAATGACGTCATATTGCATATGCAAATATGCAGGTGCAAGACAATCTGCGCATTCTTTCTGATCGGAACATATAGTTCATTTTATTATTTTTTTCAGAGTCGTAATTTACAAAAACTAAGCACTGTAATTATATTTAATATATCATTATTTTCTACATTTATATCCCGCTCTCGCCCGTAAACTGTGTTTGTGTGCGGGTATGGCGGGGGGGGGGGGGGGGGAGGGCGGGGGAGGGGTATACTTTCACGTTGTTCGTCCTTCAGTATGTCCGTTCATCCGTTACGTTTGGTTACCTTGAGTGGGTTTCTAATAAGCACTTCTTATATATTAGTTTTCTTATCAGTTATTCTTAAAAAAGAAAAAAAAAAAACGGGTTTCTCCACACATAACTTTATCAGCGTCAGGCTTACGTGACGTAATTCGGAAAATGGAAAATGGGTTCCACAAGCTTACAGTGTTAAAATATTATTTAAAATAGTTTGCCCTGATTGTAACGTTTGCCAGGAAGTTATAAAAATAATAAAAAAAAAAAACCATATGAAACGCATAATTTATGCAAAAGAATCTGAAATACGCGTTGAAAACATTTTGCACCATAATGGAGTTTTAAGTGGTAAGAAAGTACAATTACATCTGGAGGTAAGTCGCGCAAAGACATTTTGAAGCGATTTTAAATGTGTATTTCTCTTGAGCATGTCATTTTCTAGTTATTCACATTACTATCGTCTA
The DNA here is from genome assembly GCA_964016985.1 of Anodontia alba. Lineage (NCBI taxonomy): Eukaryota > Metazoa > Mollusca > Bivalvia > Lucinida > Lucinidae > Anodontia > Anodontia alba. The sequence continues at coordinate 24,902,356 of OZ024829.1, forward strand.
CTCTTTTAGGTGACTTTCGAAGAAGGTTTCCTTTAAAGGGCTAAACTTCAACACTGCTTTTTTAGAAACAGATGCAGAATGGCTTCATTTAAGATTATTAATTACTGAGTTTACCTTTCTCGAATACGACATACTTTTCTATTCTCCAAACAGAATAAATAAGCCCAGTATGTAACCATACATGATTGGTATTATCGGTCACCATCCTTCACACTGAATCAGTCATCCACGTAACAGCTAGTGCATTTTTAGATTACCAAAGGACGCATGATACATTTCGTGTAACACTTCAGTACTTTAACTATCTCAGTGACAGACGCTTAATTCGGGTTCTACAAAACCGAGTCTGCTTTTTCCGATTTTGATTTGTTCTGTATTTCCAAAGGATCTCTGCTTCCGAATGCTAAAATGACTGAAAACACAAGAACAAAATAACACAAGGCAAGCCTACAAACAAATCGCTTCGTAGAATAAACCAAAAGCAACAAATAGTAAGACTATCACCGGGACCACCGCCTTAGAACGGTCAGTAGAATAAACCACCAGGAAGGGATGGGGAGGGGGGGTTAAAGCACTTTTACAGCTGACTAGCTTCAATCTTAATCACAGCTAGTAAAACAGAAAGCAAAATGGGCAGATGTTGAAGGTGACAAAAGTGCTAGCATCACAACACAACTAGTAAAACAGAAAGCATAGTGGGCAGCTATTGAAGACGGTGACCACAATGCTAGCATCACAACACATATAGAAAAAAAAAGCAATGCGGGAACCACAAAGCTACAAAGAGCTACAAAGGGTAAGAAAAACACCAGGGCCACTCCCTGCAGATCACTAGATTTTGGTCATAGCATTTTTATTTCAAACATACTACAAGCAAACACTTCTGATAAGAAAGCAGTACAAGGGCACGTGTATTACAGGTCTTGTATATGTAAAATATAAATGAAAATACCTAGGAAATGTCAAATTACGAAGCACAGCCGTCCTAAAGCACCTAAAGAAGGAATAAAATGAGACAGGTTAAAGCCTGTATTATCGAATAGAACAGTTCCTAGTCAGAATGCTCAGTAGAAAAGCAGGCTGATCTGAGCTTTGTGTTCATATAGGCCAGGTACCGCTTTTTTATCATACCACAGGCCCCATTAAATGAAATTATTGTATGAAATGAAGACAAATGATAATTCGTACGAATTGCTTAAGTGTATAGCTAAAGAACCGGCCTCGATATATCATATGTCGTTATTCTGGACATTATTGTAAATCGGAAAAATACACTGCTTTGGTACCATGACCGCAACTACTTAAAACGCCATAGAAAGTTGTAGTGGTTCACGTATTCAGTTGTTTTCATTTTTTCCGGAAAAATAATGCTTTGCACTGCGTGTTCAGCTTCTGACAGATGAATCACATGGAATGTTAAGCTTTTTGTCTCTCTGAAAAAAAAAATAAACAAAAATAGACTGGCAGATGCAGCAGTCGTGAATGGCGCTTTAGGGTTAATAACTGAGTAATGTAATGGCTTTTAGAACATGATATGCAAATGAGGCACTTTTTTTTTTCGACCGGAAAATATTAACACTTCTAAAATCTCTATGAATAAATTGCATTCGATATTTATTATTCGCGAATAAATAAGACAATGTCTTTCAACATGCCATTCTTATTTGAAATTGTCGAAGAAATATCAGTAGTGTTTAGATCGGTAAATAACAAAAGCATTGTTTATTCATTGGCGATAGTATTGAAAACGACAAAATAAATGTTGTAGTTCAACAAATCATATCATCTGAATCTTGTTAGTGAGCGTTTTTATCTACTTTATCCGTAATTATTTTCCCATTTAATGGCAACCGATATCAATCAATGATAAGATGCAAAACCTGAAGATGTGCCTGGTAGAATTGTAAAAAACTATTTCATTAAAACCTACAATATCCCCAGTGATATTAAAAGGTAGATTTAAAATGATATACAGTCGAACCTCGTTATCTCGAATTCGCTTATTTCGAATTACCGCTTATCTCGAAGTGAAAATCTGGTCCCTGTTTTAACATGAAACTATGACAACAGGTAACAAAATAATGTTGAAAAGAGGAGAAATTGCTCCTAATTTCTCCTCTTTTCCACATTATTTTATATATATATTTCTAACTTCAGGAGTCAAATTACATATTCATTTGTTAAATGTGGTTGTTCAATTTATTGTTTTCCTCACTCTCTCAACTCTGATATGTCGAAGTACGGATATCTCGAAGTTTTTCAGTGAGTACCTTGGAATTCGAGATAACGAGAGTCGACTGTATTTCAGACAAACGACTGTTGACAAAATATGCCATTATGACTTTAACTAAGCTTCAGTGTTTTTTTTTAAATTGACGTCCTACATACAAATAGGATGATCATAACCTTTAATAAATATGCTGGCCCAGAAAGTAAGGGAGAAGTGACTTCTCGCTCCTGGGAAAATAGGGAGAAGTTTGCTGTTTTTGGGAGAAGTGCTTTCTGACGAAGGACACACCACAGAAGCATGGCTATATTATAGGCTCATATGAGCCTTTGGCTGATTTGTTTTTTCTATACTTCAATATCAGACCAAACAATAACAAAACATAATTGTTTTTTGTAAAACCTTTAACTTGTTTAATACTGATTTTATTTTTGTTCTTCAAGGGAGACAAATCAGAAGAGTATTTATAAAAAAAAATCCAAAAAGAATCATGTATTTATAAAGATTTATAGAATCATGTATTTATAAAGATTTTAATAATGGCAACCTTTCCTTGCAAATCTAATAAAAGATGTTAAAAAGAATCAATATATTGCATATATGACCAAAACTTTAGTTATTTGCAAAAATATACCTATTATAAAATAAAATATGCACACTATTATCTCTAAACAATATTGTGCGAAAAGTTAACAAAAACTTTCAAAGGGCATAAATCTACAAATATTTGGTGCATTGTAACCTCGAAATAATATGTGCAGCTCCACATCATCGTGTAACTATTTATGAAGTTTCAGCTTGATCGGATGTAAACTGTAGGAGGATTTAGCCGGAAACAAAAAATGAATAGAAATTTTCAAAGGGGTTTAACTCTGCTAATATTTGGTGGACTGTAACCTTGAAACAATATGCGCTGCTCCACATCATGGTCTAACTACAAATCCAGTGTCAGCTTGATAGGATGTAAACTGTAGGAGTTAATCGGAAACAAAAAGTTTACTGAAATTTTCAAAGGGGCATAACTCTGCTAATATTTAGTGGACTGTAACCTCGAAATAATATGTGCTGCTCCACATCATGGTCTCACGGTACATGAAGGTTCAGCTTGATTGGATGTAAACTGTAGGATTTAGCCAGAAACGAAATATTAATAGAAATTTTCAAAGGGGTATAACTCTGCTAATATTTGGTGGACTGTAACCTTGAAACAATATGCGCTGCTCCACATCATGGTCTAACTACAAATCAAATTTCAGCTTGACCGGATGTAAACTGTAGGAAGACTTAGCCGGAAACGAAAAAGATTACGGACGGACGCCATACCCCGTAACATAATACGTCCCGTTTTTCAAACGGGCGTATAAAAAAGCAGGCTAGGTGTTAGTGCGTGAGGCGGCCATAGAACATCTCCCCGTTTGTTTGTGTTGAGGTTTTACGGCCCAGTCAACCCAATGGTTTCATGTGGAGCGCGGTCAGTTTACCTAACCACACGTTTACTGGGCAGGCTTAGTCCTCTAAGCGGTTAACCAGTATTGTGCACATTCTTTCGCCAGAAATTGACAATTGCCCTTCTTGAATCAGCGGAAGGGAGAGAATGACCGTAGAAAATATTCCATGATCAATCTCCACGAAAGAATGTTGCCGACCTCGGCGAGGATTGAACCCGCGACCTCCTGGTCTCCAGTCGGACGGCGCATCCAACTGAGCCACCGAGGCCGACAACATCTCCCCGTACTTTACCATAGTGCAGATTATATTTCATTTCCTTTGTGACCATTAGGCCCATTGAGGTATCTCTGAAAATGGAGTTCTGCTTATGTATACGCTAGAGGGTGTAAGTAGTGTTGCGAATTTCATTACTGCTTATGAAGAATTTCAATAAAATCGAGGCTAGCATTTTCTAATGCGAAGGTGTTCTTTGCTTCCAAAGGCAATCTTTTTTACGTTTATTCTGTTCATGACGGATAATGCAACCATACCTACAATGAATTTATTCATGAGGGGTAGTGAAAACATCTAGCGCCTACTCATCCCGTATGGGAGCTCGAGACGACATTATACGCCTTCTGTGTGTGTGTCTTGATTGTGCATTTGTTTCCTTATTTGCGAGCCAAGCGTTTTGTTATTATTATTATTATTTACACAACATTTGTACCTGGGGTGAAGATTTGGTACCTGAAAAATCGGTTTACACCCCATGTAGATTTTACTACTGACCGTCCTAAGGCGGTAGTTCTTTGTGTAGCCAGTTCGTTATCTTATGGCTGAGCTAAGTGGAACCTGTCTTGCATTGTGATTACCTTTGTTAGGGAAGAGGGAGCTGGTAGCTTTACTTTTCGTTGGTTTGTAGCTTGTGCTTTGTCTGTTATGCTCTTTCTATTGGTGTCAGTAGTATGTTTATTGGACAGTTTCTATACTATTTTCCACACACACTTATAGTCAACTGAAATTATTGTGAAATATTTTGAAAGAGGATCCCCTATTGGTAATAATGAGCAAACCAAATATAGTAAAGATTCTATCTTTAACTAATCAACCGATTTCTCAAAGCTTGGTATATTTTCAAACCATTTCATCCCTACTTATTATAGATGTAGAACAGAATAACAAAAACATTTGTATATCTGAGCCGTCTGGCATGCCTTTTTGTTTTCAAAGTGAAGGAGTAGTATAAATTCAGAGCCGTTTTTTTTTTTTTTTTTTTTTTTTTTTTATTCATATTTGTTAGCTATGGGCAAACTGAAATTTCTATTAATATCACTCCTTTCTGCTATATCAATAATTTCTTTCATCACACACATGTACCTGAAAATAGTGGGGAAACTGGACGTAAAAGTTACAATATGTAACAAAGTTAGCGCCTGTTGGACGCTGTGGGTCTTTAGGAATATTATGTCGGAAAAATGCCACATTAGTGATAAATTTGCTTTTCTGTATTCTACTCCAAAGTCCTTCTCATTTCCTGTTAAGTAAACAGAGACTTAGGAATACATCATAATCAGAGTTCTTATTTTACGCATGTTTCCTATGGGCTGTAAAATAAAAATAGTTATAGATGGGATATCAGTTTTGTATATTATACGCGCAGAAATAGCGCTTATTCACTCTGAAGCAAACATAAGCGGACAGTTACAAAAACACAAATAAATTCTATATCTACCGTATCTTTATCCTTCCAGCCCGCAGACCTAAACCTACACCTGTGCAAACAGTGTAATCCAAATGAGGGGACTTGTAATGAGCCGTCTCATCTGTCTACACTGTTTGCCATTTTGTTTGGGTTGTAGACTAAGACCCCTTTTCGCATCAGTGGACAAGTCCAAATTCAAGAATAAAAGAGTCCACTTCTGAAACTCAGGGATGAAAGACTTTAAGAACGGGTCAATTACCACCGTTTATTCTATACTTTAATACAAAATTGCACATTAGGATAATCGTAATAGTATTGGGTGATAATCCATTTTCCCACATTTGTTCATGTACTTGTTTATACTGAGAGTTACTATTAGGAATAGTTTACTGGCAGTTAAAATAAATGCTCCATCATCTAGCATACTTTTTTCTTTTCTTTCCTTTCTGTTTCTACCTCAACCCTTTCATCCGTGAGTGTTTGTAGTGGACGTTTGCATTCGTAAATTTGGACTTGTCCACTGATAGCGGTTTCAGTCAAAAATCAAAAACAGAATTTGGAAAAAAATGTAGATCCTGATGAGAGAAACGAACCGTCTCATCTGGAGCTACACTGTTAGGTTTTGGTCTGCCGGGCTAAAAGAGTTAAGCAAATTATATTTTTAGTGAAGAGTAATAAGACTGAGAAGTAGACTATTTTGAATTGAATTATTCTGGCTTGAAACGAGACAAAATTACCCAAGCAAATAACATGGACAGTGTCTAGTAATTCAACAATACGTTTCCTAGATTATCATAGTTATCTGTTTTAATAACAATTATAAATACAACTTCCATACTGGATGGTTTCTTATGCAACTAAATTACGAAAATAGCAAGGGAATGTATTATATAAGATATAAGAGGGACTGTCGAAAAATATCCGGATTTTTTGCTCTTTCTAAAAAGGTTTACTGTTTTCTTGTTGTTGTTTTTTTTTTTTGTTTTTTTTTTTTTTGTTTTTTTTTTTTTTTTGTTTTTCAAAAATTCTTTTTTATTTTTTTTTCAAAGTATTCCCCATCTACGTCCATACACTTTTGCTATTTTTGTGGGAGCTTTCGTATTCCCTCTGCAAACCATGAAGTAGACCTTCTGCTGAGGTACCGATTTACAGCTGAAATCAAAGCAGTTTTCTGGTCTCGTATTTGTTTCCTGTGAGCCTTATTCAGTTCTGGAAATAAATAAAGTCGCACGAGGGCAAGGTCTAGGCTATACGGAGGGTGGGTTAATAGCTGCCACTTGAAGGATTCGATAAGTTCTACTGTAAATGAGGCAGTTTAAGAGGATACTTTTAAATGCAAGAGAAGTACATATTTCCAGGCTAGTCTGGCACGCAACTTTTTCAGTTTCTCTTTGAGTTTTTTTTTTTTTTTTTTTTTTCTTCTTCAAAATTACTTATGGATAGTATCAAGTAGTCACAGTTCGACCTTTTGGTATGAAATAAGCAAGTATTATTCCACACAAATCCGAAAAAGCAACCAACATAAACTTGCCAGCAGATGGTGACAGCTTAAACATCTTCGGAGGTGGGGAACGAACTCATTTCCTTTGCTGTGACTGAGCTTTTGTTTCAGGTTTAGTATAATGAACCCACAATTCATTACCGATTAAAATAGACGTATTTTTATCATGGTTGAAACGCTCCAAATGTTCGTTTGCTATTGTCACTCTAGATGCCTTTTGGTCTTCTATCGACTGTTTCGGCACCCATCTAAAACTTACTCATACCTGTTCTTTTTCGTTTAAAATCTTATGTGCCGAATCATTACCTATGCCTATGCTATACTGATTAGCTACCTCCTGCATTGTCACTCTGCGATCTTTGTTAACAAGAACCTCAACATTCTGCATCACTGAAAGGGATCACTACCTCAGCGGGCCCCCCTTACCTATGTTTGTCCCTCGCGTCAGTCCTACCCGTCCTAAACTGTGAAATCCAGCTATAAAAGCTTGAACGGGATACGCACGCTTTAAAACACTTTTCTGCAACCTTTTAAAAGTGTGGCAATGTTTTTCACCCTCTAAAAGCAGGAATGGATTACAGATCTCTGTTCACCCAGCTTAGAGGCCATAGTAACCCTCACACCTATCTCGTTTAAATGCTCCACGTTATGTATACATGCTTCTCACTGAAAATAAACTGACCGATTTACAGACGATAAATGTAAGTTTCACTCACTGTATAATATGTGTAGGTAGCTGCACGTGGAAAGACAAGAGTATGAAAAGTCCGAATATTTTCCGACCGCCCCGCGTATAGTTATATCTCCTAAAGTTCATTACAACTTTCAAAATGGGTTTGCCGTTTACAAAATGGCTGATATTTTTAGAAGGTTAAATGTCCACAAGCAGTGATATCTTTCCAAAGAGTGCAGAATCAACTGTCTTTTCAACAGCATTGGTATTGATATAGCGACAGACGTCAGACGAAATGCTAAACTTTACTCATATACGACACTAAGTGATCCTGCTGTTAGGGGTTGTGGCAATTGCAGTGTTTTATTGTTCCTCATTTACAGATCAATGAAACCAAGTTTTCCTGTTACTATCTTATGTTTTATTTTGTAATTCCAGAGCATCCCCTTTTAAGTGTCCGTAAAGAATCTTCTAACATTTTATTGTAACAAAGAGTAGTATATTGATGTGAACCCCTTTCAAGGCACTGACCACATTCAAGTAAATCTAAAAATAGCGTTTTGCAGATGGATCTAGGGCGTCATTAGCTTTGGTTTTCGTTTGCGGCTCCTGTTTTGTTCGTTTTGTTTTTCTCGACATACAAATGTGTTATGTTCACATTATGCTTAAAAATCCGACTTTTGCTCTACATTTCGATACCTGGTTGAGTAATTTCCTTTTTTATTTTGCATACAACGCTGCCCAATAAAAGTAATAAGTGAACTCAGGAACTGATGCAATCAGATCCATATCAAGTTCTCGACATCAAAGGGAAAGACGGACAAACCCAATTAAACAGCCATACAAAGGACAGAGAGCTAGCAGGATTGGCAAGCCTTCCCCAAAATGGTGGCAACTCTGTTACCCAAACTTAACTGAAAATATCTTTAACGTACATAACTGTTAAAAGCAAAATATTTGTAAGTGAAACACTATAGAACATTTAACAAAAATACCACAGTGAAAGTACCACCTTGGAACTGTCAGTAATAAATTACTGAGGAGAGGGTGGTGGAAGGGGGCTTAAGCCAGCTTTATGGGATTCCAGCCCTCGCCTTCAGCTTCCATAGTGGTAAAAGCATATATTTGTTCGGTCCGCGTGGAGGTGTTCTAACTCATCCATGAATCCTTACGGGAAACAAAACGCTCATATATTATTTTCTTCCTTAAATGTATTCTTTGTTTTCATGATATCCAGACTTTATTCTCGGCACTAGATCAACAGTACATTGGATGAAGGGGACTAGATACACATGGCAGAATTCTGGCATGTTTGCTTCCTATTTGCTTTCCTACACGCCAAGCTACTTCTGAAAAGAAGACTTATCTAAAAAGGAAACAAGTTGCTTCCAAAGGGAGAAAATTCCGGGAGCAAATTCTTTCATTTTACTGTAGCTTCCTTTGCAGAAGGAAGGAAAAACAATTTTGACAGAGGTACTCCCCTGAAAGTGTATAAGTTCGCCTTTAAATTACGTGTAATTTTCGAGTCATAACACCACGGAAGATTTTCTTGGCCGTTCTGTAGGCAACACTCACATGCTATTACCGGCTATACTCTTTATCAATGTCAACTTTGGTGGAAAGTAAACTGGTGCCCCAAAAGAATAAGAATATAGATGAAAGTGGTTAACTGATGACGGAATATCATTGAAGAGTAGAGCTGACAAATGATAGTCATGATTAATGATAACATATTGATGCCTTTGCGAATCTAAAGTTGGTGTGCAACAAAATAAAAGCGTCCTTGTCGGATATGCGGACAATGAAGGACCTAATTAGACTGCGCAACAGTCTGGTGAGGATGTTCACTGCCCGCTTACAGAATAAATGAGTACTACAGAATATATAGACGAAGAGAGGATCCTGATCATATGCTGATGCGCAGGCTGCACTGCGATTTCGACGTTCACATACGAGTTTTAAAGGCGCTTTTCTTATGTTGTAAATCAGTTGTAGATTACTCGAACCTCTAAGGAATTTAGCAGAGACCATTAGACGAGGATCAATATGAAATAGTCCTAAGATCTATGTCCACGGCAGTGTTCCTTTTTTTATTCTATCTTTAATTTTGAAAGGGCCTGATAGTCCATATTCATCATCATCATTTATTTTGAAACTCTAGTTGTGTTGGCTGTGAATAAGTTAGGCCGTCTGGTCAGGCCTCTGTATAAATAATAAAACACTGAGACTAAAAAGGAAGCGACTGACAGAGACAGATATGTGTATAGCACAACTGTACGACAAGGAGACAGATAAAACTTTTATAGTCAAAGAGAAATGCAGCATCAACTAGCACAACTGATGAGCAATTAGACGATAATACTTATGTCGATTGCCATTGTTAAGTTCAAGACAATTACCGCTGCCGTGGAAATATTTGAGACATTGTCAGTCAACATATGACCCGCAACGTCAGTAAGCGTACCTTCATATATGTGCGCTCAGCGAAGATTCAAATTAGCCTGCGCATTCCCGCAGTCTGATCAAAATCTTCACTGGGTGCATTTTGGATAGCCAAGGATGCAAAGCGTCTTCATACATACAAAGAAGACTCTGATCAGACTGTGCGGATGCGCGCGCTGATTTGGGTCTTCGTTGTGTGCACATGTCAGAAAGTACATTTTCTATTGTTTCGGTTCGTATTACACAACTCATATGTGCAAATGCATTTTGCAGTTTTCAGAAGGAAGGGAACGATGTAAATCAATAACACTTTGCATTAAAAATGAAAGAACGATCCCAGTGCATACTTGATAACCAATTATTGTTGTAGTTCTGTTGCCATTAATGTAGACCACATGCAACATTCTTTGCGTACTGATAGTGAAAAAAATGCTAATTGTGCAAAATCATGTAATCAAAGTATAAGGTAGAGTAAATAGACGGTGTTCCTTTTATTGCTTGATTTAGCAACAAAAAACTGGAATACTGGGTCGATTAAAAGTATCTGTAAGCTAACAATGTCGTTATGTAAATGTTTGATATAAAACTATTCTAATTGTACAAAAATCTACCCATATTTTGTTTCATTGAAACCTAGTAATCATGTTAAACGATTTAGGGGAATGATTACACTTAGTGAGAAAACAGAGCTGTCAGAGCTGTGTCTGTCCTTCTTCTGAAAAGAAGTATACTCTAAAAGGCTATAATTTGCTCCGAATGGAGCATTTTGTTTTCGTTTGCGCGCAGAACTGTTCATATAAGAATTACTGTGCTGGGCAGCAAACAAGAGGCCTTAAAAGTTTTCGCTCTTGTAAAAACGTGGCGGAAAATCTACAAAATGCATGTAGTCCTCTTAATATCATCTTGACATAACACGTTCAGTAAGATAAGGCTGCTATAAAACAGTCAAGACGGTTTCAGTCTGTTTACCTTATTTTGTTCCGACATCTGTGCATGTATGATACTTGCTGATTTCAAAAACAAGGTAAGAGAAAAGTCCAGGGATTGCCTCAATCACAAACCGCAGCCATTTCCAAGTGGAAGAGGAAACAGACAAAACCAAACAAGCGCAAATCGAACAAACGTACGAAAAGCACCAAGATTAGCTCTCTCTCCCCCAGCTAAGCGAGGTAATCGCTATGCTAAAAGGACTGAAAAACCCAAGAACAAAATTACTCAAGGTAAGACATACAAAATATAACCTCGTGCAATAAACCACAAAGCAACAAAGAGTAATACTAACACCGGGACCACCGCCTTAGAACGGTCAATAGAATAAACCTCCGGGGGGGGGTGGGGTGGGGAGTAACTTCTCCATGGGTCCCGATGCTACCCTTAATACAGAAATACATTAAAAATTCGGTTCGCATAAAGGCTCCCAACTCAGTCACAATTTCAATATCAAACTGTTGGCCTCATTTCAGACAACCATGAATTCATGACAAGCATGTGCCTGGAAGCCACAACTCAATATCTTTTTTTTTCTCAAATGGTCAGATACTTCCATAATTATCTGTACTTTTTAATTCTGGCACGCTTAAATGTACAGATCATGAATCCGGTTGTGTCGTAATATAGCAAATAAATGGTATAAGATAGGTATACATAGTGTTTCTGTGAAGTGCTGACATTGTAATACACTATCACGACGAACATGGTTTTCAAATTGGTCGACCAAGCAAACATTTGAAGGTAGGATGTTTCATACTAAAGAAACATCTCTACAGCAGTGCCCTCAAGGAGGATTAAAACAGGTTGTCATTGGAAATAAGCCGATATAAGGAGGTAAAATCTGTACATAGGAAAAGTGGATATTACGGGGAAGTGTCTATTGTTTACAGGCAGCCGTTAGTTGTTGGTTTAGGCCTATGGGCATGGTGGGCGAAGCTTGCTTACCAAGTAATGCTTACTATCCGCGGACGCCTGATTAACCCTTTATTCTGGGATCCATGTCTTTTGGCCTGAACATTCTGATTTGTCATTCGTTTGTGGATTTATGAGTTTGGATTTCGGCTAAGGTACCATGACCACAACTACTTTTTAAATTACTTCCCATATAAAAAAATGATTTGGCTACAGTTCTTTCACAGTTCCGAAGAATTGACAAAAGTAAAAAAAGATATATGGGTATGTCTATAATATGATACAACATATTGATAAATAGATATTTGTTCAACACTTCTATTCCTCATCATCTTCTCTCATTATGTTAGCACCTGTTTGAAATATGTATCCACAACCTAGGTTTTCGTGGAAACAAAGACATGTACTCCGGTTGACACCGCTCTTATCTAAAGCTATGTTACTTATGACATTTTTGCTCAATAATATGGCGAAAAGCAGGCAATATAAAGGTTTTACGTAGTTAAGTCATATTTATGCAATGGCACTGTAATTGGTTAATACAGATAAAATTTCAAATGAAAAACTAAAAAACAACTGCAAACTCTAAAACTAAAAATAATGTATACGCCTTCATTCCTTTGTTTCCATTCTACATTATGGGGAAACAAGGGGGCGTAAATCTCCTACAGACAGAGTCTATCATCCTTAGACGTTAATCTATGATAGGTATAAACACGGTCTATCTCTGTTTCAAAGATGTTTTAATTAGAGGACCTCACAGCAGTCATCAAGGCTACGTTCGATTTGCATCCGTAGAATTTGTACTTAGTTCTGTTTGATAAGACATTGATATAACTAAAACTGAGTATTCTTTTGATCCCAACCCTTCAATATAGTTTCTCCCGCAAGACGCCAAACCTAGGCAATCAACCATTGCTTTAGAAAATAATTGCACAACACCTGCCTGCGAAATAAATCATTTCTTTAGAAATATATAAACATCTGCATAATCGAATTTACAGTTTCTTTCTTTATCCCTAACGTAATAAAAGGCATTTACAATAACGAAATGGTAATGCATATCTGTACGTCAAAACAAGTGAGCAATTATGATGTTCAATGCATACACGCTCTTAAAAGCGTAAATATGTCAAACAAAATTAACGCATCCTTAAAATGCATAATTTACTCTTTTTTAAATACTATGTAAACTTTCATGGCTTCCATTGTTTTCTAAGTCATGTAGACCTTAAACTCTTAATTCATACAGAACTTCGAACAAATAACTATATATAGCAGCCATGTTAGCCACGGACATCGCTAGCATGGATTATTATTTTGCTATGTATCATCAGAGAGTACCATCTGTTACAAAGCTTTAGTCTGCAGCTCAAAACAGTTGGTAAATTGAAGTAAAATTCATTATACCGAGACCCGAGGTCATAAACTTTTTTCATGCTCGACTCAGTTTAGCCTGAAATTTTCTCTGATGATAAATATGAAAATCCCAACAATAGTTTGCATTTTTATATTTATTAGCAGCGACATTTTCATGCTCAGCTATGTTTAGAAAGAAAAAATCGTACGTTTGTTCGGTTTGTGCTTGTTTAGATTTGTCGGTTTCCTCTTCCTCTCGGGGTCTGGGAAGGGCTGCGGTTTGTGATTGTGGCACTCCCTGGACTTTTCTCTTACTTTTTTTTCAGTTGTTAGTAATTTGCGATTTATTAGGAGGTCAAATTTTATGCTCAGCTGAGTTGAGCATGAAAAACGTTTTATAACCCCGGGGCCTGCTGATTAATTAAACAAAGGGGACTAGCTAAACTTAGTACATTTTATGTCATTGATGACAAGGATGATGCTTTTTTTGTGATTGTCTGTCTGCTTTCATCAAAACAAAGTCCCTTCGGAAAAGGATTTTTGTTCTATGAGGAAATAATTTGCTTCCGAATTATTTCTTTTTAGAGTAGCCCCTGTTCATAAGGGAGACAAACAGTTTGTGACAGAATTGCCTTACCAGAAAGTGTATCAAGTTACATTTAAATAGTTATGAATAGGATTTGAACCTTAGTTATAGAGAAAATGAATTTAATTTTGATTTTCCCGATAATAGATAACAATAATAAAAATCGAACTATTCTACAAACACATGTTGGTTTTATTTCATATGGCAAAGATTATTTACGTATACAGGTATTATGTGGTTTACTAGCTGGAGTTTGCAAATGCAGTTGTAAAAATCAACAATATTTATTTTATTTTTACAGACGAATTATCTAAAAGGAAACATGGTATGTTGTTTAGCTTTCAGTCTCCCAAATTATAAACGGAACTCGGTCATGTTTATTGTATCATTTATTAAGGCCAGCTAAAGGCAGTCGTGATATCAGAGCATTGTTCGCACTTTTTAATGAATGGGGTTAAAGTGACATAGACATTAAAATTTCTATGTTCAATGTTTAATGGTAATTTCTCAACCACAGTTTAAATATATTTGCAAGAACCACGAACATTATCATTTAATCTTTACTGATGGACTATATGAAATTCTGAAACGTTGCCTTTGGAACCAAAGAAGACATAAAAGAACGAAAATAGAAGACTTAGTTTTATTGTTTCTTTATATGAAAGAATGTAGCTTGCTAGACAGCGTACGTCCCCTAGCACCGGCTTAAGCGGTATTCTATTTGCACAATAATCTGAATGGACTCAATGACAAAGTCCAGCATGTACAGTGTGTGTTTATTTTTTTAATAAATACTTGGATTTGGTAAAGACTTCAAAGAGGTCATGCACAAAGTAGTTCGTTTCGATATGAGCCATTAAAACTGATATAATTGTTACAAGAAAACTGGCCTAATAATGCACATATGTTCAATATCATTAAGACCGTCTGGAACTTTACGAGACATCATTAGAGAACAAATTACTCCTATCAAATGGTTAAAATCATTTATCTGAATGCTAGAGGAGAAATTAGTCGGCCTAAATCAATATGAAGTTACAGAAATGTGGCATTTGGAATATCCGTTAACTCATTAACAACTAATGTGCAATTTTATGCGACAAATTAAACAATATTTTTTTATGGCGACGAGAATTTCCTGCGAAATGTGTCATTTGGCACTCATTTACATATATATGTGAATAATTAGAATAATTGCGTGTTTGTATATAGTGGCAGAACCTGTTCTATCCCCTTCTAAATCTTACTTTCTATCCCCTTCTAAACCTTACTTTCATACTAAATAATAATAATAATAGAGCCGCGTTGCGAGAAAAAAAAAAGCTCTTTGGACCTTCCGTCGAATCAATCTTTCAGTGCGCATACCCGACCCTTTAGAGGCTACATGTCTAGTTCATTACGAAAACACGCCTATTCAAATATCTTAAAAAATTCACCACCAACAACTGAAAATTTTTAGATAAAAATTATTGTATTTTTCAAACTTCTGCTCAAGATATAGATTGTGGGCACTCGTTAGAACCGCCTCGCTTAGGCGGTTCTAACGAGTACCCACAATCTATGTTTATGTGCAGAAATAAGAAAAATAATGTATAACCCTGTAAACCCCAGTTTTACTACATAAAAGTGGGGTTTAATGGGGTCAAAACTATATAGGTATGTTTTCGTGATGTCTTTCGTTGATGTTTCCCCTTGGCCTACCGTTTACATGAGTGAAGAGTGTAGGTTCTGCCGAGACTGTGCGGATGCACGGGGTCGCCTGAACCATTGCTATTCGCATATGCTGTAACACATTTTTTCCATGTCGCTGCTCATATCAACATTGGATAGACTACCATCACGGAAAAAGCCATCCCGAACATCTCCATTCAGCTTAGGTATGGCAGCCATTGAGCTGATGATACGGGGAGGACTGTTTCAAATGATATAATTACCATTCTCAACCTCTTTTCGAACTTCGTATCGTGATCTTTTCATATAGGGGGCTGCCAGGCTGAGCTAAGGGATGATTCTTGCCCTCGACCGGAGGAATTACTATTTCATCAATTATGTTAAAACCATTCTGTATTCCATCGGATACGAATGCTTAAGCAGAGTCGTTTTACGTCCTCGTGTCATACATCAAAATAAAGGTACGGAGAGAGATTCACCTCTATACCTAATGGTATTTTGGTTCACTAATGTGCGTTTGCACTGGGTGCTTCTGGAATCACCCAGACAACAACCAAGAGTGATGGAATCTGAAGGAATCTGCTGGAATCTTCAGTCTGAAAATGAGCATCGTTTAGGTGTGTTAAATTTCTGCAGATTACCCTATCGTTCCTATCCTTACCAAATTTTCCCAGTTTTTGCCCTATTCGCTTTACTTTTCTTAGCTTGCTGGCTAGCCTGAGCAGATGGCTGGCTACAAGCTTGGAGGAAAAGGGTATGTAAATGTTGGACGTCAGTGCCCCATCTAAAATCCATGGATGCCTGAAGTTTACGATACTCCCTGTCAAAAAGGAGGACAGAAATAAGACTAAACCTCTATACAAACTGATACACCATATTGGTGTATGAAAGGTAATCCAGTGGGACAGAACCAACAAATTCACGGACAAACCTGTACAATATAGACAAATTCGCAACAGACCACTGGTTCAGAGTGAGGCTCTCAAGTTTTGGCTTCTTCGGGCCCGACTTAATGGTAATTTGTTGGTCACCTTGACACCACAAAACAACTTCCTCTTCAACGGAGTACTGAACGAAGTCGCATATATGTAGAACACCATTGACTGAGCCACCCGATGCAGAAGAAATATGAAGCAGATGATCATTCTAGACGGCTAAGCTGGTGGCAAAGTACTTGGGCTAAGTCCGGCTCCACTTCCTGCGACATTTGTACGGCGGTGGTACAATTGTGCACGGCTGTTGTGACAGCCGCTCCTGTCGAGGATGTCTCCGGATTTACGCTAGTATTGTTGGTTCCAAGAGCCAAAAAGCACTAAGATTAGCTCACTCTTCCCCAAGTGAGGTAATCGCAATGCTAAAAGGACTGTAAAACACAAGAATATAATAAGACAAGGCAAGATTTAAAACAAATCGCCTCGTAGAATAAACCACGAAGCAACAACCATCTTAGGTCAGTCAGTAGAATAAACCACCGGAGGGTTGGGGCGGGGGTGTGGGGTTTATAAAAGTCAAAAAGGACTGCCTTTGGAAACAAAGAACACACAAAATCACGAAAATCGGAGACTCGGTTTGATTGAGTCTCATCATATGCAACACTGCAGTTTGCGAGGCTGCATACGCCCACTAGCGCCGGCTTAAGTGGTATTCTATTTTCAAAATAACCAGGATGGGCTCAGTGATCCAAAAGGAAATAAAATATAACCTGCAATATGATGAAAAGCACTTTTACATCCGACTAATTTCACCCAGGGTCCCGATGCCACTCTTAATCACAACTAGTAAAACAGAAAGCCAAATACACAAACCATAGTATTCCGAGACAGCGAAAGAAGAAATATTGAGTAAACAATGACAACACAAATCAACGCATTTGAATTAACCGACGTATGAGCTAGTATTGTTGGTTCCAAGAGCCATGCCACGTTGACTGTTCCGTCAGACGACTCGTCAGTGCTGGCTGTTCCATCGTGGGATCCGTTGGTCGAATGTTGTAACAGAGAGCGCGTTATATGCGGACCTTTTGGAATCTTCTCCGAGCCTGAATCTTCTCTGCCAAACTATGTTTTCAAGCCAGCTTTATATGTAGAAATTAATTCGATGTACCTGCGGCAAAAAAAAATGTTTTGCGAAGTATATGATACTGATGACCCAACAAAATAGTTTTAGCAGTTAAAGTTTAAGTCACTAATTAGGCTTGACGTTTCATGGAAGTCGTTGTCAAACCTTATTTTCTCAGTAAAAAATTGAAAAAAAAATGAATGTTGTCTGCTAATTAATTTTACCTCATCTAAGCGATGACGGGTTGGTACAGTTAAAAAGACGCAGCAACATTATGAATAAATAAATAAATAAATAGTAAAGCAAAAATAAATAAATAAGAGAAAAACGTGATTATTCTAGTGTTTGAATTATCACCTTAGATGACTCTCTTATCTGCAACAAACAGTAGCAAAAAAGATGAGAAAAGTCCAGGGAGTGCCACAATCACAAGCCGCAGCCCTTCCCAGACCCCAAGAGGAAGAGGAAACCGACAAATCTAAACAAGCACAAACCGAACAAACGTACGAAAAGCACTAAGATTAGCTCTCTCTTCCCCAAGCGAGGTAATCGCAATACTAAAAGGACAGAAAAAAACACAAGAACAAAATGACACACGGAAAGACATACAACGAATCGCCTCGTAGAATAAACCACAAAGCAACAAAGAGTAAGACTAACACCGGGACCACCGCCTTAGAACGGTCGGTAGAGCAAACCACCGGGGGGTTTAAAGCACTTTTACAGCTAGCTAACTTCACCCTGGGTCCCGATACTACTCTTAATACAGAAATACATAAAAATTCGGTTCGCATAAAAGGCTCCCAACTCAGTCAATGCATCAAAGCGAAAATATAAAAATCAAATTAATCACTATAATAAACAAAGACGAGTACTCATGGCTAATTCTACTATATGCCACAGTAAATGAAAACCAATAGTTGAACCACCGCAGGCCTAGCCAAAGACATATCATCAAAGTTTTACGAAGAGGCCGTCATTGAGTCTGAGGCCCGAACCGCCGTCGTGCAATTAAAGAGTGAAGCATAGCCATCAACAATGATTGGGTTGACACCTAGGCATGCAATACACTTTGTAAATCTAATACTTTCTTAAACGGAACTGGTACACCGGAAATACCGACTGTCAACATTAATGATCTTAACACCCTGACACTGGACGACTAAAATGAAACATGCATTGACTAAAACAAGTTTTGATCTACAAGTACTCAGTAGACGTTACGGTTTACATTACGATTACTTTACATTATGACGACAAATATCTCTTGCGTTTGGTGGGTAGAATTATTATCAGAAATCTAAACGTAATAAATGTATGTAAATCTAATGGTACTTCTCTTCGTAAAATACTATGATTAAAACTTAAAACAAAACACTTTCTTTGAACTGAATCACGACCAACAAATTATGGTCGTACCCTTACAATATTCAGAAAGAGGATTGAGAACAAACAGGAGTTTTCTTTGTTGCATAGACGTGACCCTTGAAACTCCTCAACCCAGTGCCAACCTATTGTCATACACATATTATGTTTGTAGATCGGGTTTTACGAACTGACATTTGGATATAAATCATGCTTGGTAATATTTGCTTATTTTTTGCGAGTTTGTGAACTTTCTTACGGTCATGATGCAACCATTCTGTGGATAATTGCCGTTTTCTTTGTTTTATTTTAGCGTCATTTTTCATAGTAATGATTGTTATGCATATAATAATTATCTTTCTCCTTTGTTTCAGATTCAGAAACGCAGTCCATCATCAGTAACAAATCAAATAGATCTTCAGGATCACGGCTTTCCTATATTCTCCTCTTCCCCTGGGTACTTCTATTTAAGTGTAGATGATGATAGACGTTCATTTACACATGTGCCTTAGTGAATAACATGAATGCCTAATTCTGGAATATGACACTGTAATATCTGTCTACGACGATATCTCTCCCAGTAAGTATGGGGTTAATTACATTACTGCATAAACCTGGAAGAAGACACTGTAATGTCGGACAGCCCAGCAGGTAGTGAATGAATTATTTTACCACATACTTCCGAAATCTGGCATCGTAATATCTGACCAGGATGATTGCAGTAAAACTAGGTAGTGAAATAATTACATTACCGACTTCTTTTGAAATAAGAATCCATACTGTAATTATAAGTAAATGTGCAATGAGTTAATAACAGTACTGCCTAATTCTGGAATATAATATAATATTGTCTACCAAAAAAGATAGGCAGTGAATGAATCTTATTTCCACCTACTTCTAACATATGACACTGTAATGTATGTGTCTATGAGGTTTCTGTCTCAGTAAGGAGTGTGATTTTTACTGTAAAGACTAATTCTTGAATACGATACTAATATTTGCCTACAATTACGTTTATCCCGACCTAGGTATACTTACTTTAGAGTGCGTAATCTAAAATGTGGCATTGCGATGTCTGCCTACGATGGATTCTGTCTCACGTGGCAGAGATTTCAGCAAATGGAGAATTGGATTTAGATCATGTGTATTATACTGTGGATTCGTCTGTGATTTGTTACACAATATTATTAGGTGGAGAATCACGCGAAAGATGATGATAATTTGTGATAAGAAAGGAGACTAAACTAATTTTGTACCGGTTGTGATAATCTGTAAACAGGGCATACAGTTTGATACTGTTATAATGCAAATACGTTCTGTGACGAATGGATTATTCTCCGTTTGAAAAAGAAAACACATGCGTGCTGTGCACTGCAAAGACACTTCAGGCCGTTACAAAACACAAAGCGGACGGTCAAGTTGTTGTGTTGTAACTGTTTTTATGTTGTTTCAAAAATCGTGTTATGCATTAGATTGTTAATCCATGTTTCAGTTGTTAATCAGCAATGACGAATAAATGACGAAGCTCGTCACACACAAACACATACATACGAGCTACATTATGACAAAACCTGTCCTAGGCACATGCAAACTGTGCATGCGGCGAGCAAGCTAGATGCACTGCATAGTGGAGAAATAGAGTAGGGGCATATAAGTTAATGTTAAAGTACGGTGACATTTAAACCATCAGACAAAATTTAGTGTTTCAGTCTTTAATCTCGTTCACTTAACAATGTTTGTGCATTGTCTTTGAAACGTATATTGCAGAGCATAAGAAAAAACGTGGTTCCGAAATAAAGTAGTTGTTCAAAGTACACACAGTAAATGTACAGGTTAGCATTTCTTTGGACAAGAAATATCAATTTGCAAAGATCTTTTGATTGTCATGAAATAACCAATTCTCTGATATATGTAAACAAAGAATGCAATGACCAAATTGTACATGTAAGTCTTGGACCTTATATTGTATAAAAATTCGCTATGCTTGTAGCAACAATTCTGCATTTTGTATATGCATTGAGAAAGGTTTCCTTCGTGAAAGAATCTGAATCATCGTAAAATGAACTGATTTAAGAGTTCCATATCAACAGAGTAATCATGACATGGGCCGCGTCAAGCAAAAACGTGCATGGAACACGCGGAAAATGTGCGGATTCAAATAATCATGCGCATGCGTAAGGTCTTATCCGAGTCTTTTATCTCCCTTGAGCCATTCTATTGTACCAAATAATTCTGGCAGCGGGACGGGAATGCCCATTCGCGCAGTCTATCTTTGCTAGGTGCGCATGTCCCGAAGCCATAGTTTCGCTTGGCGCGGCAGTAAAACTAAAATGATTTTACAAAAATAAAAAAATGTTACTATCCCAGGAAATGCTACTGTCACATATGAAAGTACCTTATAGGTCTTACTGGAATGGCCTTTTTGGGGTGATTTCAATGAGTATATAAAGACTTATTTAATTATCTGGAGCTATACATTTTACAAAATAAATTGGATGGACTATTTACCGTATTTACCTACAGTATACAGAGTCAACGTTAAAAAAGGGTCTTCTTTGAAAAGACAGATTTGCTCCCAAGAGAAGACATTTTTTCCATTCAGAGTAGAACCTCTTTCAAGAGGGAAACAAAAACAATTTAGGCAGAATTGCACCAACATCTATCCATTGAACGTGTATCTATTTCCCTTAAATCAATCACAAAGTCGCCAACATTTGCAGACCTGAAACATATGATCATAACAAAACATTTTAAGAGCTACCTCTGTTTCTTATTTCGCTACGAAACAAACCGCAGTAATTGAAAATGTAAGCCTTCATGCCATACACAAGACTTAGTCTGTCATCTTCTGCTAGCAGGTGTCCCTTTAGTTCGTAAATAGAAAGGACGGCAATGATAAGGAATTGATACAATTACCTAAACGCTTCCGTACTACAGGGAAAGAATGACGCACTTAAAGCACCACAATCAAAACAACAAGCAGAAAGCCAAACTGACAGTTTCTTGCCCAAACATTGGCCGAATGGCCATTCAAAATAAACATTTCACCAGGGCATACATACAAAGACACACAATGACAGAAATAGTAAACCGCAGTACAAGCATCGCCTTGGAATGGGGTGAGCGCCGGGGTAGGGGGGTGCTTAAATCGATTTTACGTGGCCACAATCCTCGCCCTTAGTTCTGCCGTGGTATACACACAAGACATTTGTTCAGTCCGCGTGAAGAGTTTCGAACTTATCAGTGTAACATCTCCAAGAATATAAAACTCAAATGAATACAGAGATGAAACAACGATGACGACGACAGCAAGAAATAACTGAAATGCTAGGGCAAAAGAAAACAAACAATTGGACCCCGGTAAGGATACGTCAGATAAACAGGTGAATATCCAAATAGATATAATTATTAGGGTGCGCCTTCAATCCTAAACATCCATATTGTTTGCCACATGTAATATAAGTCTTAAAGTTGGAGTAATTTACTTCAAACTACATACAAAGTTCAGTATGCCGTTAACAATATTTTCTGTTTTTTCAACGGCATTCTTTGCAGGAAAAGGTTAATGCAAACGTTTCATGTTGATAAACTGGTCCATAAAAGATGCGCAACACTACTAAATAGCAAATGAAATGACGATCAGTACCTTACAATTGTAAAAAAAAATCCTTGTTTATGTTATAAAATATGCACATACATTGACGGTATATTTGAATTGTTTGTCTCTCGATATAAAGTATACATGCAAGAAATCGTAAACCAACACGTATACATAAATGCTTAGTGCAACCGAAATAAATGATGTATTTATATTACTTTTCTTTGTAGTTCAGAAGCATTGCATTTCTTTTTTCATCAGTATACAGTAAAAATTCAATGACTCGAACACCAACGGCGCGATAACCATGGCTGATGCGATCTCGTTTTTGAGTCCCTACGAAATTCGTCAAGTTGCTAAAGAAAATTGTAATGTTGGGGATTTTAGGGAAGATTTATTTTATCATAAAATGTATGTTGCGTCTTCTCATTAGAATCGTCTCATCGAGATGATTCTAATAAGTATCCCAACATATTATAATTTTATAGAAGGTCGCAAAATTATCCCTAAATTATCACCATTTGCCACCTAACCTGGCGCTATGCTTAACCACCATCCCCCTATGACCCAAGCTCGAACTACCAATGTCCTTGGTATCAAAGGTGTTCGAGCTATTGAACTTCGACTGTATGTTGCTTTGTTTTTGTCTGTTTCATAGAGATGTACACCTTCATGGGAAGATCTGTGTTAAAGTTGTGTAGCCTTCCTTCTGAAATTGATTTAACTTTAAAAGGAAATAATTTAATCTCTTTTAGAATACACCGCTTTTCAGAAGATGCTTCATATGCAGCAAAGCAAACGAGAAATCACAAAACATGTCTTTGTAAAATATGGCAGAACATCTAGGTGCATCCAGTCCTCTTAAGATTCTTTGCTTTTTTTTTTTTTTTTTTTTCATCAAATGACTACATATCCATCATTGTCAATTCGTTTAGATCTGTATTTATTTACACTGCTACTAAAGAAATCCTATGTCAAGGGTGTTTCAAGAGTTTATCAATGTGTATTTGCACCTTGCCAGGCACTGATTAATCGTTTGTTATTGTCGGAACCGTCTGGTTTGTTAAAGCGTTCAATAATCTCTGACTTGACTGAATAGATATTGCAGATGTTGCCGTATTCCTCGTTTTATGTAAGAATTGTCAATTAAGGGGAACTGGTATCCTTTCAGGGTTGGCAACTATTCAAAGTTGTTTTCCCTTCATTCTGGAAAGGGTCTATTTTATAAGGAATGAATTTACTCTCATGAGCAAATTCTTACTTTAGAGTAGACCACTTTTCAGAAGGGCCTTGGTGTGCAGGAACGCGATCAGGAAGTAATAGTATAGGCATTCTGTGTACAGAGTGGTGGAAGTCTGTCACGTTTATCCAGTCACCTCACTTTCAGATCACTGTGACAGTTAACATGAAAAAAGTTTTTTAAGCCCTTCAGTCTCCGAATTTCTGAAACGGAATATTCGATCTCTGAATTTGATTGAGTTAATTGTTGTACATAAGGTTGTTAGTCAAACGCAGAATATACTGACAATCAGTTAAGATACTGATAAAAGGATTCGTTGCGATTACGTTCATTTTGATCAGCATTCTTTGGTGTACTGATAATATAATAAAAAGGATGTTTGTTCAGCAGACTTACAGCCCACCGTGTACATATTTAGTTGGATTTATCGATATCGTATGATACAATTTCTTCAAACTTTTACTATTGTGATTATTTTGATTTTGACCTATCAGTTTCCCTTTTTCTTAGATGATTATATTTATCGATCTTCCTCATAAGGAGTATACATATCTCAGCTGATTCGTATTGCAAGGGTATATTCTAATCTAAATGATTCGAAGAGTCGGAAAAATATATTCTGAAAGTAAAGACCCTCGAGTGCTAAACACACACACAACAAAATGAAAATAGCTGTAGTTTGAAATTCTCTGGGCCAGTCTCGCAAGGGTTTGCCAGTTAGGCCTCATTAGTGTCCTAATAAAATAATTAAAAATCTTGAAATTGGCTGTATGGTCACATAGGACCAGAAAATATAAACTACAATATAGTGAAGATAAATTATAAAAAATGAGTACCCTTTACAGCTAAGAACACACACACACATGTCCTGGCTGCATTCCTTACTATCTCAGACTATAATGATGCCGACCTGAACCTTTGATTACAAGCCTGGTATCTTATATTACTTATATTCATCGCCCCATATGTGATTCTACCAGTGGATTTTCATTACTTCTGGCTGTAAGTGTGTTAGGAGTTTGGCTGAGGCATTATTTTTGTTTTGCCCCCATGATTTAATTTGCATAAAAGTAAAAAAGAAATGCATTTGGAAACAAAGAACACAGAAAATCACGAAAATCCTATCTTTTGCATGTTTTCGGTGATGCTTCACTGAATGGATTTAGAGTACTACATGTGAGCCGCTCGAAGGGTGTTGTTTTCCGTGTTTGATCCCTTTTACTGTCCAAATGCCGTGTTAGGTGGGTTCTGTTTAGCATTGTGATCTTCTCGTTGGCAGGGAGAACTTTTCTTTCTTTGTTACGTGTATGCATGTGTTCTCATTGCTCGCAAGGATCATTCATTTCATATTGTTTTGTTACGTTTGTTCTATCCGTAAGCTTTTGTTTACTCCTTATCTTGGTATCATTGGTAAACTTTGGGCTATGATAACATCTGTTTTACAATTCTGAACTATGTTTTGTCCAAACTGGTGTAAATATGCAATGGAAAAGGCTTTCACAACCTTTTAGATTTTTATTATATTTCAATACAGCAAAGATGATCGAAGAATGACTCTAGATCGTATTGTTGAATTCCACGGTGTTTGAGTCCTAAAGTACGGGTATCAAGCTCGAATGATTTTCTTCTAGTAATTAACTGACTGACTGATAAATAAAGTTTAGCATAAGTGTCACATTAATCAGAGAAAAGCTTTGTCAATAAATTCGTATTGCACTAACCTTCAGTTAAAGCTGAGAGACTGAAATAATCCAGTAGTCTTGTCAGCGAAGATATACTTGCGTATTACGGCAGTGTCAGAGGAATGCTAATTGACGTTTGGTTAATTACTCTAATACGTATTAGTGAACGTATCGCGAAAGACAAATACTGCAAGTGCATTATGCGGGAATCAAGATAAACATATTCTGCATAACTGTCATCGGAATAAATTATTGTAAGTAAACGCGCTGACTACTGAGAATAGTCCGCTTGCGATTAAGAGACAGATTGGTGGAAATGTCAAGTTACAAGCAGATGAGCCGCAGCGTCAATAAATGTAACTTCGGACATGTGCACATTATTCGCGCATAGCCAAGGATGCAAGGTATTTTTATACGGACAACGTAGACTCTGATCAGATTGTGTGGAGGCGCATGCTGATTTGAGTCTTTGCTGGGCGCACATATCAGAAGGTACGCTTTCTTACAATACAGCTCAAATATACTTAAAAAATATACGTTATAACGGTAATCATGATCAGTGTTTTTCATACGAAGTATGCTCAGCGGAAATGTGTCTCTTTGGGAAATGTAGATAGCAAATGCTCAGATCTGCCTACGGATACCTGTAATCTGCATAGGGCCTTCACTTCACCATCACGAAAACATGCCTGTATAAGTTTGACCCCCTTAAACCCCTCTTTTATATAATTAAAAAGGGGTTTACAGGGTATACAGGCGGTTCAAACGAGTACTCTCAATCTGTGTTTAGAGCAGAAATATGAAAAAAAAAAATCAGAATTTTTATCTGAAAACTTTCAGATTTTGGTGGTGAAATTCAATATCTTTGAATAGGCGTGTTTTCATAATGGCTTACAAAATAATGGGATGTTATTCGATGTATCAACGGGCAGTATGCTGAGATTGTGTCAGCGAGTAGGATGATCTGTATCTGTGTTTTCCATATTCCACACATTTTCACTGGTTACAAAATTTTGAAAAAAAAGACGATTGTTTGAAAGAAACCTGTGTAGCTAAGTACGTTTTAACGGCTATTGAGTCAACCGAATATACAGTACTCTGTAATTCATGTATTGTTAAACTGTTTTACTTTGTCTTACTGAGTTAAACCAGTTCAAAAGATAAGGATATTAGGCTTTCTTATGTGGTTTATTATTATTATTTTGGTTTTCTTTGTTAGCACGAATTCTAAATTTAAATAAATAAGTGCAGGTTTAGGAATTTAACATAGTCTATGGCGTAGATAACTTTCAAACATATTACTTTATGTTACTGTTATACTGTTTTCAAATAAGACAAAGTGACACATTTCAGTATAGCTGTGGTTTTAATACAAAACTATCACCAGATATATGTACAAAACACATGTTTACTGCATTTTGGTACCAGCCGGCATTTCGAGCAACATGGTAGATTGTAGGGCTTTGATTCCATCTTCACGGATTTGCTGAAATGGTGATTGTGTTTCAAGGTATACCTTTACTGAAAAGAACAGGATGTTTTCCTATTTTTTTCCTGTTTGATTATCAGTTTATTAGTTATTTCAAACATATGTACTTGAACTGCCTAAATGTATACACTATATATACATAGGGGATTCTTTAAGGGTAATGGATACACTTTCAGAGAAGGCAATTCTCCCACAATTGTTTTGCCATCATTCTGAAAAGGGGTCTACTCCGAAAGGAAATAATTTGCTCCCACCATTGGGAGCAAATTTGTTCCTTTTAGAGCAGATCTCTAATCAGAAGGAGGTTTGTCAGCAGGAAAGCAGACACAATCACAAAATTGTCTTCATCGTCAGAAAGTCGGAAAAAGTACATGTATCCAATCCTGAAAGACAAGAGTTCCATAGTGCTGATGCACAGTGCTGATTTATCACAATAATCACACTGTTCTTTTGCTTTAACAGAGTTCGGTCTGTTGTATTTGTTTTATGTTAAAACAACGTTACCTCATCAAACAGGACATTCAGTTTTGACTCGTTCATCATTCTAACTCACTGTAAGTCTCATTCAACGGTTTCATAAGTATCATTTTCCTAATTTCTTATCGCATAATGTTTTTATTTTACTTGCATTCAGTTTACAAATGTTGATTAATAAAGTCTTTAAACGTTTTTCGACCTTTTCTTTTGTTTATTTCTTGTATTTGCGTAGACCAAATGTGAAAGTTACCCAGAAAAGAGCACAATCATGGGAACCAATGTCTTCCTGAGATATCTAAGAAGAGATGAGGGACAAACAATGGCAAAACTAGCCAATACATTTGTACCAACCGACGTAAGAAGAGAGAACCAATTGCTACACATAAACCACAAGTGGCCGTTACGTAGCGTAAATATGAGCATAACGCAGACCCTAGTATTGTTTCCAAAACCGAACTACGTAGTATGGTTTCCAAATATCAGCAATATTTCCGAAACTCGAAGATTTCCATTAACATTTGAAATAATAACCTCTTACTTTTATAATATCGATTTAGATCAGTCAGCTTTGTCATAAAAACATACCTATATAATTTTGATCCTCTTAAACCCCATTTTTATATTGAAAAAAACTGGGATTTCATCACGAAAACATGCCTATATAATTTTGACCTCCTTAAGCGCCACTTTTATGTAGAAAAACTGGGGTTTACAGGGGTGTACATTATTTTTTCTTATTTCTGCTCAAAGTCATAGATTGTGGGTACTCGTTAGAACCGCCTTGGCGAGACCGTTCCAACGAGTACCCACAATCTATGTTTTGAGCAGATATATGAAAAATATCAGATTTTTTATCTGAAAACTTTCAGTTTTTGGTGGTGAAATTTTCAATATATTTGAATAGGCGTGTTTTCGTGATGTATATGGGTATACATTATGTTTCGTTTCTGCTCAAAAACATAGATTGTGGGTACTCGTTAGAAACGCCTTGGTGAGGCGGTTCTAATTAGTACCCAAAATCTATGTTTAGAGCAGAAATATGAAAAAAATCAGAACTTTTATCTGAAAATTTTCAGTTTTTGGTGGTGAAATTTTTAATATATATTTGAATAGCTGTATTTTCGTAATGTCATCAGGATCTACATTGAGAGCCATACAAGATTTCACCAAGTCCAGAATGCATTTCGCCTGTACAGACCAACAATATAAATGAAGTTACACAGGAACGACCACAATCACAAAAAAAAACGTAAACCCATAATACATCACCATTATCGTGTCGCGGGCAGATAAATCTGACGAAAATTGACGAAGTTTGCCCATTAGCAATCGCAAACCAGGTCTCCTTAATATCAGTGCATGTACCAGATTTGGTTAAAATCCCTGGACATTTATTCAATTATCGTCCATAAACGAAAATATCGGCGTGTCTCGGGCAGATAACTCCATCAAAATTTAAAGATTTGCCCATTAGCATTCCCAAACCAGATCTTTTTAACATCAATGCATATACCAAGTTTGGTTAAAATCCCTTGACAGTTACTCAAGTTATCGTCCGGAAACTCAATTATGGGAGTGTCTCGGGCAGAGGACTCCATCAAAATTTGACGTAATTTACCCATTAGCAATCCCAAACCAGATCTACACAATATCATTGCACATACCAAGTTTGGTGAAAATCTCCTGATGTTTACTCAAGTTATCATCCTGAAACGAAATACGGACGGACGGACATACGACTGACGGACGGACGGACGGATCTTCCCACGTTCAGGCATGTATTGGGTATTTTCTGTTTTAAAAAGATACACAACAGTATGTTGAAAGTACCCACTAGTACTCTACGGAATAAAGGGAATAGTGTAAAAAAAAAAAGTACCCAACATATGCCCATTCGTTTGCCCGGACAGACACATGGACGTCCAACGTGAAACCATAATATCCCGCCACTATCGTGTGACGGGGTATAAAAAGATAAGAGAAAACGTCAGGGAGTGCCATAATCACAGGCCGCAGTCCTTCCCAGACACCAAGAGGAAAAGGAAACAGACACAACCAAACAATCGCAAATCGAACAAACTTATAAAAAGCACTAAGATTAGCTCACTCTTCCCCAAGTGAGGTAATCGCAATGCTAAAAGGACTGTAAAACACAAGAACATAATAAGACAAGGCAAGACTTAAAACAAATCGCCTCGTAGAATAAACCACGAAGCAACAACCGGGGGTAGGGGCGGGGTGTGGGGTTAATAAAAGTCAACAAAGAACACACAAAATCACGAAAAACGGAGACTCGGTTTGATTGAGTCTCATCATATGCAACACTGTAGTATGCGAGGCTGCATACGCCCCTAGTGCCGGCTTAAGCGGTATTCCATTTTCAAAATAACCAGGATGGGCTCAGTGATCCCAAAGGAAATAAAATATAACCTGCACTATGATGAAAAGCACTTTTACACCCGACTAATTTCACCCTGGGTCCCGATGCCACTCTAAATCACAACTAGTAAAACAGAAAGCAAAATACACAAACCACAGTATCCCGATACAGCGAAAAAAGAAATATTGGGTATCATCACGAAAACATACCTATATAATTTTGACCCCCTGAAACCCCACTTTTGTATAGTAAAACTGGGGTTTACAGGGGCATACATTATTTTTCTTATTTCTGCTCAAAAACATAGATTGTGGGTACTCGTTAGAACCGCCTCGGCGAGGCGGTTCTAACGAGTACCTACAATCTATGTTTTGAGCAGAAATATGAAAAATATCAGAATTATTTATCTGGAAATTTTCCCGTTTTTGGTTGTAAAATTTTCAATATATTTGAATAGGCGTGTTTCCGTAATGACAATGACAACACAAATCAACGCATTTGAATTAACCGACGTATGCGCAGAGAAGAACTGCAACAAATGAACCGCACGTTTAAGGTTCATTTGTAGTGTAAACATACAAAATAACGTAAACCCAAGTATGATGTTATACTTTCCAAATACCAGAACTATTACCGGGCTACTTAGATTTCTCATTAATCATTTGAAAATAATAAACTGTCACTTGTATGATGTCGA
Organism: Anodontia alba; assembly: GCA_964016985.1. Taxonomy (NCBI): domain Eukaryota; kingdom Metazoa; phylum Mollusca; class Bivalvia; order Lucinida; family Lucinidae; genus Anodontia; species Anodontia alba. The sequence continues at coordinate 24,932,833 of OZ024829.1, forward strand.
TCCAAATCAGGTAGCTGTATCAACTGGCTCTGCTCTATAATACACGATTCAACGAAGCTTTAAACTACATTGCACCTGACATGCTCTGTTCCAAGCTACTACATATGACATGACTAACTTTAATGTTTGTTTTGATACTGAAAACACTGGACAATTATGGCTGAAAATGAAGATGGCTTGTAGTTCTACGTATAAAAAATCTACAGAAGTTTTAGCTTCATTTTTATTTTATTTGTCAAATGCATTACAAAAACAAGGATATAGAAATTTTCACCTCCAAAATCTGAAAATTTTCCGATAAAAATTTGTGATGTGAGGCGGTTCTAACGAGTACCCACAATCTATGGTTTTGGGCAGAAATAAGAAAAAAATAATGTATACCCCTGTAAACCCCAGTTTCACTATATAAAAGTGGGGTTTCATAGGGTCAAAATTATAAAGGCATGTTTTCGTGATGGAAAGTTATTTACCATCGTCATTCAGAAGAATCCATAAGGTTCTCTATAAGAGAAATACGATTTCACAATAGACGAATGGAATCCTTTTTTTACGCTTAAACGAAATAAAACAAGTTTTGTGTTGGTAAAACTTTATGCGGTGCTTCAATGACCGAAACTAGCTAGACTAGCTGACGATTCGGTTGTGCAATGGACCAAGGTTACAACGACAGCATTTGCTCCCAAAAACGGTGCTATCATCACGAAAACATGCCTATATAATTTTGACCCCCTTAAACCCCACTTTTATATAGTAAAACTGGGGTTTATAGGGGTATAAATTATTTTTCTTATTTCTGATCAGAAACATAGATTCTTGAAGCGATTCTAACATGAATCAAAAACATATGTTTCTCGAAGTTTTAATGCAATACTCTTGCATAATGTCTCCTTAACTGTTACCTCCTGAGCTAAGGTTTTTTGACATTCTAATTGTCATTATAACGCAATTGTCGTTGAATCGAGTGTCAGTATAAAGAGGGTTGACTGTATTCCTCATAGAACATATGTTTTAGATATTTGTTAGAATCGCCTCACTGAGGCTTTTCTAACAAATGTCAAAAACATATTATGTTTCGTTACAGTATTAGATGCAATATCTTATGCATAATTTGTGACTAATTGTTACTATTTAAGTAATAGTTTTGTGGAAGTCAAAGTGTCATTATAACGATTTTTTGTCAATGTATCGAGTGTCGGTATAAAGAGGGTTTATGAATTTAATTTGTGTGCATATGTCTGTTCATTGCTCTCGAGTGTCTTTCATTGTCAGATCTATTTATTTAATTATCAAATTGACTTTCAAGAGAATTCGGCTTAGAAAAGCATTAAAAACACAGTATGATGCAAGAAAATTAATCCTTCTTTAACGTGAGTTTCGTTTATGTCTGTTTGTAAATGATTACCTAAAGTGTCATTTCGAAATTTTTACCAACCGAATAAGTACACATGGCTATACACGGTGGAATGACAATTTTTAACAAAGTATTTGTTTTTATATTTATTCTAAGAGAATATGTTTTACTTGCCTAATGGAATATTTAATATTTACAAAAATATCCAGAATCCAATTGAGAAAACTACTAAAATTTTACTTTCAGCGTAACATTAAAAAAAAAGTGGTATTACAAAGTACTGTAATTTAAGATAGCATTTCTCAGTTCTAATAATAAATCCCTTGTTGTTGTTGGTTTTGGTTGTTGCTTTTGTTAATATTGCGTCTTAAACAGTAGGTTTTTTGGAATGTGCATTACATTAACATAACTATGGCAAATGCATACTTTGTTCATCACGAAAACACGCCTATATAATTTTGACCCCCTTAAACCCCACTTTTATATAGTAAAACTGGGGTTTATAGGGGTATACATTATTTTTCTTATTTCTGCTCAAAACATAGATTGTGGATACTCGTTAGAACCGCCTTGGCGAGGCGGTTCTAACGAGTACCTACAATCTATGTTTTGATCAGAAATATGAAAAATATAAAAAAAAATTATCTGAAAATTTTCATGTTTTGGTGGTAAAATTTTCAATATGTTTGAATAGGCATGTTTTCGTAATGTACTGCCTACGCCGAGGGCATGTTTAAGTGGAGTATTTAATGATGATAAAATAAAACATATACTGCCGTACTCATCAGAAGTGCCTTTGCCAAAAGCGTTTCTAATGGGTACGCTCAACATATGTTTTATACATAACTGCAGCAAATTATGTCAGAATCATCATCTGTTTTCCTCCTTATCAAGTCCTATGCCTCCAAATAAGGCGTTTTTATCAAACCAATTATATTGATAGTAGTCCTATTTCGTTACGAAAACATATGCCTTAGCGAGCTGGTTCAATTAGTACAGTAACCACTAAATATGTTTTCGTGGATAACTACCACAAATATTCATCTGGATACCCCTTTTATCTTTGTAAGCCATGGCATTTGAACTTTATAATACGCGTAAAATAGTTGACGTTGATTTTTGGAACACCACGACAAAATGTTATAATACAAAAGCTTCCAAAAATTTAAATAAAGTTTAAGAATTGCAACATTAAAAATATCGCCGCACAATGTATACTCCGGTGTGTCTTTATTCACTATATTATAAGGGAAATGATATATGCATTACATAGACGTATAAGCGATATATTTGTTTTTACTTAAGAAATAATATCGTCATTCAGAAGTATTATAAACTTACAGTATTGGCATCTATAAATGAAAATCAAAATAAGAAAGCAGTGGATTTTAGTAAAATATCTGGACACCTAAGTGCATATCTGCTTCTTTTCCCCGACTATGAAAGAACGGATATTTGCTAGTTGTTCCGGATACTATATGGGAACTGCATACATTAGGTAAATTGACACCCAGTTCTTACAAGAGAAACAACTTTTCTGATTTCCAGTTTGCTTTTCTTCACAAAAGGCCTTTTCTTCTCTAAACAGAAAGAATCTATTCTTCACGGAAAAAAACTCTGCTCTCCTTGGTTAGAGTAGGAAAACAAAACGATTTTACTGCTTTCTTTCCCTGAAAATGTATCACTTCCCCTTAAACAAACTTCCCTTTGGAAGCACGTCCTTTCTATTTACAGCAGACTCTTTTTAAAGGGGAGCCAAAAACACTTTACCGCATTACGAAAAGACGCCTATTCAAATATATAAAATATTTCACCTCCAACTGAAAATTTTCAGATAAAAAACTCTGATAGTTTTCATATTTCTGCTCAAAACGAGGCGGTTCTAACGAGTACACACAATCTATGTTTTTGAGCAGAAATACGAAAAATAATTTATACCCCTGTAAACCCCAGTTTTACTATATAAAAGTGGGGTTTGAGGGGGTCAAAATTATATAGGTATGTTTTCGTGATGGAATTCCAATCCCCTATTGAAAGAGTATCACTTCCCGTTAAACACAAATCTCGACATTTCTGAAAGTTGGTCACAAGTACTGATGATGAGACTTATAATTTAAAGCAATCACGCCGCGTATCTACCGGAACCTCGCCCAAGATTCCTATTAATAGACAAATAAATCTTCGATAATGTAATTTCGGAAGTTAATTTGTGATCAGTTAGGATTGTCATGAAAAGGTTTCTCTTAAATTTAATATCTATACCAGGGATATATTTAATATATGCCGTGACATGCAAAAATATACCTCCTCAAATATGCGACTGAGGTTGATCCGGACCGGCCTGCGTATGCGCACAACCCGGTACGTCTTTGTTTTTTATCGCAAAAATCTACAGAGCACAGAAAGTCCTGAATGGTCAGTGATTGTTCCAAAGCTGGTCGTGCTTTGCGTGTTTTGAGTATATTTTACAAGTAGCCTTTTGGCTTGTAGACATTCAATCTTTTCCGATATTTGAACAAGAATTTCATTCATGAACGAAGTGTGTCAAAACAAGCAAAAACGTGTATGTAAGCGCATGTCTTATGTTTTTATGCGCAGATTCAGATTATCCGACGCGGTATGCATCAGGGTCTTTTCATTCCGTTGATAAAACCAAAAAGCATTTTGTAAGGTGATACCAAAAGCATCCATCAGCTTTAGAGCAGGCTGATCGGGGCATTTGCTTTCCACATACACCTCAAATATACCTTTTTTCCATGGCGTGGTGCCTTTGAGAAAATCTTAGAAAAACAGAAATTCATCTGATTCATCTCAAAGATGATGAAGAAAGATCAAAATTTGATTGTGGAAACCAGCAGGAGATTGCCAATCTAAACGTGCAACATCTGTAGTTATAGAGAAAAAACTATAATACGATGGACAGCCTACGGTTTTGCGATATCTTTTAATGTAGTCAATTTATTTCTGAAAGCATTTCGAATTACTCAGACGTATAAATTAAGTTAGAATACCACGTGCCGTATCATACCAAAATAGAAGCTAAACAGAGTCATTTGACAGATGGTGTCAAGTCACCAAACATCATAAAGAAAGCCATACACTCTGTAATAAGACATCAAATGGGTCGTCAATTATTCATGTGGTTAACTTTACAAAAATGATACAATAAAGAGTAATAGGTTTCTTAATGATTTTGAATTTTACCAGCAAAAGTGTATTTTTAGATTCTTGACAGGTCTGGGAGAAGTCACAGTTAAATGCAGACAGCAACAATATAAGCACCAACAATAGCAATTATTTCAGGCCACCTCTATTAAACAATCGCCTGTATTTAAAGGCCAGTTTCCTGGTCGTATAAAAAGAAATATTGGTGTAAATTTATCTGAATTAAACAAGTCCATGTCTTAAGCAACCATTATATAAGGACGGGATGTAACCCATCAAACATACAACGTAGCAACAACGTCATTACAACGTCGCTGCAACGTCGTGACGTTACAGCGACGTTGTAACGATATTGTAAGTTTGCTGGGAACACGGATATTATGCAGCAGGCTGCATGCTTAGTTTGTAACACATCCATGATTGATAGTTTTCCGTTTTGCCGGACGGTGAGTCGGATCTTAGCTTTATGAAGATGCCGACATTAACCTTTCATTAGAAGGATGATGTCTGATGGTAATTTTTGGTCGGGCTCTCCGTGGTTCATCTAGTTATTTTCTCTTGCACTGGCTGCCAGTGTCTAAATTGACTGCCACGAAACCTCTATCTTGTTTCAGTGTGATTTACTATGTATGTTTTGTGTTTTTCTGTGATGTTTCAATGACTGAGTTATGGAGCCTCTATGCAAACCGAATAAATCATTTTTTTTTCTTATTTTCACAATACAATATTTGACCACGGGATGAAGATTACGTACCAGCTGATTTAACGCTACCGCCTCCCCCGATATATATATATATATATATATATATATATATATATATATATATATATATATATATATATATATATATATATATATATATATATATATATATATATATATATAAAGAAAAATCAATAAGTCCGAGTTTGCCAATAACACTATTTTTTCAGTAAACTTCTACTGCGGTTTCACTGCATTTTTAACAGATTATCAAGAAGACATTTTGAATTACTTAGCAACGAACGTAACGTCATAATTAACGTTTCCGTTTCAAATAAATGACGTTTCCGGTGTACGAATACTCTGATGGCACCCATCCCTTTAAATGGCTCTGTTTAATTTATGCTATAATGAGTTTATAAAGAGTTTTTTCTTTTGACCGTCGTAATGTTACACTGTCTGTGCAGATCTTATAGAATTTATATAGTAAAACTGGGATTTATAGGGGTATACATTATTTTTTTCTTATTTCTGTTCAAAAACATAGATTGTGGGTATTCGATAGAACCATCTCGTCCAGGCGGTTCTAAGGTGTACCAACAATCTATGTTTTCAGCAGAAATTTAAAAAATATCAGAATTTTTATCCAAAACTTTTCATTTGTTTGGTGGTAAAATTTTCAGTATATTTGAATAGGCTCGTTTTCGTAATGAAGCATTGTGGTCAATTTGTTGGGGGAAGAAGGTGCTGGAAGCTTTGCTTTTCGTTGCTTTGTGCCTTGTGTACTGTCTATCATGGTTTGTTTGCTCAGCCTCTTGGTCTTCAATTGTGACTATTCCTGGAAATCTTCTACAGTCGCCTCTCGTTATCTCATTTTCCAAGGGACTCTCTGAAATACTTTCAGATATCCGTACCTCGACATATCAGATTTGCAGAATTGAGGAAAAACTAATTCGAACAAACAATTTAACAAATATATATATATAATTGGACTCTTGAAGTTAGAGATCTATTGAAAATATTGTGGAAAAGAGGAGAAATTGCTCCTGCAATTTTCCTCTTTTCCACAATATCTTTTTACCTGTTGTTAGATTTTCATGTTTAGGCAGGGACCAGTTTCACTTCGAGATAAGCGGTTATTCGAGATAAGCGAGGTCGAGATAACGAGCGTCAACTGTATACTATTACTGTTGTGCCTCGTTTGCACCTTAGTAGCACCATGTGCAATGCCTTAACTGCAGTTACGGCTACAGGAAGTTTAAATGCAATACCAAGGCACCTCTTATCATTTAAAAGCGGTAATATGCAAGAAGACAAGCGTTAAACTGCAAAGTAACGTCTGTACAGTGTCAACCCGCATTTTGTTCCTATGCGATTTGTAGGGGGACTCGCCGACAAGCTTGAGTCGTCGTTGCTTTGTGGTTTAAAGATGTTTACGTTACGGTTGCTTCCTTAGTGATTTTCAAAATTGCTTTATTTCTGTCTACCATTGCAAGTTTACACCAGGAATTCTTTTGTGTTTTCTTATTGCGTTGAAAAGTCTAAATCAACAAAGATACACGCCAGTCAAAAAAAAATAGAATATCATCTAGTACTTTCAATTGATATGTATTTTGGTTTTCTCCACTTCTTCAACACTTATTTCGAGGGTTGAGCGCAAGACTGGCGTAAGTCAGATGGTTGTTTTTCCCCAAACCTAATCTCCTCACCATGAAGGTGTTATGAAGATTACAACATTTCTTTCTGTAAACAATGAAAATTTAGGTGTCATTGCTCGTATGAGCAATGGCACCTAAATTTGCATTGTTTACAAAGGGGTCCAAGTTGCCCCTAAACAAGGGTTTCAAAAATATGTTTGAGTTACCATAGTCTTGCGCTCAACCCTCGATTTGTACCCGAGAGATGAAATCAATGCCTTGAGAAAAGATGCTGCAGTTATGCCTTTTCTTTTACAAAAAACTCTGTAAGTTCAACATAACAAAGCACAAACGTATATATAGTTAGTAGTTCGAGGTTAACTGACATGTTCGAGGTTAAAAGAAATTAAGGGCGATTTATTAAGCTTGTTTGCTAAGAATGCGTCTAATAAGTTTTTGCATTCAAGCTTCCATTAACCTGGCAACGTTCTTCTGTAAGCAAAATAATAAATTGCATTGTCGTTTCACATAGTTATGTTGAATCACCGCTCGTTCAGCATTTTTGTTTCAATTTTGCAAAAGGTAATGTTTTACCACTTTGACACAAACAGACCAAATTGCACGGGCTCTTTGTAACATAAGCGTAAATGGTCAAGAACTATTAGGGCTAAAAATAAGCAGCCCTGCTGAAATCCTTTAATACAAGGCTTAACATTTATCAATCATCCCTCGTATATAAAAAAAACATTAACCAACAAAATTATATCATTATGTGTTACATACTGTACATTCTACATCATTTACTCCAGGAGTTAGCGATGACATAGTGTTACGAGCCAGGCGTAACGAGAAAGAAATGAAAGTGAAACCAGCAACAAGCTTTAACTTATTAACAATATTCATTCACAAAAAAAATAAGACAAGATTCAAAACAGAAGAATGTAAGTAGACAGTACCTTTCAAGTTTATGTCACAAAGTCCCTCTGAAATAATCCATGAGAATTTATAAAACAAATCCTTTGAATATCAGTTTCTGATCCCACAATTTAATGTTCCTGAATTCAGAATTTAAGTCCAGAATGAATAAAATACTAAAGTAATCCAGTATAGAATAATTTCCAGTGAAAGTATACAAAGATGCCCAGATGAAAATCTGTTCTCCTTATATAATATCAAAGAAGGTTCTAGAAAAAGAATTTTCTACAAGCATCTCTTATTTTCCAGTTCCAATCAAGAAACTTCTAAATCTTCCATGACATTCCAAAAAGAACTCAGTCCAGAATCAAGGACGTAAACATCATGTTATTGTAAACATGTTGAACATTCCAGAAAGTTATTTTTGGAAACATTGTAAATAAAGCTATTTATGGAAACATAGTAAACATGTTGTTTAAAACAATTGAACACCCTGTTATATAACACTTCCCCTCTTCAGGGAAAAGAAAGATTTATGTAATAAAGCTTTCTTTTGCCATAAAATTATCATAAAATAAAATACTGATAAAGGCAATTATTATCTTATATACAGCAAGTTACAGGAAACCACAGATCAAGACATCATGCTCTGGACAAGGCATCAGGAATAATATTATCTTTTCCCCTGATATGCCTGATGTCAAGATTGTATTCCTGTAACAACAGACTCCATCTGAGCAACCTCTGATTCTTGTTTTTCATCTTATGGATGAAAGTCAGTGGATTGTGATCACTGAAAACAACAATAGGTGAGGACGAAGAAGTCAGATAAACTTCAAAATGTTGAAGAGCAAGAATGAGAGACAAACATTCTTTCTCTACTGTAGAATAATTCTTTTGATGTTTGTTAAACTTTTTGGAAAAGTAACAAACTGGATGATCCACACCATTGTCATCCTCTTGCAGTAATACACCACCTGCACCAACATCACTCGCATCTACTGCTAACTTGAATTCTTTATTAAAATTCGGTGCCAAGAGAACCGGCTCACTTCTCAGTATGGCTTTCAGTTTATCAAAGGCATTCTGACAATCACTGGTCCACTTAAACCTCATTCTTTTACTAAGTAAATTAGTCAGTGGCTCAGCAATGACAGAAAAATTATTACAGAATTTTCTGTAATAACCGGCCATACCAAGAAACCTCATCAGTTGTCTTTTGCCTGTGGGCACCGGAAAATTTGAAATAGCTTCAACTTTAGCCTCTATAGGTTTAACCTGACCATGACCCACAGCATGTCCTAGAAATGTTAAAGTTGCATGACAGAATTCACTTTTAGCAAGGTTTATTGTCAATTTTGCTTCACTTAGTTTATCAAAGAATGCTTTGATAATTCCAAGATGGTGATTCCATTCATCACTGTATATGATGGCATCATCGATGTAAGCATCGCAATGCTCGATTCCAGCTATTATGGTGTTGATTAAACGTTGAAATGTTGCTGGAGAGTTTTTCATTCCGAAAGGCATTACTTTATAGTGATATAATCCATCAGGAGTAACAAATGCTGAGATCTCTTTGGCTCTTTCTGTGAGAGGAATTTGCCAAAATCCTTTCAGAAGATCAAATTTAGTTATATATTTTGAATTTCCAACTTTGTCAATACAGTCATCCATTCTTGGTATGGGAAAAGTGTCTGTTTTACTCAAATTATTGACCTTCCTGTAATCGGTGCACATCCGATATGTTCCATCAGGTTTTGGCACAAGAATGCAAGGTGAACTCCATTCACTTTGACTTGGTTCAATGAAATCGTTGTCCAGCAAATACTGAATTTCCTCCTTAAGATATTTTTGTTTTGTTGGGTTCATTCTATATGGATGTTGTTTGACAGGTTGTGAGTCCTCAACATTCACATCATGATAAATTTTGTCAGTCCTTGTAGGAATGTCCGGAAATAAGTGTTCGTATTGATAAATTAACTGTTTCAGTTCTTTTCTTTGGACTGGATCTAGGTGTGAAAGTTTCTGGTCGAGATCCTTTAGAATGTCAGAATTCTGAAGTTTTGATGAAGCAGGATCAGATTTGATGAAGTTCATGTCTTCAGAGTTCATTTCACTTTGTTCCTGAGGGACTGAACTAACAACACTAATTGGTGTAACAGAAGAGCTATCCCTATCTATGTATTGTTTAAGCATGTTAACATGACATAACTGTTTTTGTTTGCGTCTCCCAGGAGTGTTAACAATGTAATTTACATCACTAATCTGTTTATCTACAGTGTATGGGCCGTAATATCTGGCTTGCAAAGGTTTGCCAGGAATAGGCAAAAGAGCAAGTACCCTATCTCCAGGCATGAATTTTCTTTCTTTTGCATTTTCATCATACCAGCGTTTCATTTTCCTTTGTGCTGACTTAAGATTGGTCCGAGCAGCCTCACAAGCTTTAGACAGTCTGTCTTTAAAATCTGACACATACTGAAGTAAGTTCAGAGAACTGTCATCATTTGAGAGAAATTTCTCTTTCAAAAGTTTCAAAGGTCCACGCACAGTGTGGCCAAATACCAGCTCAAATGGGCTGAAACCAAGAGATTCCTGAACAGATTCTCTAACGGCAAACAACAACAAATGAATGCCTTCATCCCAATCTTTTTCAGTGTCAAAGCAGTATGACCTGATCATATTTTTCAGTGTCTGATGAAATCTTTCAAGGGCACCTTGACTTTCAGGATGGTAAGGTGATGATTTAAATTGAGTAATTCCCAACTCATGCATGACCTGTTGAAAAATTCCTGACATGAAATTTGAGCCCTGATCCGACTGAACAGACTTTGGAAGGCCTACAAATGTGAAAAACTTTACCAAAGCCTTAACAATATTCTTTGTTTTAATATTCCGAAGTGGAATGGCTTCTGGGAAACGTGTAGAAGCACACATTATAGTGAGAAGATACTCATGGCCTGCCTTGGTTTTAGGCAAGGGACCAACACAGTCAATAATTATTCTGCTAAAAGGTTCATCAAAAGCAGGTATGGGCTGTAAATGAGCTTTTGGTATTGTCTGGTTGGGTTTTCCTACCATCTGACAAGTATGGCAAGATTTACAAAATTGAGAAACGTCAGATTTTAACCCTGGCCAGTAAAAATGGTTAAGAATTTTGTGATAGGTCTTATTTACACCTAAATGACCTGACATGGGAGTCTCATGGGCCAAGTTCAAAATTTCAGGGCGATAAACCCTTGGAACCACTATTTGGTGGTTAACAGTCCACTCGTCTTCTGCTGAGACATCAGGAGGACGCCATTTTCTCATTAAAATGTCATTTTTGACATAAAAACAGACTGGGACTTGATCTATTTCTTTCTCATCTAAAGCCCTTTCAAGCAAAGGCAAAATTTCAGGATCATTATGCTGTTCCTTACAAAGTTGTGACCTTGACACCAAGTCATGACCTTGACCTTGGTCACTTAATACTGAAGAGTAATGACTGGACTCTGACTTGTCACTTAAGTCTGACTGCTTGCCAGACAGGCTGGGTGAAAGAGAATTTATAATCTCGTCTGTAAAAGACTGACCCAAAAAGGTATCAGTTAAATCAATTTCCCCATCATTCTGTTTTGCTTTGTTTGCCATGGCCCTTGTTACAGCACAAGATGGGTACAGATCAGGGATTTCCTGTTCAATGGGATCAGGTGGCTGATCAAGACAAGGTATAGTAGTCAAAAGTGGATTTACCACAACCTTATCTCCTGCTAAGTCATTGCCTAACAGTAAGTGAACACCTTTAAAAGGTAAAGAAGGTCGAATACCAACAGCCACTAAACCAGTTACCAAGTCTGAGGATAAATAAATGTTATGAAGAGGAACATTAACAAATCCACACTCTACACCCTGAATAAGGACACTTGTCCCAGAAGAAGTCTTCTTAGAAAAAGGCAGAGTATCTGCTAAAATAAGGGATTGAGAAGCTCCAGTATCTCGTAAGATTTTAATTGGGGTAGACTGGGCATAGTCACTATTTAGTGACACAAAACCATCTGATAAGAATGGTTCATAAATCTCCATAACAGAATCAGTCTCAGGCCTTTCGGTCTGGATAGGATCTTCCTCCTTAACACATGACTGTGGTTTTGACCGTAAAGAGGTAAGGCCAGTAGGTTTAAGCCCCTCTTGTTTTTCTTTCTTTCTTTTCAAATGTAAACATTCAGATATAATATGACCTGTCCTTTTGCAATAATTGCAAATTGGTTGAGATAAGGGATTTTGATCTTTATTTTCACCAGAAGGTTTGGGTTTGGGAGTAATTGTTTGGCTATGACTACCAGGTGGATTACTAGGACTATGTTTGGATCCTGAATGTGGGAAAAATGGTCTTCTAGAGGGATTTGACTTATTTATAAAGGAAACTTTATGTGTTAAAGCATAATCATCTGCAAGTCTAGCTGCAGCTTCCAAAGTTTCAACCTGTTTCTCATCTAAAAAGGACTTAATGTCTGAATTTATGCACCTTTTGAACTCTTCTACAAGCATGAGCTGCCTAAGTTTTTCATGATCGGAGCCAATTTTCTTTGAAGAACACCACCTATCAAACAGCTGTTCTTTAGTTCTAGCAAATTCTACATGGGTCTGCTCATTTTCTTTCTTACAGTTCCTAAATTTTTGCCTGTAAGCCTCAGGGACCAACTCATAAGCCTTAAGAATTAATTCCTTTACAGTATCATAACTGGAGCTCTGCTGGACAGTCAGCTGAGTATAAATTTCTCGAGCCTTCCCAATTATAACACTTTGCAAAAGCAAGGTCCAATGCTCCTTTGGCCATTTTAAATTTTCTGCTACTTTTTCAAAATGAAGAAAATATTTGTCAACCTCTTTTTCTTTAAAAGGGGGAACTAATCTGATGTGTTTGGTAATGTCAAAATGAACGCCAGAGTCTAAAGGTTGCCGTTTTACCGTCATATTTTGCATTTCTAATTCTTTCATTCTTAATTCTGTATCAAATTTTAATTTTTCCCTTTCTATCTGCATTTGTCTTTCTTTTTCTTTCTCCCTCTCTTCCATTTCCATTCTTTCTTTCTGCACTCTTTCTTCCATTTCCATTCTTTCCTTCTGCATTTGTCTTTCTTGTTCTAATCTTAATTTTTCTAACTCAATTTGCTTCTGAATTTCAAGCTCTCGTATATGCAAACCTGTCTGAGTTACGAGAACAAGAGACAAAGCAGAAGAATCAAGAATTTCCTTATCAACCAAAAATTGAACCAAAATATTTTTTATTTCCTGTTTTAACATGGACTTGTTGACGGTAGTCAATTCATAGTGAGCAGCAATATCCAACAAATCAGACTTTTTGGCCAAATCTAACAGCTCCTGCGAAGGCGCAGTGATAAAAGCTTGAAGGTCAAATGACATGATTGCTTTTTGCTGGTTTTATCAAGTAGATTTTCAATCAGAGTTTATTTATTGATATTTTTCAAAAGTCAATACTTGCTTTTTATGAAACAAATATTTTTATATTTACTGAGATTTTTTAAAAGTCAGTACTTGTTTTATAGCAAACAAATAATTTTTTTCCTTAAAAATCAATATTTGTTTTCTTTAAAAAGCTCAAACTTGTTTTAGCTCAAGAAAATGTTCGATCCCGGACGAGCCCCCAATTTCTGTTACGAGCCAGGCGTAACGAGAAAGAAATGAAAGTGAAACCAGCAACAAGCTTTAACTTATTAACAATATTCATTCACAAAAAAAATAAGACAAGATTCAAAACAGAAGAATGTAAGTAGACAGTACCTTTCAAGTTTATGTCACAAAGTCCCTCTGAAATAATCCATGAGAATTTATAAAACATATCCTTTGAATATCAGTTTCTGATCCCACAATTTAATGTTCCTGAATTCAGAATTTAAGTCCAGAATGAATAAAATACTAAAGTAATCCAGTATAGAATAATTTCCAGTGAAAGTATACAAAGATGCCCAGATGAAAATCTGTTCTCCTTATATAATATCAAAGAAGGTTCTAGAAAAAGAATTTTCTACAAGCATCTCTTATTTTCCAGTTCCAATCAAGAAACTTCTAAATCTTCCATGACATTCCAAAAAGAACTCAGTCCAGAATCAAGGACGTAAACATCATGTTATTGTAAACATGTTGAACATTCCAGAAAGTTATTTTTGGAAACATTGTAAATAAAGCTATTTATGGAAACATAGTAAACATGTTGTTTAAAACAATTGAACACCCTGTTATATAACAATAGTATATTTGTTATAGTAACACACTGTGCCCGTGAGATATTACCTAGTAAAATAAGTTTTGGTTAACTGATAGCGTTTCGTGTGCAGAACAACATCCAATAGAGTTCAAATGTGTTCTTAAAAGAAGTATCATTTGGAAGCAAGAAACACAATAACATCACTGACAACACTTGTGGGTCGATTGTCTCTGAATGTAGGTTTGGAAAATAGTCCTGAACGGGGAATTAAAACTGTTTCATTTAACCCTAAACTTCCTTAATTAAAGCAAAAAGTGCAGTCCCGGATCAAAAGCAACGTTCTGTGACGTCTGATCTGGGTCTGCACTATTTGCCAATGTCAAAGTCAAGGTTTTACAGATAACCCTCTTTACATGCCACTCAGACGTCACAGTGACAGGAATAGCGTAGATATAAATAACCATTACCTGGATTTCGTAGAAACGCGCGCTTTGATTTCATTAGTCAATGATAATCACGTGAACAAGAACCTTAGGGAAATTTTGGTGTATGTATGATCATGAATAGTTATGTGACACTGCTAGCCTGGCAACGCTCCTAGCCCATGGTTGAGAAATATTTTATTTTCAAGAGACTCGGTTTTATAAAGGTTCTTCATATACACAGTGTACTTTGCAAGGCTGTTTACACCCCCGATCACCGGCTTAAGCATATTGGCTTTTCAAAGCAACCAGGGCCCAGTTGTTCAAAGCTAACGACGTCGTTAGTTAACGATTCGTTAAAATTTACATCGAGTGATACGCAAATATGCTGAAATTTTTGGCTGAAAAAATGTGAGTAGCTTTTGCAGTGCAAAAGTTACTCACATTTTTTCAGCAAAAAAATATCAGAATATTGTATATTGAATTCGCTAAAACAGTTAACGAAATGACTCTTAACGCGCTCGTTAAGCTAACGACACTTTGAACAACTGGGCCCAGAATGGGCAAAACGCTCCCAAAGGAAATAAGAAAATAAACCAGCGCATGACAAACCCTACAATAAGACTTGTGCGACCAGCGAAGACTCAGATCAGCCTGCGCATCCGCGCAGTCTGATCAGAGTACGTTCCTCTTCTGATAGAATGCACTGAGTTTCTATGGGTGTTTATTGACAATTTTCTTTTCAATAAACGGTTTTAGAAGATTTCATCTGAATTTTGCACAAAAACGCTAAGCCAGGCAACACGTTTTGGAAAATTTCAAGTGGAAACGCCGAACGCCGTTTGATATATACACATTTTAATCAAGTTCCCTTTATTCTTTATGCAGAGGGATATCATTTGAGATCGTTAGAAATTCAAATAAGGTTCGACACGTTTGATGGGAATTTCGAATTAAATAATGATGTGGTTTTACTGACAGGCACTTATGCAAGATATTTATGAAAATCGATATGTCATTTGTCTTATGCGAAGCGAGTTATTGTAATACTGTTTTAAATTAAGGGCCCGTAACTCAATAATTTACGACTGCGAGAGAATAAGCTTTTGTGATTTGAAAAGCTAGGCGTTTGACAAAAATGACCCTGGAAACAACTTAAAGAAAAAAATTACACATAAGCCGGTATTCAAAAGTAAAACAAAAACTGTATACTTTTGAGTATTATAGCCCTCTGAGTATATTTGGAAAGAAAGTACGATGGCAAATAAGTATGTCACCGTAGGTATTTGGTGTGTCAAACAAGCGAAGATTTTTCACTTGGTTTTGTTTCGAGTTTTCATCTCTCATTTTCGTTGTCGCATTTTGTGATTTTGCGATTGTTTTAGACGGAAAGGCCGGGTCGCTTTCCGTTCAGTTACAGCATTAGAATACGGAGAATCGAAAATTATAATTTAACTGTATTCTCCCTCAGTCTAGTTGATATCAATCTATTTCGTGTACGGCATAATTCTTTGTTTATGCGAGTATGGTGAGTCGCATTCCATATCGTGCACATGGTCATTTCTAGGAGAGACTCCAAAGCTTAAAAACGGGGCATTAGAAACCAAAATATTAACAGAAACTTTAAAAAAATGTCTGCGGATGTGTTTCCAGCAAGGAAACCACTTCAACTCCTGTCAAATATGTGCTTAAAAGGATTTTAGTCAAAATTCGTGGACGTTGTTCCGGTAGCCCAGATTGAAAGCAATCACATTCTACGAATGTTCTCGAGAATCAGACCAAATATCAAATTAGCACTTACACCACTAGAAAGAGCTTGATTATCCGCATACTTTGATTTTATTTGAACGTATTCCATTGGGTAATAATAAAGATTTTCAAAAACGTCCTATCTTATACGGGACTAAAAATAGAAACCAACTCCGTGTACCTCATTATTTGGTCATGTGGATTCCGTACACTAAATGTGCAACATATGCTGCAAAATTACCTTGTTAACCCTTGTCATGCTGAACCCAGATATACTCTGTCTTTGCAAACAGTGTAGATCCAGATGAGTTGGCTTCTTCAAAAGCCAACTGATCTGGATCTACACTGTTTGCCATTAAGTATGTGAAGTTATAGCAACAATCCGGATCAAGCAAGCTGATTGGCTGAAAATTAGAAGTGGGATGGCAGATTATTTATACAGCACGACAAGGATTTAAATGGCGTACAATCAACCAAGTGTATCAAGTGTACATGTTTCTAGTCCCCAAACGTAATATGTAAGCTTAATAGTACGAAATGATAAAGCTGCTTTCATGTGCAGGTATGACGGTGTTCCAAACAATCCCGACCGGAAGTTTGTCTTCAAGAAGTATACTGAAGAACAATTATCATGCGGGCTGCTCTTTGTATTACAAGTTGGTTCAAGTGATTTATTATTGTTTCTTTAATTAGTAGTCGTAATTGCTGTTTGATGATACAGAAAACCAAATCAATCTTCATCATGCAGTTGTATACTTAGTGGATTACAAAAGAAGCGATATGTGAATACCTTGAATATTTTGTTATAAAGTAGAACAGTTGGCAAACATTTAGTAAAGAGTTAAGATGAGAGCATATGTTTTAAGATGAAATTAAATTGTCAGCTTTTTTAGTCATAAATAAGTCTGGGTCTGCAAAAGCATTATGCTGTCTGAAGAAAACTTCAGTCATAAGTACGTACCGCATTTATCTTAAGTATTCGGAAGAAAGGGTCAGAGCAAACAGTGCAGATCCAGATCAGACGCCGGTCTGATCAGGATCTACATTGTTTCCACTCATCTAGCAGTTTTGTACACAAAGGCATATAGTAAAAGGGATTGGTTCAATGTGTTAAGACAAATATTACAAATACTAGTTAAGAGTCAAGGTGGCTGACTACTTCAGGTACATTGCAAATACGATAATACTGACACCTGAAAATGTTTCTCGCGATTTCAGCATTGCAGGAGGGACGTCTCCTGTGTAATATGATTTGACAGTGTTTGTGCTTTACCGTTTTTACCATAACTATTCTTTTGGTAACAACTTAACTCTTTATCATACTTGTCCTGACATATGAAAAAATCATATATCCACATATTGATGTAAAATCTGTAAAGGTTGCCCTGAGACAAAGAAAACACAGAAGAACGAAAATCAGTCTCGGTTTAATTAGACTCTTCATATGACACATTGTAGTTTTCTGGCTACATGCGCACCCCTCCTTATTCCGCCAGCAGCCGACCCTGACAGCCCTGCTTTAGTGAAACACGATTTTGTAATGTATTACAACGGGCTAGTTGACCCAGAGAAAACAAAAGAAATTAATCAGATTACTTGATATAATGTATTCATTTAATTTACAAACTGCATGACAAGCAGTGTAGATCATGATCAGATGGCTTCTTCAGAAGCCATCTGATCTGGATCTACACTGTTTGCAAAGTAGGGGTTGTCTTGTTCAGCAGGATAAGTGTTAAGCAATGTAGTACGGCGAACTTGTAAGAATTTATCGTCAAAGGATTGGTGGTCACAGACCTGCATCTACCTTGAAAGTCCACACTTGTCACTCACAACTGAGTGCTCATTCCTCAGTTTTAATGTACCAACACCTTCAATCCTTTCCATACTTGTCTTACAATTTGAACATGCCCATTTCACCACTAGATGATGTGTCTAAAAGCTGTTGAATGAATGGTAAAATGAGTGGTAGACTCTGATCAGACGTTGTTTTCGCAGGCTTGTCTATCCAACCACTTGGGCTACATACGGTTGTTTTATTCACTGGTCTCAATGGAGTTGGCTACTGAGTTATATGATCCCTTTATTTTAAAGACACAAAATGACATCGAATGACTTGTATCATCAGCAGTATTCTAATATCACTCAACATTACCTTTCCATCATTAGTCAGGCTAGATAGAAACAAGCTCACTACAGTAGAGGCCTCACGAAAAAAAAACGTCCTTTAACAGCCACCTTTCTGATTCCCCAAAGTGCTGCTTGACTTTATATTTGAGCTGGGGCAAAGCATTTGCTACACGATTGCTCGTGCGCCCAGCGAAGACTTAGATCAGCCTGCGCATCTGCGCAGTCAGATCAGAGTCTTCGACGTCTTCCTGGATATACTTTGGATGTTTGACTACCCACAGAGCACCATGCGAAGATTGAGCAGACTGATCCAAGTCTTCGCTAGGTGCACATTCAATATTGTAGGAAATGCTGTGCTCGGCTCATTTATCGTCTCTGTAACGGCTACTTTCCTGCAACAGCCAGATTTTTACCTTCTCGTCGGTGGCTTAATTACTGAGATTGCACTGTAACGTCATTCATTTCTTCTGTTGTTGTTACAGTTAAGTTTTGATGCAATGGCATTATATTTTGCATACTTTTTAACACTCGTTTCCTCGAGTTAATATCTTATTGCTTTAAGATAATAGTGTGACCTTAAGATAACAAGTGCATCTTGGAGATTCAAGATAACATTGTGTTACCTCCAGATAATATCTTCGATAATAGCTTAGTTTATATATTTTTCTTTCAGGATTTAGCATTTGAATACAAAAGCTGCTTTAAACATTACAGCGTGATTTAGCTTCCTACTTAATATTCCGTTTAGATACATTGTAATCCTAATGAGTACAATTTAGAGGAATAATTCTTACTTAGATAGCTTTAAGTGATATGTAAAATACATCCGCAGCTATTCAAATCTACTTTCAAGTTCGTTTTCACTGATTAAGGATTAAGAATCTGATATAATTGTCTAACGTTCTCCAGGGCTGTGTTCAGTAGTGCGGATAGCGAATGTTTTGGTTGAAGCCCTGTACCTAATGACGAGCGCAAACAGGCGCAGGGGTCCAAGGCAAAACACTCGCGAGTAACTTGCACTTCTGAACGCAGGCCAGGTAGCATGTACATGTATTTGTTTTGTTTTAAACTATTTCACTCAGGCCGCCTCCTATGGCCATTTTAACAATTTCATCCATTGGTTTCTTAAATTTTTCAGCCTGGCAGACCAAAACAGATACCTGTGCAAACCGTGTAGATCAAGATGAGACGGTTCGTTACGAGCCGTCTCATTAAGATCGTAACTGTTTGCGATTCTAAATTTAACCCATTGTAGTCAAATAAAAGGGTATTTGGCAAAGAGTTCAGACCCAGATCAGACGCCGCAAAATGCGGCGTCTGATCAGGTTCTCCACTGTTTACAAATAGTTCAACTATGTTTCTCTCAGAGTTCAACCATGTTTCTTTCGGAATATCTAAATCACATAGCCTGTCATACCTAAAATCGACATTAGACTTTTCTAATATATAGATTGGGGGAGTTCCCAGCGGGTACATGACGTAAATATAACGTCGCCTCAACGTCGATGCAACGTCATGACGTTGCATCGATGTTGAGGCGACGTTGTATTAACGTCATGTGCCTGCCGGGTTCATTCAGTCTACAATGGCATGTCCAAATACAAAGATGGAAGAGTTCACTTCAGAAACTCAGGGATGAAAGGATCAAGTGGA
Source organism: Anodontia alba (assembly GCA_964016985.1). NCBI lineage: Eukaryota > Metazoa > Mollusca > Bivalvia > Lucinida > Lucinidae > Anodontia > Anodontia alba. The sequence goes on from OZ024829.1 coordinate 24,952,766, forward strand.
TACTTCCGATCCACTTACATTCATAAGAAACAGGGATGTCGGTCAAACACAAAATGGCTAACAATGTAGTTTTACAGCTACACAGTATGCAAAAGACTCTGTCTTGGTATGTAGGGATGAAAGGGTTAAATAAAATGTCAACCACTACATTCTGAGAAAATAAGAAAAGGCAATAAGGACCACGTCCAGCGAAAATGTGTTTTCGAACATGCGCAAAACGCACATTCAGATCCATGCGCAAAGTCTCATCCGGGCATTTGCTCTGGTACATTGGTGTTAAATGATTCTGCTAGTGGATAGCCAAGATCCTGTCCACGAAGTCTGATCTTTGCCTTTCTGTCCGCATAGGCACGAAAACATGTTTTCCATTACGAAAACACGCCTATTCAAATATACTGAAAATTTTACCACAAAAAAATAAAAAATTCAGATAAAAATTCTGATATTTTTCACATTTAAAACATAGATTGTGGGCACTCATTAGAACCGCCTTCTAACGCGTACACACAATCTATGTTTTTGAGCAAGAATAAGAAAAATGATGTATACCCCTGTAAATCCCAGTTTTACTATATAACAGTGGGATTTAAGGGGGTCAAAATTATATAGGTATGTTTTCGTGATGGCATAGGCAGCTAAACCAGAGGCAAATGAGTCATATGTCACCTGCGCACAGCAGAAGTCCATCTATGCATTCAAACTAAATCTCATGTTCCATCGCTTATACATTTATGCCTTTAGCAGGGTTAAATCAACAGACTACAAATTAGTGATAACTATTTCACAGAAAGTGTGGGTTAATAGTACGGGTTCCAATATAAGAACATTGCTAACCCAACAATTGGAAAGATATACAATTTATTTTTATATAGGAAGACAGTTTGGACATGCCTGTATAAGAACAACTATACAGCAGGTTTGTATACATTGCATTTTGCGAAAACTGGCATGTTTCTACGGAGGCCTAGTTGATACTTAACAAATTCCAAGTATATACTCGTACAAATCAACGTCATAGTAAAGGAAATAAAATAATGTGATTTTCAAAACAGACACCGAATGTTTAATTATCTCATGTGCGTCTGCAACGATGAAGTGACACTGAGGCTGTTTTCGTCATTCACATTACGAAAACACGCCTATTCAAATATTGAAAATTTCACCAAAAACAACTGAAAGTTTTCAGATGAAAATTCTAATATTTTTCATGTTTTTATGTGTCACAGTGTATGTTTTAAGCAGAAATAAGTAAAATAATGTATACCCCTTTGAACCCGGTTTTACTATATAAAAGTGGGGTTTAAGGGGGTCAAAATTATACAGGTATGTTTTCGTGATGAAAGGAGCGTACGCTGGTTTACTTCATGAATCCAATTTTAAAATTTCACATGCAAACTGTATTTCAAATACACCTTCCTTTTTTTCGATCAGGTATTAGTTTAAAGAAATGGGTTGACACCAAAACTGTCCGATTTCTGATCCAATATAGCCGCTACGATAAACTTTTAAGAGAACGCTTGTTTTGGAAATTTTACAGTATCGATTTTATTAACACATTTAAAGTTTTACCAGATACCTTTCGGACGTTCGCGCTTATGATTTTTTCTTATTAGAATTGTACATCATAGCCATATTATAACTTATGTAAGTCTTTAAAATGCATGCTGAGAAAATGATCAGCAAATTTTTTTTTAAACATTTGTTGGCAGACTGCACTCGCTAAGAATGTATGAAGACCAAATACAATAAGTCAAGTAATTTCCGCAAACCAAAATGTTCATCGAAGTTTCATTAAGAACAAGCCGTTTAACAAAAACGCGAAAACAAATTTAAGTATTCCGTGCTCATATATATATATATATATATATTATATATATTATATATATATATATATATATATATATATATATATATTATATATATATATATATATATATCAGACGTATCTGCTCTGATTCGGACACCTTTGAATCAAAGGCAAAGGAAGAACTGACTGACCACCTCTGCAAACGGGGTTATCAGAAACAGGAAATTTCACTTGCTATTGAGAGAGCAAAAGAGAGAAGACTTACTTTCTTACAGGCTTAAATCCGAGTCAAACGTTCTCCCCTTCGTGTTGACATATCACCCAGACTTGCCAAAAGTGAGTAAAATAATTAACAAACACTGGCCCATCATTGAGTCCTCCAGCACATTGAGCGAGATCTTTACAGAAAGACCGACCATGGCCTACAGAAGACCCAAGAGTCTGCGGGATCTTCTTGTACGTGCCAAGCTCAAACCAGACATGCGTGATGATGAACCACTTGGGGAGACACGACCGTGCGGCAAAGCAAGATGCAAAACCTGCAAAATAATAACCCCCACGCAGATCGCGAAGTCAACGTCTGGGGTAATAATCAAGCTTAGGTGCAACACCAGTTGTAAGACAACCAATGTTGTCTACCTTATTACATGCACCAAGTGTGGAAAGCAATATGTTGGTGAAACCAGTGATCATGTGAACCAACGGATGAACGGCCACCGAGATGATTGGAAACACAAGCGGTTCGAGAGGTCTCCTGTCGCAGAACATTTCTGTTCACCGGAGCATGATTTCCTCAACCACGCCACCTTTTGTTGCTTAGACCATAACCCGGAGTGGACAGATCGAACCAGGAAAGCAAGAGAGAGCTATTGGATCCGACGTCTGAACACTCTACGGCCATATGGGATCAACAAGGGCGACCAGTAGAGGGAATCATTCCAAAGTCAGGGCATGCGACAGCTTATGTGGTACGTTTTGTTCACATGATTTTACGCAAGTTGGACCCATTTGCATTATGTATTGGTGTAAAACACTCAGTTTGGTGTATATCCCTTTTGGTGTAAGGTTGCAGTGGTGTTGATAGTAAAGATAAGCTTTATACGTTTTGAAGATAAACTTTCTACATTTTGCACGCTGTGTTTACGCGTATTGTTTACTTTTCACATATATCTAAACACGATCAGTTATTAAGTCGCAGCGGGCTAGATAACTTGGACCCAAAAAGGGCATAATCTTTTATTTGTAAATTTTACATTTTTATGTCTTTTTTTAAAAAATAGAAAACCTCTGAAGAAGGCGAAAGCCGAAAGGCCTCAGGTAAACAAATTATTTGCACTGTTAATGATTAATTCTCAACATATAGTTTAACGCCTATCATTTCAGCATCCTTTCTGGATCTAGTGCTACCAAAAAGATTTTTTGTTAGATGTTACGCTCCTTTTCCCAACTTATATATATATATCAACTGTACAGATTAATTTATCGTTTTTTTATTTTTATTTATTTATTTATTTATTTTTTTTTTTTTTTTTATTTTTTTTTTTTTTTTTTTAAGGACGGGTGTATTTGCCTCCAAGTATATACCTGTTTACTATACACTTAACAAACTTACAGATGCTAGGCAAAAATTGGAAACAGTATCATGCAAAATGCATGCATTTCGCCAAAATGCAATTAGTTTCGGATTGCTAAACAGTGGCTATGTATCATGCAATATTCAGGCTTTATATATACAATACATCAGCTGTATGTCTTTTCGATAGTATGGCTGTGTTTTCAGCAAGATACGAGAAATGAGATATCTGACTATAATATCTATTTCAAATTAGACGAAAGTGATAATAAACTGACAACCTTTATTTCAAAAATATTTCACAATGTCGATTTCCATTATTTATAAATAGAAGTGAAGGCAATGATCTGGAATCGATACAATAACACCCTCCGTCCAATACACCAAAGGGAAAGAAGGATGCAATTAAAGCAACAACACCACAATCAAACACACTACAAGCAGACAGCCAAAAGGACAGTTTCTTTCCCAAAGAACTGGCCAAACGGCAATCCAAAATAAAATTTTCACCAGGACATACATTCAAATTTATCAGTGCAACATCTCCGAGAACATAAAAATCAAACGAATACAGAGATGAAACAACGATAAGAATTCGACAGCAAGAAATAACTGTAATGCTGAAGGAAACGAAAACTTACAGTTGGACTCCGGTGGGCCCGACCAGTGCTATATCAAGAATTAACATATCTACGGATGGTTTTCTTTTACGTGCATTCTATCATCGCTGTTGTGAGTGTGTGGTCTAATAAACAAAATGCGTTTACTAAACAAAGCTATAAATAAACAATTAACCCACTGGGCAACGATCGCTCACTCGAGTCTTACCTGGCCGGCCAGCCGTTTCACTTGACCTAAGACTTAAAAGTTGCCAATATTGGCCTTTTTTAGCAGGCAAGGACAAATAACACCCATATGAATTGCCCTATAAGGTTGAATTTGCAACTTTTGGCCAAGTGTATCAATCGTCATACCAGATGCTGAAAGCTTCGATGTTCCCACAGGCCATCGATGATGTATACTTTCAATGCAATAGCTCCTGTCGCCTGATTAAATGATGATCATTGCAAATAAATAAATAAATAAATAAAAATTTAGCCAGTCGACCGTCGTTTTCTGATGTAAAGTAGGTATTAACCGCCTTTTCAGGTAAGCTATAAATGGCTGAAAAAAATAGACACTGTTTTTCAAAATAATATTATATGGGAAATGTATTTGTAAAGCACTATGCCCCCAACGATATGCTTTTCCATGCAAAATGCTAAAGTTGGAAAGGGACATAACTCTGACAAAATTAATCAGATGTTTCCAAAAGTCAATAGGAAGACCTACTCATCATCCCAAATAAGCTTACCAAGTTTTAACACCCTAGCTCAAATAGGTTTCGAGGTATCTTGCTGACATTATTGCATTACCAATATATTACAAGAGTCATAACTCTGAAAAAACTCGAGTTTTCAAACATTCAATCAGGTAATCTACTCTAATAAGCACATCAAATGTCAAGGCCCTTACACAAATAGCTTTTGAAATATCTTGCTGACAATATTTCATTATAGTTGTTTCACAAGGGGCATTACTCTGGAAAAATGCTTATTATCTATTTATTTATTTCTTAAGTTAAACTCAGCATACCAAGGTTCAAGCTGAAACACTTTTTTAGACTACAAGTCTGTCTGATAAAAAAAATAAATAAATAAAATGGATGTACTTATTTTCCATCCTGTTTCCACGTACAAAATTTCTAGATTCTACCTCTATGCGAAGTGTGCAAAGACTGCCGAGAAAAGCTGTAGACATCGTTTTCCTATATGTCCAAGGGTATGTAACTCTTAAATAAGTGACCCGATCTGTATAGAACTCGAAGTTAGTTGAAATTTTATTACAGTCTCACTTACATGGAAGTAAATAGAAGATCCGATTAAAAGTGGCCAAGAAAAGTTGGAGACAGCATTTTCCCCATTATAACCATATGGTGATTCTTTTGCCAAACTCAAGGGCACAGAACTCTGAAGTAATTAACTTACCTGGCTGAAAGTTGAACTCGTTCGAGGTCTTATGCCTGCCCTCTTCACCTACAAGTTTGAAGAAGACCCAACAAAAAATAGTCGAGCAAATTTGGATACCGTTTTCACATTATAAGTCAATGCACTGCCATAGCAACTATAGTTTTGGATGGACCTTTCTCAAAACAATATGCAATCAACCCCTACCCCAACAATGCTACGTAACAGGTTTGATTTAGATTGGCTTACTGATCTTTGAGATTCTTATGACTATATGTGGAATTTGTTTCTTAACTCAGGGGCACATTACTCTGAAATTAACAGTCTAATCCGGATGAAAATCAAACTCGTTCGAGACCATATGCCTGACCTGACCTGGTTACCCGCAAGTTTGAAGATCCTATCACAAATTGCTGAGAACATTTGGATACACCGTTTTTCCCATTATAAGTCAATAGGTCTTTTCGGTTAGCATAGCATACAGTTTTAAAATCCCCTGCCTAAAACCAGTATGCAATAAATCTCCTGTCCCAATAATGCTACATATTAAGTTTGATTCAGATTGTCCTCCTGGTCTTAAAGATATTCTTGTTTAAACGTGTAAACGACGATAGACGAAGAACCAAGCCGATCCTATAAGCTCCCCTCAGGAGTCTTCGGCTCAGGTGAGCTAGAAAATTGAATGTGTTCGGATTCGAGGATAAGCCCCTGATTCATCACTTTGTATATTTAAAAGATTAAATAAGCGAGGGAGCTCAGAAAATATGAGAATGTTTACATCATTATGGAATGTGTTGTCTTCTTATTAGTATCTGATCATTTGCGCTTGGATTAAAATCATGGGTTACTCTAGGATGTAAATACCTCATTCAATTGGGCCTTAATTTTTCACGAATACCATAATGTGCATCATCACGTCAACACGTCTATGTAATGTGTATTTCCATGTTCTCCCACCGTGCATAGAGAAAAAGGGGGTGTGTAGGGATCTACATTAGTATGGGTGATGTTTGAATACAACATATGTTTTTGGGGGGAAAGAAACTATCATTCTGGCTATCTGCTTGTAGTGTTTTATTTTGTGGTGCTATTACTTTAGTGCGTCTATCTTCCCCTTTGGTGTCTTGGACGGAAAGTGTTAGGTAATTGTATCGATTTCTAATCATTGCCTTGCTTTCTATTTATGTAAATATGAGAAAAAATAGTACTTTTGTTTTAAATCAAAGCGCTAACAGCACTTGTGGGTCAGTTGTCTCTGAGTGCAGGCTGTGAAAACGGGGACTGAAGAGTTTCATTTAACCCTTACCGTCCTGCTAATGAAGCAAACAGTGCAGACCCTGATCAGAAGCCGCGTTCTGCGACGTCTGATCTGGGTATGCACTGTTTGTCAATGTCCTAAATGTTCTACCCCAGGTTTTACAGATAACTCTTTACGAACAGTAGTCTGACGTCACAGCGACAATAATAGCGCGGCTTTAAACAACCGTAATCTGGATAACGACTTACGCGCGGTTTGAGTACATTTGTCAGTGACAATCACGTGGAGAACTACCTCAAGAAAATTTTGGCGTTTGTATACTCTGACTCGACTGAAAGGATCGATCAAAAAAAAAACGTACCCAGAGCTATAGCTAAGAAATGTGCATTATACATAGTTGTGTTAGCAATATGTTTTACTTGGTTAGACCCCTAAATGATTTATAACATAGAAAAGATGGTAAGTAGATACGGTTAAGCGGGTGGCGTGGGGGTGGGGAGGACTTTATACACGATAGGTTTTTCGTCATGTTTACAAGGCAGATCAATTTAGTGTTTTCTTATTTGTGTTCTTACATACGAGTATCAATCCTCATCCGAAAATGGTTCTAGTCTTAAAGGAAAAAAATGCTCCTAATTGAAGCAAATCCTTGCCTTGTATCGCCGACACTTTTCTGAAGGGAGGCAAAACAATTCTGACAAAGATATCTCCCTTGAAAGTGTATCCGTTCCCCTTATAACTGCAACTGACTGTTGGTATTCGGTTTCATGTTGTATAAATTAATAATATAGTTGGCTACAATGAATTTCAGTGCCAAGATAAAAACTTTTTTATTCCAAGATAACACCAAAACAGATTTGATCAATACTTGTCTTACGTCCAATGAACTTTGATGACTCTGGGAGACGGTTTTATAGCCCAAAATCATATTGGAACTGGGCCACCGGAAATCTACTTTCCCTCATACGAGAAAAAGCAAACATCAAACAAACCTGTGTATTTTCCAACAATGCAGTACAGACATTGTCTGTCTGCACACAAGATATGTAACTTTTGCAGCACCATATATTGTAGTAAATGAAGCAGAAAGCCCTGATCAGACTATATCAAACTGTGCGGGTGTACAGGCTTGCCTAAACATTCTTTTTACACACTTCATAAGGCACTTTTTTCTATGCCTGTCTCATTCGTCTTGAATAATGCGGCTAAGTGTCATTTTATGTATCAAAGAAATGCATTTTATACAATTCAATGTAAATAAAATCATACAAAGCTGATTTGATACGCAACATGGAAAATGGGCATCGCAAATCTAATGTGCGTGCAATAAGGGGCCTGAACACCTTGCGCATTCACGCAGTCTGATCATGGCCTTCTTTGTACGCATACATACCATTGGAAACTGCTGATTACGTCGACGAACAGTAAAAATATACGCGGTCTGATATATGTCTTATCTTCCCATATGCCATAAGGGCATTATCGTATGCTGCGATTTAGATTTTAGTTTTATTGGGACAGATACAAAGGTACCATGCTTCATATGAGAATTGCATATACTTATATTAGCCTGCGCATCCGTACAATTTGATCAATTGTTGTGGATTTATCATACTTCGCGGCTGGGTACACGAACCTATTAGCTAATGTATAGATCCAGATAGGTCCACGCGGGAAATAAATGCTACCGCACCCTTTTGCTTACAGCGACATATTTGATATACTTGTTTGGCAGAATGCGCTACGATTTGGCATGATGGAATGGAAGTATCTCATATTTGAGAAGCAAATCGAAAGTGCTACTAAACAAACTATTTTGCCATTGAAACTGGCATTGATGTTATACTTAACAAGCAATAAGTAATGATAACCAACATGAAAAAGAGATCCTTGGGCATTGCGAACAGATAAGGCAAAGATTAGCCTTCGTGTCCACTTATTATGTAAGTAGGCAACGAAAACTCCATATCGCTTGTTCGACTGTGGTTCGATGCTCACTACATCCCGTTTACAGTAAATGATACGAACTGGCCATAGATGTGACAACAGATGAGTCTACTGGTTCTGTAAGTCACTACTTTAAATCAGATCTTCCGTTTACTGACTATAGTCTGATTAAGATTTAATCTATACAAAACTAAAAACTAGATGCTTTATCTATATATTTAAAGTAAATATTTTTTTATTGTTGTTTCTGCACTGTAATACTCATTAACTATTTCGAAGAAATTAAATGACGCCACTGTCAGAGTATGATGGAATCATTAACGCTAGGCTCACGTGACAAAAATAACCAAATGGCATCGAAAAAGATTACAACGATAAAATGCTACACTTAGTTTGGCGATTTTCAGACTGTTTGCAGAAAAGTATTAAGAAATAAATGTACTACCAAAGTGTGTGTGTGTGTGTGTGTGTGTGTGTGTGTGTGTGTGTGTGTGTGTGTGTGTGTGTGTGTGTGTGTGTGTGTGTGTGTGTGTGTGTGTGTGTGTTTTGTTCATACGCAGTTGTTATTGAAAACCGTATTATGTGTGCACAAGAGCCAAATTCGTGTCCCAGCAAACACACAACGTCGAAACAACGTCGTTACAACGTCGTCACGACGTTGCAGAGACGTTTTAACGACGTTGTTGGGACGTTGTGTGTTTGCTGGGGTGCCTACGGAACGGTGAATAGGATTTTAGGCTAGCAATAAAGCAGCTGGATTGATTTAGTGAGCATACAGGCTGGTCTAAATATTGAGTCGAAACAACGTCGTTATAACGTCGCAGCAACGTCACGATGTTGCAGCGACGTTGTTGGGACGTTGTGTGTTTGCTGGGGTGTCTACGGAACGGTGAATAGGATTTTAGGCTAGCAATAAAGCAGCTGGATTGGTTTAATGAACATACAGGCTGGTCTGAATACTGAGTATTCGGACACGGTAGTCTGTAGCTGTATTTTTTTTATTGTTTTCATGTAACTGAACTGATCTATTTTCAGGGGAGGCAAATGTGTCATTATGTATCTCTTCTGAAAAGGAGTCTACACTAAACGAAAATGTTTGTTGCCCTTCTTTCGTTTTAGGGTACGGTAAATGTCGTAAAATTTCGTACACCAAAATTGCTGACAAAATGGCATAAGCAAACAGTGCAAACCCAGATCACACAAATCCTGAAGAAACAGTCTGATCAGGGTCTATCATGTTTGCCACTCCAACACGTATTTTAAGAAACAATACAAAAAAGTATGGAAGAAAGTGTTCGAAATTTAGGACATTTTCAGAAGGACCTAAATGTGACATTTTCAGAAGTACCTAAATGTGCAGAAAGGAAACGAGTCATACGAGTTGTTTACCTTTTACAAAACTGCAAATATCACGAAAACAAGCCTATTCAAATATATAGAAAATTTCACCTCCAAAAACTGGATAAAAACTCTGATATTTTTCATATTTCTGCTCAAAAAATAGATTGAAGGTACCTGTTAGAATCGCCTCATTGAAGCGATTCTACGCTCATTGAGGCGATTCTAACGAGTACCCACAATCTATGTTTTCGAGCAAAAATAAGAAAAAAATGTATTCCCCGGTAAACCAAAGTTTTACTATATAAAAATGGGGTTTAAGGGGGTCAAAATTATACAGGCGTGTTTTCGTGATGAAAAGCTTCTCCAAGGGTATCCAGTCAGCTTAAGGCTTAGTGTCGTACCCCTAAAGGTGAAAACTATTATAAATATAATAAGACCCCGTAAATGTTATAACTTTTTACCGCATATGTAATAAGGCCCCGTAAATGTTATAACTGTTTTCCTGAAGTGTGAAAACAAATATAGGTAAATGTGAAGTCTTTTTCTTTGCTTTATGACATTCACTATGTTTCATTATGACAATAAATTGGTTAGTTTAAAACAGTATGTGACTTTGTGACATTGTATATGTTACTTCACCAGACTGTATGGGTAACTTTACGACAGTGTACATCCTACTTTACAAGTGTATAAGATACTTCACAACAATGTATATGTTTCTTTACGGCAGTGTACAGGTGACTTGAATACAGTATAGAGTGTATAGAGGGTATTCTACGACAGTGTATATGTTACTTTTCGAATATATAGGTTACTTTATGACCGCAACTAGGTTGCTTAATGACAATGTATCAGGTACTTTGTGACAGTTTACTTTATTACAGTATATCCTTACAACGGCCTAGCGTTTTGAAAAATGCAGCCAATTGAGGGTAGGGTTGGATATTTACCTCTTAAATCAAACATAAGCAACTGATCAAACACAGTTTACATGAAAACAAAAGTAGATATGTTATTGTTCACAATCAAGCACTGTCAAATTTTTACACTCACGAAAGGTCATGGCGCAGGGGTCACGGTGGGAAAATGTATGCGCATTTTTTTTTTTTTTTTTTTTTTTTAGTGATTTGATCCCGTATCTTTCCTCCTTTCCCTCTCTCTCTTTCCCTCCCTTTTCTTTTGCCTTTTCTTGCGCATTTCGTATGCTGGGCCTTTTGAGCCGCGCTTATTTGGTGTTGAAGGAGCTGCATTACTAAGGTAAAACGGTAAACCGTACATTTTTTTTTCTCGAAAATTTGACCATTTTTTTTTTTTTTTTTTTTTTTTTTTTTTTTTCTTATTTCGGAAGCCCTTCGCGCTCTTCCTTTACATGCTAGAGAGCTCGTGTTCATACTTTTATTACCCCGCATACTTCCGTATACAATGATACTGGAACTGGAAGATTGCTTATATTAATCTCGCCGTGTGTGTCGTTCAAAAAGTGTAAGACAGCAAATATGCATATGCTACCGCCGTCGAAATGATAAAGGTTTTTAGCTCACTTGAGCCTTCGCCTCAAGTGAGCTACAATATGCCCAATATGTCCGTCGTCCGTCGTCTGTTGCTCTCTGTTCACAGTTTCAAAATTGTATATTCCAAAAGGCAGTTGGCCAATCTTGACCAAATTTCATGTGTTGTATCATGCATCATTGGGCAGTTGGAAAGGCTGCATAAGGTTTTGAGGCAGATCAGACGAAAACTTTGGTTGCCATGGCAACATTTATCTCTCATAGACTTATAATAGGATTATATTATTATTATATTAAAAAAAATCTTCTCAAATGCCCGGGGTCCAGATATGCCACGCCCCGGGCTTCCATAGGCTTATAAGGGGAAAGAATTCAAAACTAATCTCCAAAACCACGAGGCTCAGAGCTTTCATATTAAGTATAAAGCAATGTCCAGTGATACTCTACATAAATCCTGCCAACCAAGCCCCTGGGGTCCAAATTGGCATTGCTAATCCGGATTTTCTTTCGCTGTCTGTGAGCCTCCAGTGAATGCTTGAGTTAAAAACATAAGTATTTGAATTAAAATGAACAAATGAGCCGGGGCACAGCCTTTACTACCAGATTGCACGTGCGCATAGCGAATACTCAGATCAGCCTGCGCAGGTTAATCTGAGTCTTCGTTGGGCGCGCGCTTGCAATATTTTAAGAAAGGCTGTACCCTGGCTCAAATTCAGTTCAGCCGAGCTGTGATAACAGCATATAAGAACTGACCAGGTCTCCCCCTGATGTGTGTCGTAATTGAAAATACAAACTTGTCGAAAAGTATGGCGTGAAACTTAAGCTGTCTTCTGCTCCTACAAGATAGGATAAGACTGATAGGCAGAGGTTCAAAAATTCTGTTATAACTTCCCATTTTAAAACTTTCATGTGGGTAAAATTAAATCTTGAATTCATTTTCTTATTCTGTAAAAGGCGCTATACTAGAAGGGAGTTTAATGTACAATCGAACTTAAATGGCTCGATCCTCTTTAGGACCATGGTATTTAGTTCTAGACAGTAGTAGTTCGAGTAACTGAGGGCTAATCATAGCGCCAATCAGGAGGCAAGTGAGAAAAATTTAGGGATGTCTTTTCTGTATTTGAAAGAATAATATATTGAGTGAGTTCATTACAATTGCCTCGACGAGACAATTCTATTGAAAACACACAACATACACTGTTATAATACAGTCGAACAAGGGCCATGGCAACGAAAGCAAAAACAGAATGATGGAGACATTGATTTAACTGATACTTTTTTGGGTCAGTCTTTTAAACAAGAGATTACAAAATCTCTTTCGTCCAGCCTGTCTGGTAAGCAGACGGACTTACGTGACAAGAAGTCAGAGTTCAGTCATTACTCTTCAATACCAAATGACCAGGTCAAGGTCATGATTTGATGTCAAGGTAACAATTTTATAAGGAACAGCAAAATTATCCTGAAATTTTGCCTTTGCTTGACAGGATTTTTGACGAGAAAGAAATAGATCCATTCGAACTCTGTTTCTATGTCAAAAACGGAATTCTAATAAGAAAATGGCGTCCTCCTGATGTCTCAGAACTGAGTGGACTGTTAACCACCAAATAGTAGTTCCTAGGGTTTACCGCACTGAAATGTTGAACTTGGTCCAAGAGACTCCAATGTCAGACCATTTAGGTGTAAACAAGACCAATCACAAAATTCTTAACCATTTTTACTGGCCAGGATTAATATCTGACGTTTTTCAGTTTTGTAAATCTTGCCATACATGTCAGATGGTAGGAAAACCCAACCAGACAATACCAAAAGCTCAATTACAGCCCATACCTGCTTTTGTTGAACCTTATAGCAGCATAATTACTGACTGTGTTGGTCCCTTGCCCAAAACAAAGTCAGGCCATGAGTATCTTCTCACAATAATGTGCACTTCTACTCGTTTCCCAGAAGCCATTCCACTTAGAAATATTAAAACTAAGAATATTGTTAAGGCTTTGGTAAAGTTTTTCTCATTTGTAGGCCTCCCTATTCAGTCGGATCAGGGCTCATATTTTATGCCTGGATTTGTCAAGATGTCATGCATGAGTTGGGCATTACTCAGTATAAATCGTCAACTTACCATCCTGAAAGTCAAGGTGCCCTTGAAAGATTTCATCAAACACTGAAAAATATGATCAGATCACACTGCTTTGGCACTGAAAAAGATTGGCATGAAGGCATTCATTTGCTGTGATTCGCTGTTAGAGAATCTGTTCAGAAATCTCTTGGTTTCAGCCCATTTGAGCTGGTATTTGGCCACACTCTGCGTGGACCTTTGAAACTTTTGAATGAGAAATTACTCTCAAAAGACGAAAATTCTTTAAACTTACTTCAGTATGTATCAGATTTTAAAGACCGACTGTCAAAAGCTTCTGAGTCTGCTCGGACCAATCTTCTTAAGTCAGCACAAAGGAAAATGAAACCTTGGTATGATGAAAATGCAAAAGAAAATTCATGCCTGAGACAAGGTACTTGCCCTTACATTGTATATAAAAAAGATTAGTGATGTAAATTACATGATCAACACTCCTCGGAGACGCAAAAAACAAACAACAGTTAAGTCATGTTAACATGCTTAAGTAAATCACAGATAGGGATAGTGCTTCTGTTACACCAATTAGTGTTGTTAGTTCAGTCCCTCAGTAACAAAGTGAAATAGATTCTGAAGACATGAACTTGATTAAATCTGATCCTGCTTTATCAAAACTCCAGAATTCTGGTATTCTAAGGGCTCTCGACCAGAAAGTTTCACACCTAGATCCAGTCCAAAGAAAGGAACTGAAACAGTTAATTCATGAATATGCCAGCTATTTCCGGACATTCCTACAAGGACTGACAAAATTTATCATGATGTGAATACTGAGGATTCACACCCTGTAAAACAACATCCATATAGAATGATCCCAACAAAACAAACATATCTTAAGGTGAAAATTCAATATTTGCTGGACAATGATTTCATTGAACCAAGCCAAAGTGAGTGGATGTTACCTGATGTTACATATCGGATGTACACCGATTACAGGAAGGGCAATAGTTTGAGTAAAACAGACATTTTTCCCATACCAAGAATGGATAACTGTATTGACAAAATTGGAAATTCAAAATATATAACTAAATTCCAACTTCTGAAATGATTTTGGCAAATTCCGCTCACAGAAAGAGCCAAAGAAATCTCAGCATTTGTTACTCCTGATGGATTATATTGCTATAAAGTAATGCCAATCGGAATGAAAAACTCTTAGTAAAAGAATGAGGTTTAAGTGGACCAGTAATTGTCAGAATGCCTTGATAAACTAAAAGCCATACTGAGAAGTGAGCCAGTTCTCTTGGCACCAAATTTTAATATAGAATTTAGGATAGCGGTAGATGCGAGTGATGTTGGTGCAGGTGGTGTATTGCTGCAAGAGGATGACAGTGGTGTGGATCATCCAGTTGGTTACTTTTCCAAAAAGTTTAATGAACATCAAAAGAACTATTCTACAGTAGAGAAAGAATAGTTGTCTCTCATTCTTGCTCTTTAACATTTTGAGGTATATCTAACTTCTTCATCCTCACCTATTGTTGTTTTCAGCGATCACAATCCACTGACTTTAATCCATAAGATGAAAAACAAGAATCAGCGGTTGGTTACTCAGCTGGAGCCTGTTGTTGCAGGAATACAATCTTGACATCAGGCATATCAGAGGCAAAGATAATATTAATCCTTATGCCTTGTCTAGAGCATGATGTCTTGATCTGTGGTGTCCTGTAACTTGCTGTATATAAGCTAATAATTGCCTTTATCAGTATTTTATTTTATGATAATTTTATGGCAAAAGAAAGCTTTATTACATAAATCTTTCTTTTCTTTGAAGAGGGTAAGTGTTATATATAGGGTGTTTGATTATTTAAAGTATCATTATTTTCATGTTTACTACAAGTTTCTATATATAAATAGAACTTTCGTGAAAAACATGTTTACAAAAACATGTTGTTTATGTTCTTGATTATGGATGGGTTATTTTTGGTATGTCATAGAACAAAACTGGAAAATGAGTGATGCCTCTAGTAAATTCTTTTTCTAGAATGCTCTTTGATATTATATAAAGAGAAAATTTCATATGGGCATCTTTGTATACTTTCATCGGCAATTGTTCTATACTGGATTACTATAATACTATATTTTTCTGGAATTAAACTTTGATTTCAGGGACTTTAAATTGTAGGATCAGAAACTGTTATTCAAAGAATGTGTTTTATAAATTCGTGTGGATTATTTCTGAGGGACTTTGTGGCATAAACTTGAAAGGTACTGTTTGTTTTGAATCTTGTCTTTTATTGTGAATAAATATTGTTAATAATTTAAAGCTTGTTGCTGGTTTAACTTTCATTTATTTCTCGTTACGCCTGGCTCGTAACACTTGAGGCACCTTGACTGTTTACGTATACCTAGAAGAATAATAGTGACTTTTGAATGTTAAAAGACCATTTAAATAAAAAAGGAGATAAATTATTCAAAATCTTAAATGTTTTCAATGCTTCTTTCCTCTGACGTCTGACCTTCAGTGGGGGAAGCCGAGGTTTCATTAACAACGAATCATAGCTAGAGCTACGCGTATGGTTATTGTAGATAAATTTCTGTATTTTTTTTTTTTTTTTTTTTCGATTTTCTTTATACGGATGGACAGACAAATGACAGCGACCAAAACAATACTTCTCCCTGAAATTTCTATATTTCTACATTGTGTGTTACAATAGGGCGTATATCAGTTTTACTCGATAGAAACCTCGTCGTTATTTGTGCTGCAACTCCAAATTACAAAACAAGTATGTGTTCGGTCCCCACAGGATTTTCTTATTTTTCAGGGATATATCACAGCAGAACAATCTAATCGCAAAACTATCATGAAACAAAGTAAAGTCGAACTGCAATGGCTTAAACAGCTTTGTGACCATGGAAATTTGTTCTAAGCACGGGAAAGTTGAGCCACTAAGGGTTAATCGTAGAGCCAGATCAGGATGCAAATGGAGATAGTTTACGGATGCCTTCTTTAAAATACTAGGCCCAGTTGTTCAAAACTTCGTTAGCAGGTATTTTTGCAAAAAATGTGAGTAGCTTTTGCAAATACAAAAGTTACTCACATTTTTTTCAGCAAAAATATTATCGTATATGCCATATTTAATGATCAAAGTTTTAACGATACGTTAACTAACGACATCGTTAGTTTTGAACAACTAGGTCCTGGTATATTGAGGGTACTCATTAGTATCATTTGGATGAGGTGATTCAAATGAGTACACAAATCATATATGTATGTATATTTTCTTACTGAAATAAGATTAAATCCCTATATCACAAAATATTTGCATTTTTGAGCCTTCGCAGAATTTCCTTGGGACTTGAAAAAGAGTTCGAATCAGCGATAGTAAACGAGCCAGTGGTGTTCGTGCCATTGAATTTTTACTGTATTCTGATTTCATAACTATAAACAGGGGACTATTTTAGCAAAACATTCCGATAGCCTTGGCTCTAGTTCATTTGGATAAATAAACAGTAATATTTTCCTAGTTTTGCGCAGAGATTATAACAGGAGAAGTTTGGAACAAGTATTTAGCATGTGTGCAAATATATACTAACTCAACAAAATAATTTAAGGGCCATATAGTGCAAATTTCCATATATACAAACTTTGGCCTGGTGCATGGGCAAAACAACAGAAGGTATCAAGATATCGTTGAAAGTTTCTTTAAAAGGAAGCCTTAAAGGAGTGTTTCCAACAAAAAAAAAAATATATCAAAATTTTCATTTAAAATTCGCAAAAAAGACACTACTTTTTACCAAAAATTAAAAATTGACATTTTTGCGTCAAAAGTGATGTCATGGCTCCCAATTGTGAAAACATCATAGAGAAAGCCTTATTTGTTATTAAGAAACGCACATTTTGCTAGAGGTACCCTCTACAGATAATTCGTTGTCTTTGGGGAATTTTCGAGGCATTTTAGCCTCTCAAAGGGTTGTCCTCTTTTTCTTGCCATATCTGTGTGCCTTTTACTCGAAGGAAGGTTGACTTTGCATGATTTTGTGTGTGACAGAGTATTGTTTTCATTTAACAAAGAATTTTTCCGTTATTAAGATAAATCTTCATTTTGGGGTAAAAATCGTTATTTTGGAAATTCCCGTTTTTCTTAGAATCCTTTGGTCTGGCATTGTTGGTGCCATTGACACTTTTGTAGCTGAACCTGCTGCGAACATGTTGAGCTGATGAAATAGGGCTGAAACTTCCAGTTTTGCCCATGAAATAATTTTAAAAGTTGAGGGTAGCATTTTAGTGATAATCAAAGGGAAAATAAAACTGGTTGCCCTTAAATTATTTTGTGGAGTATATTTCGAAATAAATTTCGAGATTCTTAGAAACAACGAATACATTTAAAAAGCGATAATAGCAGACTAAGCTACATAGAGTTTTCATGAGTAGTAATATAATTTGCAGCACTATTCATGTCTCTTCCCCCCCCCCCCCAAACCTCCCCCTCTCCCCCCTCCCCCCCCCCCCCACATACAAACACTATATATTAATGTATATATACAGTCGACTTTCGTTATCTCAAACTGCAAGGGAGCAGAATTTCTGGTTTGAGATAAGAGTAGTTCTCAACAAATCAGGAACATATTATACTTTATAGTTAATCTACTGTAGGAAGATCCTATAACTAGACTTTGATTAACTGTGATAATAAGTGGTCGGAGCTAGAATCAATTTTCAGGAAAACAATTTATCATAAAAAAGAGCAGCCTTTTAACAATATGCGTACCATATTGTCTTGGTCGCTGTCCACCAAGTCTCCGCTTTAGTTTAGTTCAACCACCGAGACGATGAAATACATGATTAGCTTTCTTGATTCCTTTGGGATAGATAGATTACATGTAGATAAGGATTTTGCCACTTATTTTATTTCCGGTCATGTCGATAGCACTTTTGCGTTTAGTTTTGAAAATAGTATTATGTGGGATTTATCAATCGAAAAAGTACCTTCGAGCATGCGCAAAATGTGCGGATTCACATCATCCTGCTCATCCAAAAAGTCTCATCCGGGCATTTGCTCTCCATTGAAATAATCTATACTAACCAATGATTCTGTTTGCGGACAGAGAAGACCCTGATCAGACTGCGCTGATCTGGGCCTTGGCTCACCGCATATGCCCAAAGACACGTTTTTGCATGGCGCGGCTCATATAGAAGGCGTTAGTGTAGTTTAGATTTTCTATTTTTAGAGACCTTGAACTCATTTGGGTTTGGTTAAAAATAGGACATGGATCAACTACAAGCCAGCAGCTGTGAGGAGGTGAACAGTACATTAATGTTCATGAACAGAATCAGTGAAACAGTCTGGGCCCAGTTGTTCAAAGCGTCGTTAGCTTAACGAGCTCGTTAAGGGTCATTTCGTTAACTGTTTTAGCGGATTCAGTATACAATATTCTGATATTTTTTGCTGAAAAAATGTGAGTAGCTTTTGCACTGCAAAAGCTACTCACATTTTTTCAGCAAAAAAATATCAGCATATTTGCATATCACGCGATTAAAATTTTAACGAATCGTTAACTAACGACATCGTTAGCTTTGAACAACTGGGCCTTGCTGTTTTCGTTATTTGTTGTATCTCTTGTTTCCAAAGAATTTATTTCCTTCCAGTCATTGACTATAATAAATCAACATTTTCTACATGCAGACGTCTCTCGTTAGCGCCGCCTCGCATCCGCTAGTCTTATCAAGGCAATTGTTTTTCGCTAGGGTTCTGTTGAATGTACAAGCAAAACTGAAAGGCTTAATCCAACTAGCAGGGTGCGCCTATTACTGTTAATATATATATTTTTTTATTATATCACTGCTTATTTATTTCGAAGAAGGAACACAATTTGTTATATTTAAATGCATTGTCTAGTGATGCTTGATGTGTGCATGTTAGTGTTTCAGCATACTTTATCATCATATCATATTTTACATAAAAAATTATTCGAGAAATTCCTAATCGTTTTATTTTCATATATATATATATATATATATATATATATATATATATATATATATATATATATATATATATATATAAAAGAGAACAGTGATTCCAATGAACAAGAAAATAAAACGATTAGGAATTTCTCGAACACACACACACACACACACACACACACAATATATATATATATATATATATATATATATATATATATATATATATATATATATATATATATATATATATTGTGTGTGTGTGTGTGTGTGTGTGTGTGTGTGTGTGTTCGAGAAATTCCTAATCGTTTTATTTTCTTGTTCATTGGAATCACTGTTCTCTTTTAGATTTTGTAACAATAGAATATGGTTCAACTATGGATAAATAGGAGACATGACATCACGAGAACATACCTGTATAATTCTGACCCCCTTAATCCCTACTTTTATATAGTAAAACTGGGGTTTACAGGGGTATACATTATTTTTCTTATTTCTATGTTTTGAGAAGAAATAGGAAAAATATTAGATTTTCTTTATCTGAAAATTTTCATTGTTTCGGTGGTAAAATTTTAGTGTATTTGAATAGGCATGTTTTCGTAATGAGTTACATTACTGTACATGAACTTTCATAATAAAACAGAGCCTCTTGTTTTCGTTCATAAGATGTGATTTTGATTTCTCCCGAAGAATTTTTTTTATTTCAGAATTTATTTGTATTCAAATGATAGAAGGATATAAGATGGCGGAAAATCTAACAAGTGCATTAAATCACCGAATTAATCACAATTTGTTGTTTCTCGTCACCTACCAATGTTGCGCTCTTCCATATATATATACTCAATTCTTGGTGCGATAATGCTTGCCGTTATTTTCTTTTAAGCAATATTCTATTGACTGTTGTTCACACCACACTGTAGAAGACACTAAATGCATGCCAGCCTGGCATTCATTGTAAAGATGTGAAAATATAACAAATACTTACACGAGAAAATACAATAAATTTTTGCTAAATGTTTAACAAGCATTCTGATCGGAAACAATGCGCAATCGATCTTCCGCTGGTGACGTTTTCGCGTAATGGTTTAAATGAGCCGTGTCATCGCAGAAAGGGCGTTAGCGTGCATATGCCAAACTGAAATGGACAGATGAAGCTAGGAATCCGCATCATCTTCTTATAGCTTTTGATATTTGAGCAGAATAAAAGCATTCCCTACAAACCGTCATGTACACCCAGCGAAAATATAAGTAAATATACCCAGGAAATGCCACAAATACGATGTACAGCCTTCCCTAGGCAACAAAAGAAGAAGATATCAGGCCCCGAGGTTATAAAACTTTTTTCATGCTCAACTCAGCTTAGCATGAATATTTCTCTGCTAATAAATATGTAAATGCCAACTCAAGTTGGCATTTTCATATTTATCAGCAGAGACATTTTCATGCTCAACAATATTTAGCAAGAAAGAATTAAGAATTGTTAGTAATTTGAGATTTATTTAGAGGACAAATGTCATGCTCAGCTGAGTTCAGCATGAAAAAAAGTTTTATAACCTTAGGGCCAGGAACAAATCATTATGACAAGATTTAGCCTGCGCTCTTCGCCCGAAGACGCTTTTGATTCTTAATCATTGGCCACCCACAGAAAGTGTCCTGCAAAGATCTGATCGGACTACCCAAATACGCAGAATGAGCCGAGTCTTCGATGGGCACGCATGCAATTGTGCCTGGCTCATTTGTTTGGAAGTTCGGATGCTGAGGAATATACTGATGAATAGCAAATGCCTGGAACAAACTGCTATGAAGAACATGCTGATACTCAACTTTGGCTGCTTAGATGTTTGCTAGGGTTCCTTGTTGCGTGAAAATGCTCAAACATTGTTCCATTCTAACTTCTGTCTTTTCTATTAACAGAAGCACGAAAAGCGGTAGCTTTTTACAGAATCTTAACGACACAAAATATGTATTGTGACATGTGCTCTCAGTTTGGACTCAGAGCAACCTGCGCTTTCTCATCAGGGCTGAGTCTGTTCCATCAAAACTTTTGACATAATTCAATGATTATAAAAGAAGTCCCTGACCAAACTGCAGGAATCCGCCATCTGATCTGGATCTCCACTTTTTGCCGTTCCGTTCTCGTTTATTCACTGAGGTCCATATCTGTTACAAGAGATTAAATTGAAAGCTGGAATAGTCTACTTCAGAACATCACAAAAACATGCCTATATAACTTTGACCCCTTAAACCCCATTTGTATATAGAAAAAACTGGGGTTTATTGGGGTATACTTTATTTTTTCTTATTTTCCTAAAAACATAGATTGTGAGTTCTCATTAGAACCGCCACGCTGAGGCAGTACCAACGAGTACCCACAATCTCAGTTTTGAGCAGAAATTTGAAAAATATCATTTTTTTTTTTTTTTTTTTTTTTTTTTTTTTTTTTATCTGAAAATTTTCCCTTTTTGGTTGTAAAATTTTCAATATATTTAAATAGGCGAGTTTTCGTAATGTATTCGGGAGTGAAATATTGCATTTGATGAAGTTTCGGCGTCTAAAGCTAACAGGTCACACATGTATATTGTACGTTCTTAGGTGATAAGATGATGAAAAACCCACATCAGTAATGTTTGTCTCTATGGGTTCATAAAATAACAACTGCTGTCCTTTCGACACCACTCAGAAAGATGTTTTTGCTAGTTTCTTTTTTTTTAAATTTAAATGGAAATGTTTTATTCTGATTGCTTATCTTATCAGAAAACATCTGTCTTTTCTGTTTCTCTGTTTTGTTCTAAAATATTTATAATTTCCAGCCATTTTATTATTGGAAAATGTACATACTCGATTTTTTTAACCCAATGGATAGAATAGTTTTATCGCAGAGGTAGTTCTAACAAAAGGTTTTGTATCAAGCTATTATGAAAGCTAACAAATTAACTGTGTCAAGAGTCAGGCAAAACACGACTTTCTGAAAGATGTTGAAAGCAGAGTAGAGGAAAAATCAGCAGTGTCATCTACTCAGTTGTGCTAATATGTCAGGGGATATCTGTTGTGAAAAAGTTTCATTCAGACGTCTCGGTCTATAGCTAATAGGATTTAGAATCTGAAAAAGTGTCTTTACATTTGAAATGTCAACTTCAATTTTCAACGTTTTCTGTTGTTTTTGCCTGGCAATTTAGTTTTCCGTAGAGCTAAACTCATAACCTAGTGTCATGTTACTGATCAGCAGGAGTGCAGTTGCCATATAAATATGTACATACTGGATTGATGTGATCAAGAAAATCCACTTAAGTAATGTTTTAATGTTTTCATGAAATAACAACTTGAGGAAGAATAAGCAGTGTCAACAACTCAGTGGTAATTTTACGCCAGGGAGATGTTTATAGTGAAATTAAGATTCACTCATACGTGCCAGTCTATAGCTAATAAGA
Organism: Anodontia alba; assembly: GCA_964016985.1. NCBI lineage: Eukaryota > Metazoa > Mollusca > Bivalvia > Lucinida > Lucinidae > Anodontia > Anodontia alba. The sequence continues at coordinate 24,975,661 of OZ024829.1, forward strand.
TTTAGAATCTGAGAACATGTCTGCACATCTGAAAATTCAAATAAAATTTTCAATGCTTTCTGTTCTTTTCGTTTGGCAATTTAATTTTTTTGTAGATCTTAAATCGTAATTTAGTGCCATTTTATACAATGAACAAGAGGAAATAAAATGACATCACGAAAACATGTCTATATAATTTTGACCCCCTTGAACCCCACTTTTGTATAGTAAAACTGGGGTGTTTACAGGGTATATATATTTTTCTTATTTTTGCTCAAAAACATAGAGTGTGGGTACTCGTTAGAACCGCCTCGCCGAGGCGGTTCTAACGAGTACCCACAATCTATGTTTTGAGCAGAAATATGAAAAATATCAGAATTTTTATCTGAAAATCTTCATTTTTTGGTGGTAAAATTTTTAGTATATTTGAATAGGCATATTTTCGTAATGACAAGCAGGGTATCGGAGTGCTGCTGCCAGCATAGCCGCCACATGCATATACTCTTTAATCTCTTATTTTTGCCCTTCCTGTCAAGAGAACAACAACTTCATGCTGCATAACAGCAGAAATTGTCTACCGCATTTCTTGCAACATAAGTGGTAAACGGTGAGATATCTAAAAGCAGCGACATCTACTCAGTGGTAATGATTAATACAGGAAATTTTTACTGAGCAGTTAAACATAGTCTATAAGTAAACAAAGATGCTTTCGAAACAATAAAAAAAAAAGAATAACGCTTCGAAGAGATGGAAACATTAGGCTCGACTTTATTTAGTCTGTTCATGTGCAGTATTGAGTATTGGGTTATGCGATGCTGCACACGTCCTGTATCATTGAGTTCAAACACACGCCCTGTATCATTGAGTTCAACAGAACTTCGTTTATATATATATACATCAAAACTATTACTAACGATTCTAAATTCTTTCTTGCTAAATATAGCTGGCTCATGAAAATTTCTCTGCTAATAAATATGAAAATGCCATCTTAAGTTGGCATTTTCATATTTATTAGCAGAGAAATTTTCATGCTCAGCTGAGTTGAGCATGAAAAGAATTTTATAACCTCGGGTCCAGAACATAAAATCTACACAATGGTCAGTATGGGTAGTGTCCTCTACAGACTTCATCAAACATCACGGTAAAACACAAACAATCACAAAACTGCGATCAATAAAAGAAGAGGTCTAAGTGGCGATCTGGCCCCGAGGTTATAAATTTTTTTCATGCTCAACTCATCTGAGCATGAAATTTGGTCTGTTAATAAATCTCAAATTATTAACAATTGCAAATTCTTTCTGGCTAAATATAGTTGAGTTATGAAATTTTCTCTGTTAATAAATATGAAAATGCCAACTATCATTAGTTGATTTCATGCTGCTCAGATGAGTTGAGCAAGAAAAAAGTTATATAACCTCGGGACCTGAATCAAACGCAAACGAAAGCCACAAGCTGGACCACGAACGACCCTACAAAGTGATTCACAGAACAAATAGTATCAGAACTAGAAATCATCTAAATACCAAGAAGTTGAATTTATTGCTTCAATACTATTGCCTTTGTTTTCGCCAGAGAGACACAACATGAAGCCAAGTCTCTCGTAACAAAACATGAAAAAAAACGGCGATAAAAGGTACTCAATTAGTCTTTAACCGTATACCAAAAGTTTTCCAATATACCTCAGTACCAAAGCTAATATAGATACTATTTGAAAGAAATGTAGTCGCATCACAATCGATTTCCCAATCCCATAGGATAATGTTACGATCCTTTGAAGTTTGTTTTCTTTTTTTTTTTTGTTTTTTTTTTCTCTCTATTTTATTTTATTTTATTTATTTATTTATTTATTTATTTATTATTATTTTTTTTCCATAACAAGCCAAAATAGGAAATACTCCCGGTTTAAAAGATCTTTTAATAAGATCAAGCCGTTTTTTGTTTGTTTTTTTTATCCCTTTGTATGACAATATCGTATAATTGTTGAAAATCCATATATCAACACCCTTGATGCTCAGAATTATCTAGATTTAATTTTATCCAGAACCTCAACATCGTTTCGTATTGACCAAATTGGGATTTTACCCGATCTTTCATAAAGTTTTCCCTATCACTAAATCGTATGCTTTATAATTGCGATGGGACCCGAGAATATTAATATAAAAGCCCAGTAATAAGCCATGAACAATATTTCTCAACAAAACTAAAACTGCTTTCGCAAGCACACAGTCTCAACTTTATCCCATGAAGCAGTTACTGGCATCCCAACCAGAATAAAAAGTAAAATAAAAGAGAGATTACCAAGAAACTGTCGCAATAACAAGCCATTTAGGCTTCCAAAGGCATCAAATGCAACAGCTAGAACCATGAGAACTTAAGCAGAAAGCGCAAACAATATGTGGCTAGTTACCGGCGAAATTAACATACAAATCTAGCAGAAAAAGAGACGTCTTGGTTTGGCTGCAGTAAATATATTATCACTAGCAGGACTATGGTGGGTTCGCCACAGACAAAGGAGACCAGCACTAACAATGTGATGAATGTTTAGGTTTTGTTATATTTCGGTATTTATACTTTGAGTTTAGGTTATCTTACTTTGTTCCGAATAATATCGGAAAATAGGGTAAAAATTACAAGCTTATAAAACTGGTTTAAACCGCTCCCCCGCGTTGATTTTTAGACCGCTGAGCGTTCTAATGCGGAGGTTCTGATAATGTTCGTTCTCTTTGTATTACTGTGTGACCCCGGGATGAGGAGATATGTTTTTTCATCCCGTTTAGTGGCCTGTTCCTGTGTTTGTTCTGTCGGAATTAAAATTGAGATGATCTCACTTAGGGAAGAGATACATGTAGTCGGTCGCTTGAATACTCGTGTAACTATACGTTTTGGTTGAAAATGTTTCTCCTCTCGCTCCTGGAAGTAGACGGTGATCTGTGATTGTGGCCCTTCTTGAACGTTTTCATTACTTTACAGCATGGATTCGTTATTCAGTCTAAGGCCGGGCTGTCTGTTGTGTCACTAAAAAGAGATATAAAAATTTACCAACTATGATCGGATTGATCCTAATGTATGCAGATTCGCGTAGGACCTATAAACCAGAAGATACTAGGCTCCATGGTGATAGACACGTTAAGATCTATTTGAGCCGGACCACGCGAAAATGGGGTATACCACTCATAGACTCAGTAAAGGCCTAGGCCAAACTCGGTATAGGCTTATTAAGACTTTCGCACTTTACCAGTTGATACTTAAAGAAACAAAATATGCGTGAGAGAACACAATGGTCATGAATAATGTGTAAGCTGATCTACATTTTCGCGGTGCCCATTTGCGTTAAGTCTGACTGACGTTGGTCATATATTCAGGTCATAACCAAAACGGCTTATTAATGGTTTCCGACAATTTATTGCTTCCTGGAATTTTGCAATAAAATAACTTTGTTATTAGAATACTGACAGTGCAATGACCGTGTTATTAGCTAAAAATAACCTGGTGAAAAATAGTCCATATTCCATACATAGCCTAGGAACTTCTAATTTGCTTTGATCTTTATTTGGATGACTATTGCCATCGGCCTCCAGCCGGATCCATCGAGGTGTCATGTTAATGGTCTAAACTAGTCTGAGAGTCTAATGTACATTCTTGTATTTAATCTTAAGTCCTAGATTTTAATCATTTTACTCTGACTTTAGACCGTTATTGAATCCTCAATTCCCCTTTTTATTATAGTTATTTGAACGTTTTATATGTTTATTCTGTGATGACGTATTGATGAATTAGAACGTCTTAAGCGGACTTAACACTTATTTAAGTGGAACCGCATCAGAATTAAGCGTTATTCCTCCAATGTTTTTCTTGTGTGGTGTCTCTGTGTTTGTTTCTTCGATGAGTTTTGTACATATATTGTTTACATTTTTTATACTCACGTGTCTTACATTACTTAAAATAGTATAGAAGAGTCCAGGAAGAGCCACAATCACAGAACATAGACTACCAACGACACCAAGAGGAAGAGCAAACTAACTAAGAGAAATACACAAGTTACAAACCAAAGAAAAATAAAGCAACCACGCCTGTTAAAGGGGTTTATTGGGAACTGCTACATTTTCAGAGGCACTGACTCTATTAACCCATTTATGCCGACTGGAATCTTCTACAGCAACTCTTTAGACAGGTCCATTTTCTATATAAGAGTGTATTATTAGTTTTTATTATTACTATGTTTTATAGAATTTTCTGATCTCGGTCTACACTGTTTGTCAAAGCCTCTTTTTGAGATACAAGGTATAAATTGGTTACAAATAGTTTTACTTGACTTCGGAAAATGGGTCTACACTATAATACATGAAGTAGGCCGTAGAACGTCTCCCCGTACTTCACCATAGTGCAGATAATATTTCCATTTCCTTTGGGATTATTGGGCCCATTGTTGTATTTTTATAAATGGAGTTCTGCACATGTATACGCTAGAGAGCGTAAACAGTATGGCAAACTTCATTACATTACTGCCTATGAAGAGTTTCAATAAAACCGAGACTCCTATTTTCTATCTGTAATGCATCTTTTGTGTCCAAACGCAACCTTTTAGACTTTTATTTTACAGAAATTGTCACCCTTGTAAATAATAAAAGAAAACTACCAGATGTATCCGGTACTCTTAAGATGTAAAATGATGATCCCAGCTGGCTGCACTGATGCGCTGTATTGGCGTTTGAAAACCATTGGCTATGGATGCCACCAATACAGTGTACATCTTTTACGTAGACAAATAGCTAGTATAAATATGGAAAATGAATTATTATTGACAGCGATGTTAAACCAGACACAACAATCCACTAGTTTTGCTATATATATATATATATATATATATATATATATATATATATATATATATATATATATATATATATATATATATATATATATATATATATATAGCAATTATATATATATTGTTCTTTGTTTATATTGTTTACATGCTACTATGCTACTTGTGCCGGTCCTCTGTCAAAAATCTTTGTTGCTCCCTTGTTAAAAGGATTTTATTCAAAGGATTTTCTCTCTAAATGCTTTCTGTTTAGAGCAGATCCGTTTTCAGAAGGGGTTTGATATGCAGAAAGGCAAGCAAGAAGTCACACAACAAAATGTCTCCCTTGTTGAATTGTAGAAATCCAAACAAGAATATCTAGTCCCCTGAATTAGACAGCGCAAATGCACAGTCTGTATGAGTGTAGACCGTTGTTGTAAGTCTATATACTAAGATGTTTTTCTGTTGAAGAGGCTCATTAGCTATTTTTTTTTCTATTCGTTAGTCTGTCCCCAATAGACAAGTTGTCAGGGACATATTATCAAAGCAATAAACATCATCTGTTTTCTTGTCTATCCACATAGAATGTCGTCATAATTATCATGTTATTGCAAGAAGAAGTCTCTTTAGGATACTCTAGAATTTGACATAATTGAAGATTGCTGGTACAGAAAATAAACTCGTCAATATAACCAAACTGCGAAGACCCCCAGAGTAAACATGTCGTTCAAACTGACAGCTGTATGCCTTGGTGAGTTTCCATGTAACTTCTGTTCACGTATTCAAACAATGATTAGTCTAAACTTCTGAGATTATGACGCGAGTACAAAGAGTAACTTGTAAATAATGCCACAGGGGGTTTAGGGCTATCCAGGAAGTTATCCAGGAAGGGTCGTATTCACGAAGTACAGTCTTCCAGAGACAACAAAAAAAAAAAGAAGTGAAGAACACTGACAGGACACAATTGCAAATACCAACATACAAAAAAAAAATGAAAAAGACCTGTAACAGAGAAATCGGTCAACAGAAACAATTACGGACGGGGGCGAGGCTTAAACAAGTTTTGCTCAATTGAACCTCACCTTTTTGAGGCAGCTTAAAATTAAGGGGAATGGTTGAACGTTCAGGGGAGGCAACTCAGTCAAAATGGGTTTCGCTCTGTTCTTAAAGAGAGCAAATTCTTTCCTTTAGACTAGACCCCTTTCCAGAAGAGGTTTTGTGCCTATAGTAGGCAATGACGTTATCAAAGTTATCGCCCATGTCAAAAATAGGGGAAAATCTACCACGTGCAGTCATTCTCCTTAAATCACGTTATAGAATCGTTGCACATGTACGCAGTCTGACGATGCTGTTGGTCTACATCTTATGACTTTAAGTATTGATCTTAGCAGGACCGTTACTTGCAAACTCTAAATAAATAATTAACATATGTCATCTAAGCATTGTGTTACCATAGGCTTTTACCATACTTGTCCTAATATTTGAACAAATCCACTAGAAGTCTTGTTGTTGATATGTCTAACTATTGTTGAATAAGTAGACCCTGATCACACGCAGAACACTGGGTTTCAAACCCTGATATTTAGCTATTTTGCAAAGGTGTTCACTGCTCGCGAGAGTCAGTATTTTAATCTATTTATACTGTTTGCTCAGGTATGTCTGTACCAATACTAAGGGTTAACATAGCATGGAGATGCCATGAAGGCAACAAGCACGATACATTGCCTTCCTAAAGCACCGGATAATTGTTAAATTACATGAAGTGACAACACAGAACATCACTTCGTCGACAACGGACCGATCAATCGAAGAAAGCCCGTACAAACGAAGAGTAACTGCAACAGAAAGACCGCCTCGGAACAATCGATTGATAAAACCGTTGGGAGATTAAATCTACATTGGGACTTAAACCTGGATAGCCCAGTAATCCTGATACAGTGTCAGCTATATGCATAATTGTTCAGTCCACATTGAAGTAAACTAACTCACAAGTGGATCAACAAAGAAACAATTTAATAAGCTTCTCAAAGTTACCATGAAACTAAAATGAGGCGTCCTCTAAACACCAAGAGCAAAAAAAACAAAAAAAAACAAACACTAATAGACCACAGTGTATCCATCCATAGACGGTAAGGTCAGGTGCAACCCTTCTAGAAAAGGATTAATAGCCCGACCCACCGTCGTACAAATAAAGAGGACAACAAAACTGTTAACACTGACTGGGTAAATCAGTTCCAATTTCAATTATATAATAGATTTAGCGTTTTAGCTATTTGAAGTAAATGACATTAGCCAGCTCTCTAACACCCATTAAAGCCTTGTTACTACTGTAAGGGATTGGGTTTAGATATTGCAAAGCAACAGTAGACTTATTTTGATAAAAAAAAAGATCCGAACAGAGCAAAAGGAAGAAGTTAGCGAAATCGGTACGACACATTGTTCATGGGGGATAATGACAACCACAATAACTATTATGCCTATAACAGCGTTTAAGTGGAACACAACTGCCTAACTTAATACCTGAGTCAACAGTTGCAAAGGATCAGAAATTTAAACTATACTACATCTTTTCTAATCAAGCTCACAAACAATGTAACTTAAAAATATGATTATTTGAATTGCAACAATTGTTTTCTGCAGTTTAATGCTGAATAGGTTAATTTATCAAAAGTGTTTATACTTTATCTATCCATTCAATAGGAGCGGGTTCCAGGACGATTAAGTTCACCACTCGTGGGGTGGGGGGGGGAGGGTGGGGAGTGGGAACTTCCTATATATTGCATATTGCATAGTACGGATGTGCGTGCCGAATGGCCCCCTTTTTCAGCGCTGCTAAACATATGATTGGCCCCCTTTATTTTTCAGGAAAAAAGTGTATGATTTACCCCAGTTTTCTGGATTGGTATATAAAAAGCCCCACTTTTTCCGATGTATCCCGTATTTTTTATTCAGAGATTTTTCGATGCTGCTTGTTTGCTTCGTATTCAATGAATTGACTGCGATCTTGTCTAACTACCAGCAATAAATGGGTACAAAAATCAAAGGACAGTGTATGACTGGGTCAACATTTCAGACGAATTAGTATATGAATGGGTCCGTTTTTTCAAATACCAGGTATTTAAATGGGGTAGGTTTCGAAATACTGGCTCGAGCACATTTACCCCAAAGTTACCCCCCCCCCCTCCCCAACCCCTCCCCTCCCGCCCCCCCTCCCCCCCCCCCACGAGGTTCACACATTAATATTTTAAGTCTCAATAGATATATTTGACCATTGCAAACTGTGTCAAGCCAGAGCAGATGCCAAAGAATGCGGTATCTGATCAGTGTCTGTACTAATATCAGGGCGTTAGCAGCTAACAAAAATCAATTAAGATATATGTAGTTTTGTAACATATCTTTAACCATACCCTGGTGACTTACTTGATGGAAGAGACTGGTGATGACATATAAACACGAATGGGTTCGGTTACTATACATTAATCTCTTAATACCATCTCTACAGGAATGTTTTATAATGACTGTTTGAAATCGGAAACGGTTTTCCGACTAAGCACCATTCCCGAAATAAGTATTTCATTACACTTAGCTGATAACAGATTCCAGGTCACATTACTGCTGATAGAATGATTTAAGCTTTATCGACAATTATATCATATGGTTATTGAACTAGAATACCTAAATAATACGAATTTCTCTCATAAATTTTAAGCGATCTTTAGTGCATAACGTTACGCTGGCATGACCTGATACTATTTGATAAACATATGGATCCAAACATGTTTTGCTCCCAATTGAGTATTAGGACAAACAGGCAGGTCTGGGCAAACAAAATAGACCCAGATTAGACGCTGCAGAATGCGGCGTCTGATAAGGTCCTACATTGTTTATTATTTGTCCAGCAATAACTTAGACCCATCAACAGGCTGTCAAGTGGACTTATTCAAACTTTAGGGCATCTATGGTAAGGAGTTACGGAGATTAAATACTTACTAGGGTAAATGTGGTAATTAATTATATCGCTCACTATTAAACGGACCTTTCGGGCGTTTCGGCCTCACTGAGTCCCCGCATATTTTTATTGATAACGTATACATCTACATAAAAAAAGTTACCAAACCGTCCCGAGTACACTAACACAGCCACTACTAAAATGTTTGCTTATAAAATTTGTCCTAATTAGTTTTATCAAGTAATATAAATATGAGAATACCCAGAAGAGAACACAATCGTAAGACCAGTTCACACCGTAAGACACTTAAATAAACTAGATACCGTTTTGGAGCAGTGTCAACGACCTACATGGTTGTATAAGAAATAAATTAATTCAACGAGAGCGTAAGATCGGGTACAATGAACGTAGAAGCTATTGCGATGAAATGTAACTTATTGATACGGATTATTTTTCAGAAATATACTTGTATAAGCTCATATTTAACGTAGATAGAGTGACAGACACTTGATGTAAGGGGTATATAATGACTTTATCTCATTGGATTTCATTTTATGCACCCCCTAAATTATGTGCAATATTATGTTTGATAACAAGTGCGACAGTAAGTTCACATCTTAATCTTCACTGCAAATGGTATTTATATGCTTTTAAAGTAGCTTCAAAATGTTCTTAATAATGTCCTAATGTTCTTACAATTCTTGATGCAGTTATACCATTTGATCTCTTAATTTTAGATAAAACTGCATTTTTTTAGAATGTATGTGTGACGTTTGTGTATATATGTGTATATGTTATATTTTTGCTCTTTCAAGTAACATGTGTTTTAGAGAATTTAGTATGTTAATAGAGGGCCACTTAGTAGAATGGCTATTTTAGCTAAATGTGTCACCCTCTTAAAATATTGTGTAAATAAAAAATAAAAAAAATAAATAAAAATTGGTTTAAGGAGGCTAGACGTAACTGTCACACTGTCCATCAATGGTTTCCTAGCTATCAAATTCTCCAAAAATGGCATTAATCAATGGTCCCTAGAAAGTTAACTGTCAAATCTTGCAATACCGGTTAAATCGATGTTTTATTGTTCATGTTGTGTATCATTTGTAAAATGTTCTGATGTAACACTGTAGAGAAACTAATACACTTTTAGAGGAGACAGCTCTTCCAAATTGTTTTGACTTCCTTCAAAAGAGGGGTCTTTCCTTGTAGAGTAGGTCCTTTTCAGAAGGGACTGGTGTGTAGAAAAGCAAACGGGAAGTCACAAAAAAATTTATCTAATTAAACATAGAATAAGTCTACGAGTGTATCGAGTCTGCTTTAACTTTTAGATCAACAGTTGTACTTGCTGAGGTAAAATAAACGTCAACAAGATTGCCTTTAGAAACAAAGACTACACATCAAATGGGAATTTCGTTTTATTGAGACTCTTCATAAGCAGTAATGAAGTTTGCAACACTGCTTACGCCCTCTAGCATGTACATGAGCAGAGCTCCATTTTAAAATAAACCACAATGGGCTCAATGATCCTATTGGAAGTGAAATATTATCTGCATTATGGCGAAGTACGGGGAGACGTTCAAGCCGTCAAAATGCGTATACAAACAGCTATGACTAGGAACAGTCTGTCCAGCCACACAATCTGACCAGGGTGTTCGGTATTCATCAAAAGCATTCCATAAAATAAATGTCAAAAAGGATTGCCTTTGGAAACAAAGAACACAAAAAATCACGAAAATCGGAAACTCGGTTTGATATAGTCTCTTCATATGCAACACTGTAGTTTGCGAGGCTGCATACGCCCTCTAGCGCCGGCTTAAGCGGTATTCGATTTTCAAAATAACTAGGATGAGCTTAATGATCCCAAAGGAAATAAAATATAACCTGCACCATGATGATATACAAGGAGACTATTTACGGCCGCCACACGGCACAACACCAGCTATAATAAAGTAAAATAAATGTCAAAAAGGATTGCCTTTGGAAACAAAGAACACACAAAATCACGAAAATTGGAGACTCGGTTTGAATGAGTCTCTTCATATGCAACACTGTAGTTTGCGAGACAGAATACGCCCCCTTAAGCAGTATTCGATTTTCAAAATAACCAGGATGGGCTCAATGATCCCAAAGGAAATAAAGTATAAAGCCACGATGTTGTATTGGCAAAAAAAAAAACAATGATCCTGTGTAAACGCCGCGGAAGTTTGGAGTCCGTTCTTCTCATATGGCGAAACGTTTTTGTTTTGTTTTTTTGTTTTGTTTTGGTTTTTTAGCAATCATTACGAAAACACGCCTATTCAAATATATAGAAAATTTCAACTCCAAAAACTGAAAATTTTCAGATAAAAAAAAACTCTGATATTTTTCATATTTCTGCTCAAAACATAGATTGTGGGTACTCGTTAGAACCGCCTCGGCGAGGCGGTTCTAACGAGTACCCACAATCTATGTTTTTGAGCAGAAATAAGAAAAATAATGCATACCCCTGTAAACCCCAGTTTTACTATATGAAAGTGGGGTTTAAGGGGGTCAAAGTTATATAGGCATGTTTTCGTGATGTAGCCGGATCTCTATTCTATCCTCTGTTATTACTTCATAGGGACACTTTTATAGTCTTATACACATTGCTGTTGAATAATGTTGCAAGCGTGCTTCATCTAGACAAATACATTCAGTCTAGACGCGGGAAATGAACCTCACCAAATATAATATGCGAATAGATAGGTAGCATTCTTGCTATAGCGTGATATTGAAATTTGTACTAGGTTTATATCGAAACTAAAACAACGAGAACTTGTGACCCCGACTCACTGCTGTAGATGTAGCACTAAAACTAGAGTTATACTTTGTAGATAGGTAACCCATTAATCTGGGTTTTCGCACTCGGTCTTGCAAACAAACGGTATGCAACCCTATTTCGTGTAGAAAGCGGTGTGGTCTAACAAAATTAATGAAAACACAACTTCGACATTTAAATAAGGCGAACATTTTACCACATCAAACAATGACTATGGGGATACTCAGGAATACAACCTCGTAGCACAGCCATCCCACCAGATAAGAATGTCTTGAACTATCATTTCACACGCTATGGTTTAAGATTAAGTTGGGGTGATAGGTTCAGAGTGTTTGGACCAGTCAATATTTAAATTAAAAGATCCCATATCAGACAGTGCATGTACATAGCGGAATATCGACATGCGCAATTCTCAAATGCCTGATGACTACTTCAGTTATGATACGTTCAACTCTGCTGACTGCGATGAATAGGAAAAAAAAATTTTTTAGTCCCCTTCATTAATTTACTCCCTCCCGAGTGTAATGTATATCAAGAACCCAATCATCCGTTTATAACGTGTTGCAAACATGTTATTTGTTTTCATTAAGGAGTCTTTTCATTAAGGTGAATTAATACGTGATACAGTTTCAAGAGAGACAATTCCTTAAAACGACTTTTGCTTCATACCATAAAAGGGTTCTACTCTAAAAGGATAGAATTGGCTCCCAATGGGAGCAAATTCTTTCCTTTTAGAGTAGACCCCTTTTTCAGAAGCGGACTTGGAATGCAGAACTGCACAAAGTTAGTCTTGAACACAAGAAGAATGTAATTCTGTTGAAATAACTATCCACATATCGTTGAGGTTCAAGTGTTGTTTCTTTTTTTTATTTTAATTCGTTAAATTAAATGGATGTGTTTTTCTTTGTTCCTGACGTTTGATTGAACACGCAATTTACTTTCCAAACATTTAGACTACTTGAGATGCGCAGAAATTGAGTTCCTAGTTCTAAAGCTATCCAAAATTCGATTGAGCTGCAACGTCAGAATCTTCGCCAAGCGCATTTTGAATAAAGTATTTTGGATAGCCAAGGATGCAAAGTTTCTTCATCCGGACAACGAAGATTCTGGTCACACTGCGCGGATGTGCATGCTGATTTGAGTCTTCGTTGTGTGCACATGTCAGAAGGTAAGTTTTCTCACGTTGTGGCTCAGTTGATCGTAGTTAAAGTAGAACTGAATAGAAATGCTTATTAGATAAATGTAAGCGAAACCGACCATATTCCCCGTTGGCACTAGATCTTAATATGAAAAAAAAGGTAAGAGAAAAGTCCAGGGAGTGCCACAATCACAAACCGCAGCCCTTCCCAGACCCCAAGAGGAAGAGGAAACCGACAAATCTAAACAAGCACAAACCGAACAAACGTACGAAAAGCACTAAGATTAGCTCCCTCTTCCCCGAGCGAGGTAATCGCAATACTAAAAGGACTAAAAAACACAAGAACAAAATGACACACGGAAAGACATGCAACAAATCGCCTCGTAGAATAAACCACAAAGCAACAAAGAGTAAGACTAACACCGGGAAGCCTGCCCAGTAAAAAGGGTTGATGCAAAATTATGTGAACGACGAAATTGTAAAATCATCACGAAAACACGCCTTTACAATTTTGATCCCCTTAAATCCCATTTTATACAGTAAAACTGGGGTTTACAGGGGAATACATTATTTTTTATTTCCGCTCAAAAACACAGATTGTGGGTAGTCGTTAGAACCGCCTCACTGAGGCGGTTCTAACGAGTACCCATAATCTATGTTTTTAACAGGAATATGAAAATGTAAGATTTTTTTTCTGAAAATGTTCCTTTTTTTTGTTGTAAAATTTTCAATATATTTGAATGAGTGTGTTTTCGTAATGTATGTGAACAGCGAAAATCTGAATCAACATGTCTTTCTTGTTGTATGATCTGGCTTTCATTGTTCGCCAATAAACCATTTTGGATACCATATTTATTCTAAATATTCGAACTCCTTTCCAAACGAGTCAAATAATTCACCCATGAAAAATGTACTGTATGTTGATGGTTCTGAACAATTGCTAGATGAGTGGCAAACAGTGTAGATTATAATCAGACGTCCGGGGCGTCCGGTGGCATCTGATCTGGGTCTACACAGTTTGCTCAGGCTTGTCAGTCCGATCATTTCAAGTAAATGCGCTCCGTAAATTCTACTTTGTATAAGGTGACGGCTCTGAGCAGTGTTATCTAGCGTGCAGGGGTTCCCTGTTTTAACATGTTTTGCTTTAAGACGACTTTTCTTTGACATGACTTATGTACAGGAATTATGAGGTATGATCTGTGACTGTGGCTATTCCAGGACATCTGCTACGCTAATTTTTCGTATATATGTCCAAACGACAACATATTCCCAGTAAGCATTCTTTATAAATCTATAGCGGGACGTTATCGGCCCGTCATGGTAGCTGACGGGCCGATAACGGCCCGCTACAGATTTATAAAGAATGCTAGCTGGGTTTGAGTGCAGCTGATTTGAGTTTTTGCATGCACAGTGTCATAAGGTACATTTTCTCGCGCAGTTTCTCATACATAAACTAATGTAATTGTATGCGTCTGGAAGTTAAGCTCCAATTACATTCATTAACCGTTAGCATGTATGGCATTTCATTAAGCATGCTGGGTAAAAATGTCAGGCAGACGACATTTTGAAATAGTTTTCCTATTTCATACCGAAAATAGATTTTGACATTACATGCAAATTGGCTACTTAGGAGACAATTTTCATGAAATAACAAATTATATTACTAGGCAAAATAAGAAAAATAACATCAGTTTGTCGTCTGCTGAATTTTCCCAGAGAGCGATGATGGTTAAACTATTATATGTAGGTTCCAGAAATGAAGAAAAATAAAACGGTTTTCAGTGAACAGTATGATGAATAAATATTCCAAATCAGATGGGAACAGCAAAGGTCAATGTAGTCTGCGCAAATGCGTAATAATTCAGGGGATTTGAGCCCAAATATTCAAACATGTATTTTCGAGATGTGCGATCCGCGACCGCGAAGTCTAACCCTGCTCATTGTGTATGCTTATAAACATTCTAACCTTTCGTACTCTTTAGAAGAAAAAATATATGAAAATTAATATTATATATTTCTTATTTTTCACCGAAATTAAGACTTGATTTTTCAAGAAAATTTTAATAAAATGTTAAAAATATAAGTAATGATACCCAGGAATGATAGACTGGCTCCGGATTTCAGTGACTAAATATTTTTTCTTATAATCCTGTAATCACTAGTCACCAGCCTTTATATATTCATGATATTATTTTGGTTTTACTTTAGTGGATTAACAAACTGGGCCCAGTTGTTCAAAGCTAACGACGTCGTTAGTTAACGGTTTGTTAAAATTTACATCTAGTGATACGCAAATATGCTGAATTTTTTTGCTGAAAAAATGTGAGTAGCTTTTGCAGTGCAAAAGCTACTCACATTTTTTCAGCAAAAATTATCAGAATATTGTGTATTGAATCCGCTAAAATAGTTAACGAAATGACCCTTAACGAGCTCGTTACGTTAACGACGCTTTGAACAACTGGGCCCAGGATTATAAGAAAAAAAATAGTCACTGGAGACTGGAGCCAGTCTAAGGAAATCACGGTGCAGAGCCTTTCCCAGGAACCCACAAAAGAAGAGATGAGGATGCAAACAATTACAAAACAAAATGGTACAGGAACCGCCTTGGGACGAGCAAATAAACTACTGAGAACATCACGAAAACATGCCTGTATAATTTTGACCTAAACCCCTACTTTTACATAGTAAAACTGGGGTTTACAGGGGTATACATAATTTTTCTTCTTGCTAAAAACATAGATTGTGGGTACTCGTTAGAACCCCCTCGCCGGGACGGTTCTAACGAGTACCAGCAATCAATGTTTTGAGCAGGAATATGAAAAATATCAGAATTTTTTATCTGAAGATTTTCCTTTTTGATTGTAAAATTTTCGATATATTTGAATAGACGTGTTTTCGTAACGAAGCTTAAACTAGTTTTAATCAGGAGAAATCTCGCTCTTTATCCTGATGCAGATCCTGCTTACAAATATGTATACGGTCAGAACAGATGTCCGCTACCTCATAAAAGAAACATGTTATCGTGAAAAATAAAAAAGAATAAATGTTGTCTTCATTTATTTATTGTCAAATTACTTCTGTATTCGGTCAGAATAGATGTTCGCTGCCTCATAAAAGAAACATCTTATCGTGAAAAATAAAAAGAATAAATGTTGTCTTATTTTATTTATTGTCAAATTACTTCTTTGAGTAAAGTTCTTAAAAAAGCATCAATAATCATTTTTTTATTATATGACTTTTTTTCTATTTTCAATTGATAAATTGAAACAATCAGCGAAAATCGCAAATACAAACATAAGAAATAGAGTAAAGACTCCCTTATCGTATTTATGTTGTAATGTAACATTCGCCGTTGAAGACATTAACAAATCGGCTGGAAAAAGATTCCAGCGCAGTTGCAATCGGAGAAGTTTGGTTTTAATTAAAGTAAATGACTCAAATAAATGTTTAATGTTACCATGAAAGTTTAGATTGTCTCTAAGGTCGCATTGCAGCTAAATTGATCTGCGCCGCTCCAAAAAAGGTTTCGGCGCGCATGCGAAAAACGAACCCCAGAGCAGTCTGCGCATCCGCGCAATCTGCTCTGGGCCTTCGCATTTCATAAGCAGCTTATACAGTATCCAGTCTGCCTCAAGCAAAAGCAAGGATCAGACCACAGCGATTCAAAAGATGACGCAGTCCTTCGCTGTTCGTATCTACAAAAAGTACCATTTCTGTTTGACTCCTCTGAATGACTGACATCAATTCCTTCATTTAATGATACAATTGTGTTTAAGTTTACTTTTGCATCAAAACATTTATGTTACAAAGCGTTCTGATCAAGGGGAATTTATACATGTTCAAGGGAGACAACTCTCCAGGGGTGTTCTTTGCCCAGGCCTTCAAAGATATATATGTCAGAGTTGCCTTCCTTCTTAAAAAGAAGTATCTGTCAGAATTGTACTTTGCCTCCCTTCCTGAAAAGGGAGTATATTCTGAAAGGAAAACAAAAGCTCCCTTTTTTATAAGGGATTGGTGTGCCGGAAAGAAAAAGAGAAAATCAGAAAAAATGTCATCCTTGTTAAAAATAGTGGAAAAATCTACCAAGTGTTTACCGGCATCTTAAATTGTTTTGTGTGATTACCTACCCAAACTATTTTAAGCAATATTAGTTAGTATAGGAAGAAATATAGCATTGTCCGGTGACCTATGAATTCTGGTTTCAATTTCATATTTAATGTGATATAGCTGGGAACCAGACCGGACAAGGTTATATTTTGAGCTATACGCAATCGTTTTGTTGTTGTTGATTTCAGTGAAAGTAATATAAAAAAAAAAAAAAACTTCACAAATGAAACAAAATATTATTAGCATTAACAAAACTTCTGCCAGTATTTAAAGAGATGACGTCTTTTATTACTGCTATAAAGTATTCGTTTTGGAAACGAATGAACAAACGAACGAACGCATGCAAAAATGCTCCTATAAATAAATGAAGACATAAGTACTCTCAATAATTAACATACATGTATTTCTTCTTAGAAGGGGCTGGGTACTGTCGGTAGATTTCTGCCATTTTTACAAGGGAGACAGCTTTGGTGACTTCATGTGTGCTCTCAGGAAACACACTTTCCAAAAAGGGGTCTACTCTAAAAGTAAAGATTTTGCTCGAAAGGGGATCAGCCTCTGTCATTTCATAGTAGACCTTTTTCAGATCAGAGATATACAATTTTGAAAGAGGTACTTCACCCTGCAAGTGCATCTTGTCTACGAAAGAAATTTTGATCATGAAATATTTTCTGCAGTCATTCTCTCCCTTCCGCTGATTCAAGAAGGGCAGTTGTCAGTTTCTGACGAAATAATGTGCACAATACTGGTTAACCACTTAAGAGGACTAAGCCTGCCCAGTAAATGTATGGTTAGGTAAACGGACCGCGCTCGACATGACTCCATGGGTTGACTGGGCCGTAAAACCTCATCACAAACAAACGAAAGAAATTTTGAAGACGCAATGCTTTTCAAACGCGTATATGAACCTGCAAATCCGCCGCACTGTATTAAAGTGTGCCTTCGGAGTATACACGAACAGTGAAGATCCTGTTCATGCAATCTGAATAGTACCTTTGGTGTCCACTTGCAGAAATATTGGGTACTGTAGAATATGACGATGTATAGAAAATATCAAGCCAGACGTTATGGCTTGGCTGGTATCTTTATTGTTCGCATATTACCAACATGTTTCGAAAACCTGAAAGATCCTGACCCCAAAATGATTCACGTGCATGCTAAGCTCATTTGGCCTTGAAATTTCAGAGAAGTCGTTTAAATATTTTATCATTATGTTCACGGTGGTCACCATGGTTACCGAAGCCCAATATTAATATCTTTATTTATTTATATTTATATCCTCTTTACAAACTTTTTATCC
The DNA here is from genome assembly GCA_964016985.1 of Anodontia alba. NCBI lineage: Eukaryota > Metazoa > Mollusca > Bivalvia > Lucinida > Lucinidae > Anodontia > Anodontia alba. The sequence continues at coordinate 24,993,735 of OZ024829.1, forward strand.
TAGGTGTAAACCTAAACGCAGTAAACTGGATCACTTCCTTCTTAAACAATAAAACCCTGTCTGTAGTAGTTGAAGGCAAACAGTCATCAGCAGTCCCTCTTATGTTAGGAGTACCCCAAGGATCTGTCCTCGGGCCGTGTCTATTCCTGGCATACATAAACGAGCTACCTGATTCACTAAAAAGCAGAGCTCGCCTTTTCGCTAACGACACAAGTGTTTATCTCGCAATCAACTCGCCATCAGATCTTGAAATTTGCAAAATGATCTCCACCAACTTGAAACATGGGAAATAGACTGGTCCATGGAATTTAACGCAGAAATATGTGATGTCATTCGTGTCTCCAAAAAGAAAAGTTCCTCTTTATTTCCATATAAATTACACAATGTTGAACTAAGATATACTAAAAACGCCAAATACCTAGGTATCGCAATTAGTCAAGATCTCAGCTGGAATACATACGTAGAAAACATATCATCAATGGCAAATAATGCATTAAAATTCCTAAAAAAAGAAATATACAGACGCAGAATAAAAAAATCTAATAAACCGCTTACAATACCTACCTCAGACCTCAGCTTGAGTACTGCTCCTCTGTATGGCATCCATGGCAAAAGACACTATCATGTTAGATCGAATGATAGCGAGGGCAGCAGCCAGATATGTGGTGAATGATTACGACTTCACAAGCAGTGTCACCCAAATGCTCAAAACTCTTTCCTGGCAAACTTTAGAACAACGTAGGATACAAAACTCTGTTATTATACACTTCAAAATAAACCATTACCTAGTTGTTGTTGACCATCATCATTTAACTGAATCCAGAAATCTAAATTTCCTAGTACCCTATTCCAGGTCATACTACCATATTAACTCATTCTTTCCAAGAACAATAAGATATAGGAACATGCTCCCCTACAATGTGAAGACCAGCACTAGCTTAGCCCAGTTTACTGTTGAGCTGGCCACCATTCATTTCTGGCTCTAATTCTGTTTGTTTTGTTTTTGTTATTATTATTATTATTATTATTATTATTAATGAAGCGTATGTAGTTATATTGATTCATCATGCTGTGAAACTTTTCATCATTTTGAGTTATCATGTCATTATAACTGCAATCATATTTTTTTTCACCCCTTTATGCTGTTTCCCGGCAGCGCCTCCCATTGCTAATCAGAAACTAATTGTTGGGAGTACCAAGTAGAAGAAGAAATATTGGTGAATATTGTCCCGAATTGGGATATCGATATTGTTCTATAAGCAGAAATATCAAAGGAAATGCAACACTTTAAAGGGTACCAATCCCCGGTATGTAAGCTGCTAAACCCTGTCTCGTATTATTAGGAACTTGGTAACTCGTCTATAGTAAAAAAAAATAAATAAAAAACGGAAGTCCAACCAATATAATGTTAATAATTTAAATGTAATTTTTTTTCAAAAATGTAACTATTCAGATTTTAGATTCTATTTGAAAACAATTCTAATATGGTGTAATGTTAAATGTTCGTCTCGTTTTTGCTGTTGAAACGTCAAATACTGTAAATTTTACATTAGACCAGAGGAGAACAGCTACTTGTTAACTATCGAGATGAAATTAAGAATATCTGAAGGGTCACTTTTTTTAAAAGTTACATTTAATGTGTGTTTGGGGACTTCCTATTTTGTGTAATCGGTCATTTGTCGCCTTCCAATGATACGAGACAGGGTTGAGAAAGTAGTGAATTAGTTAACAAGAATCATCGGAATCACAATTAGGGCAAATGACCTGAGCCAGACCCGGCGTACATTCTTCGTTAGCCCAGTTACGGCATTCTTGACATTCTACCCTTGTTTTCCCTGGACGTGTGCGCTTGTACGGCTCTGCGCATACCAGACACGACCAGTCTTCATCTTCATTGCCGCTTTCGTGCTTGTCCTTTTTATTAGATTTCCGAGACCTTTTTCTCTCTTACTAACATCGTTTGCCGGGGTTGATTTCCTCTGACGACATTTCTTATATTTTTCTCTTGTAATGATTTCTTGCACGCGATGAAGTAGGAATTGCCGCTGACTCTACTTTTCTGGTACGCTTTTTGTTAGGAAGTATTTATGGTACAGGAGATATACTTTCAATAATTCTAGATATATAGCATTGGCTTTCAATATGCTTGGCCTGACTAGACGCAGGCGCATTGACCTAATACGAGTATTGCTCAAAGCTTCCAGTGTAAAGTAGACATTCATAATGGCCCATATCTTCACCACCACTTTCAAACTGAACAAACAGTGGCGCATCACCAAGTGACTCATCAACAGCGTAATGAGAAATCACAATTTTGTCCCTGTTTACTACATATATAGACATGTTTAGAATCTTTGCTGTGGATACGAGTTCTAACTCATCAGGCATTACCATGGGGTCAGCCATAGCTAATATTATGTCATTCACAGAAGTATATCGTAGCCTCCTGGGTAAATCAACATTAACTGCATCGCTTCTAGCTTGGAGAAGTCATCAATGTTTTCACACATATGTGTGATAATCCGTGCCCTCAGCTCATCAGCTTTGCTCCTTTCACAAATTTCTAGAATTAAATTTGTTGGTCTTCCATCATCATTTCTCTCACATGATTGTAAGTTCGGGTCTACTTTCAGTCGAGTAGGATCAATTTTGTTACCTGATCTGTTGCTAGGCCCTTCATTTCCACTATAACTGGTAGATGATTTGGATGGTACGGCACCTTGCTCTCCAGCGTTATACTGGGGAGATTTCGAACGTTCAGAAGCACCAGAGGATGTCATTTCCTCGCCCAGTTTGCTGGAGGAACGATTCAACGAGTCACCTTGTATATCCAGACATGACTGAACGGCCGACGTGGTCTCCACAGAAGTCGCTTACGATGCGCTGAGTGACCAACTGACAGATTTAGCTCTTGATTATTGCATAAAAAGCAGTGCCGCACGTTATTAACAGCCATGCATTATCCGGCGAAAAGCCGTGTATTAACAAGGCAATTCACGCTCTGTTAATGCACGGCTACACAACTTTCAATATGCTCGTACCGGGGCCACGTGGCCCGAGATGTGTACTGCCCAGCGCCAGAACGGGCATAGTCCGTGTAAATAGCGTTCGCGCGACATCGGTGAAAAGTCGGAACAAAATAGTGCAAGAAATAACGCGAAAAGTAGCAAATGTTTCCAGTTCTGATGCAATAATAGCCTTCGGCCTCGTTTTCAACACCTCCCACGGGACCTGGCGAATGTTAATGCATGGAAAACCATGTTTGATCCCTATATTGTGAACTAACTGTTGTTCGCTGGATTGATTGTTACGCTGATCGGATCATTTACATGACTCTGATGTTCCTTGCCCGTTTGTGGAAGTTTCCTCGGGAGATTCCTGGGGAGAGGTATCTTGCTCCGAAGGTATAACAGCCGCGAAGTTCTTCTCAGTGAATACCCCAGGGTCTAATGGCCAGATACCGTATGCCTTGAGCCCATTCACCGCCTCCTCTGTCAAAGATGTCCTGAAATTAGAAACGTATGTTTGTACGCTGACTTAACAAGACCAGCAACGATCAAAAACTGCCGCAATCAGTACCAAATCCTACTGCCATCATCAAAAGTGAAAGACATAAATACTTGTAATGCCATCAATAAACAAAAAAGATCGTATGATAAGCAGGCACAGATCCAGACGCCGGCCTCCTGGGGTGGCAAACAGTCTCTGTGTCTGGATCCGGTCCTGCATAAGTCGAGTATAAATGAATGAAGTAAACATGAATATGACGTGTCACGGGATTCCTCTGTTTTATACACTGAAATATCAGTATTTCCCATGCCACGTGATAATTATTTCACACATTTATAAACAGATCAAGATGTCAAGATTTTATACTACAGCCAGCACTAGATAATGGTAGAGCGACGTCGAGTATAAAAGAAAAGGGTGTATTTCCGGATACTTTCAACAAATCACAATTTGTCAGGTAACTATTGTTATTACTGCTTAGTGCGCATGCTAACAGAGGTCATAAGTCTTTTGACACTTGGGAAATGTTTATGGCGTGAAAACTTTAATTTCATGAAAGTTTGGAGTGTGCTACATTTTTGAAGGCGCTTTTCAGGGAATTGAAGTAAGTACGGTCAAGTGGCTGCATCTTGTGCATCCTATGTGGCGGTAATGTCAGCAGATGGATACCATGTGCTCTACAGTACTCAACTGCGGCAAGTGTCTTGTGACTGTGATGGCCGTCAAGGATGATGACGTGTAGGTTCTGGACTGAAGGCCCAGCAAACTTAACAAAATCGGAATCTACGTATCCATTTGAACTCGCATAGCCCACAACTTGAGGGAGTGCACTGTTCGTAAGTGTTTCATTCATCCTCTTCCTTGGGAATATGTACATTGGCGGAAGATATCCACCAGCCGCGTTGCAAGCACAGCGCACAGAAATAAGTGTGCCTCTCTCAGCGCTTATAAGTTTGCCGACACTGCGTTACCCCTTACTCCCCTTGGCATTTGCACAGTTCTTAGCCCCGTCTCGTCCATGTTCCACATCCTAGACGGGGGTAGATTGTGCCCTTCCAGAAGGTTCTACAACCCAAACAAATTTTCTAGCTGCCGCTAGAAAATTTGTTTGGGTTGTAGAACCTTATTAAATCCAAAACACGGGCAATACTAGTTCCTTGAGGGTACCTCAAGCTCAAGTTATGCCTCGTCATGAATCTGTGCACCCAGTGCTTACCAGCCATTCGGTTGTTTCTGTTGAATGGTATTGAATATTCATCTTTTCCGCAAGATCAAATGTCAATTTCCTTACGTTCATGACATTTACACCATACATTTTGCTTTCCATTTCAGTTCCGAGCTAGCATTCTACGTAAATCTACATAGGGCCGTCATCGGCCCGTCAGCTACCCTGACGGGCCGATGACGGCCCGATATAGATTTACGTAGAATGCTGACTGGGTTATGTGTGTTTTCAGTTCTTGCTCTACAACATCCGGCAAAGCATTCAGGTACCGACACATCTTCAGAGATCCTGGCTGTTGAACGACATTGTCCCTGTGGCGACGAAGAGTTCGCGGTGAGATTCCAAACTCTTTGCTAGTTCTTATCGATGCCTTCCTTTCTCGTGGGGAGTTGGGGGGGGGGGTGGGGGGGGGGACTGCAGTGCTGCCCTTAGTCCTTCTTCGCCATAGATTCCACGATTCGATTTCCTTTTATAGGTTTGAACCTTTTTGCCTGAAAGTCAATTGAAAGACACGAATCAAAGATAAATATTAATACTAGCAAAAGGTTCAAGAATATAGCTGCAAGAAAGCAATCTAAGTGATTGTTTATCCTGTTATTAGCCCATATATGACATATAAGCGAGTAAAATCTAAAAGAAAAAAATAAGAGGCGAGATGCTCAGAACATAAGGGGCAAAACGCCCAGTGACCGGGGCAAAACACCCAGTCTAGGCGTCTTGCCCCTCTAGCACAGTGGGCGTTTTGCATTGGTGTTAGTAGCATAATCTATAAATAGTTTCTGAGCGACAACAAGTAATGGGATTTCGTGTCTTTCTAAATATCGCCAACACATTATGCCACAAGCAGACAGCAGCTGAGGAGAGAGAGTCTAGCAGTAGAACATCACAAATTTACTTCAAATCACCCCAAAATAAATTATGTATGATAGATACTTACCGTTTCTGCACGTGAACAAATTTTATGTAAATCGCGCGCTGTGACGTCACGTATGGACACCGTGTTACTAGCTAATACCAGTGACTATTGATTTAAATCGTGTGGGCGTTTGACCCCACAAGGGCGTTATGCTCCACCTTACTGTATACACAGATATACACGTGAGAGAGAGGGAGAGAGAGAGAGAGAGAAAGAGAATCTTAAGATTGTGCTTTGCCGTCTCTTAATCACAGACATACACGTTGTGTGTGTGTGTGTGTGTGTGTGTGTGTGTGTGTGTGTATGTGTGTGTGTGTGTGTGTGAGAGATAGAGAGAGAGAGAGAGAGAGAGAGAGAGAAAGAGAATCTTCAGATGGTGTTTTGCCGTCTGTTATACACAGATATACACGTTGTGTGTGTGAGAGAGAGAGAGAGAGAGAGAGAGAGAGAGAGAATCTTCAGATGGTGCTTTGCCGTCTGTTATACACAGATATACACGTTGTGTGTGTGTGTGTGTGTGTGTGTGTGTTTCCAGATAGTACGTTGCCGCCTGTTATACACTGATATCAATTATATACGAGGACATTACATTTTATAAATCACCTATACAGGTTCCATATATTTCATGTTTCCATAAGCTACCAGAGGCGTTTCTTAATCTAAAATTACGATACATGTTCTAAGGAAAACGACAATGGCCTTTATTTTTATTGTCTTTGGTTATAATACGCACACTTTAAAATCTGAGCTTTGTTCAAACTGTACAAGACCCCAGTTTGTTTAGATGATCTGGCATACCTGACAAGACTGCACACGCGTGCAGTCTGGGTTGGGCATGAGCAATTCAGATATACCTGAAGACAGGTTTGCCTTCACTCAGAGATAACATACTACTGTCTCATTTGATGTTGAGAGTGTCAAATATAAAACTAGAAGAAAGTCTGACCCATTCGGAAACCTAATCTTCCATCTTGCGACTAATGACTCTTTGGTTTTAGATGTCATCAACATTTGATACAACCCTTGTCTGAGTTTGTTGGTCTGGGATAATTGTATTTAACAGATAAGCTGATTTAAAACTAAGAAATAGCTCACTAGAGTATTTTAACTCTTGTATCAGATATTGAATCTAGAAGATGATAGAGGATAAAAGTAATTTCATTAGACAGAATATGTTTACATATGAGCCGGAACACAGCATTTCATACAAGATGGATGTGCGCCCAGCTCCGACTCGGACCAGCCTGCGCATTCCCGCAATCTGATCAGAGACCCGTGTGCGTTCTATAAATAGCTAAGGACTCACACCTTCATCAGTGAAGACTTAGGCTGTTGGGATGCCAAGTCTGATCCAAATCTTCGCTAGGAGCACATGCAGTCTTGTAGGAAATGCTGTGACCCGGTTCATACCCAGTAAACACATGTCACAACAACGTCGTTACAACGTCGCTTTGACGTTGCAGCGATGTTGTAACGACGTTATGGCGACGTTGTGTGTTTACTGGGTACGCTCTGTAAATCACACCAATAAGACTCGAACGAGTGAGAAACACTCGGGTATTATCTGCATCTAAAGAAAGTAATTATTTGGTCTCGTGCCCGACAAAGGATCCCTCCCAGACCTATAAAAGACAAAAGGGGTATAGGGTTTAGATATTAGCCCGAATAGTTAGTTCGAATTTGAACGGGAATAGTCCCGTCGATCATTGACTTTACTATGATAAATAATAGCGGACCATATGTTAGACTGACATTTGCACCAAATAGACGAGCCTCTTGAAATAACATTACAAACAGACATTAATTTTAGGAAAAATATAAAATCTCTGTCTCTTTCTCTCTCTTTCTCTCTCTCTCTCTCTTACACACACTGACAAACACACATGCGCGCGCGCGTACGCGCGTAAATGTTACGTAATTTGACACTATTCGTCCTATGCTGACAACATAGAAGCATAAACGCAATGTTTGTCTGTTACGCATCAGTAAGTTCGGAGAAAATGTCGTCTCAACACTATTATAAAATCAAACATTGCCATGATAACAAAAAATAAAACGCGGGACGTATTTAATATAATCTTGGTAGAGCGTTTCCCAAAGATCATATTTTGAGAGGTTTTGTGCAACTCGCTGCCATTTAATAAAATATTAAAAAGAGCATTTTTTTAGCTATGTCCCTGGAGAGCTTATATTGTCACCCGGGCGTTGGTTTAAACAATATTTTATTTGACAATATAACAGTAATATGAGGTACAAACACATGGTGCAGGATCAGTAAGCCAAAGCTTGATAAGATCATTTCCTGCGTCATTGTGGAACATACAGTATATATAGATGAATGGCTGTGTCAAACAAAGAGAGAGAGAGAGAGAGAGAGAGAGAGAGGGAGAGAGAGAGAGAGAGAGTGTGTGTCATATTATGTGTCCCCACGGCAAGAGCGTTTCCTAATACATGTACATAAAGCTTATTTCAAAGAGATTTGGAGAGGCGATAGTTTTGTACTAGTCTCGGTTTCCTCAGGTAAACCGTCCGGAATTAACAATAAACTCTTGCACTTGACTAAAAAGAGCTTCATTTTCTCCTTGCGTTTTGTTGTCAATGCCGAAAAGAAAATCATGAGATGTGTAAGCGTTTATGTTATTGGGTAAGTATCTTGTTCTTGCGGCCGCATACCTAGGGCAGTTGAAGAAGAAGTGATGCGGGCGTTGGCGTCGGCGTCTGTCGGCGTCGGCGTCCGCGTTAGCATAATGTTTAAGTTTTCAAATGTGTGCATAGTTTTTTTTTAACTGTTTAAAGTACTGCTTTCATATTTGGCCTACACCTACTTTAGGATAAGACCTTTCAAAAGCATACACCCCATCCCCAAAATAGACTCTTTATGTAGGTCAAGATCAGTTCTTACTTTGTCTTTTACACCCATGATTAAGTTGTGCGTTTAAGTTTTGAAAAGTGTACATAACTGCTGAAGTATTCAAGATAGAGCTCTAATATTTGGCCCACACCAGCCTTAGGGTTGCAAATCTTCCGACATCAAAGTCAGGTCATACTCTGTCATTTACTGCTATGTTTAAGTTCTGCATTTAATCTTTAATATTTAAAGATTGTTTTCTTATCCGATCAGCCCTTTCCGGCGAGCTGTGTTGTCTTCTGACACCTCTTGTTCCAATACCGAGGCACCTTTTTGGGGTTTGAATCTATGTATATCTAATGGTACAGTATCCACCAAATTTGTTGATAAACGGGACGATTTTGATTTTGATATAGTCAATTTGCCTTTTCTGGATGGCGATGTCCCCCGTTGTACCTCATATGGGGTATACATATCTCAACTTATTAGATTCGCCAAAGCTTCTTCAAATCTTAGCGACTTTAACTGCCGTAATAAAGCCCTTACTGCCAAACGTCTTAGGCAGGGTTATCGTTATTTTAAACTTCGTAAGGCGTTTTCGAAATTTTATCACAGACACAGTGCCTTGTTAGAAAACTATAGCGTCAGTCTGAAAACGCTTCTGCGACAAGGTATATCGGAAACAGAATTTTTTCGGTGACTTAGTGTACAGATTTAGAAAAAAACTGTAGGAAAATCTAACTTTTCGTAGCAATTCAGAAAACTTATATACCGTTATAAAAGAATTGGTTATAGCCTGGATATTATGCGGCGGACTGCATGCTTATTTGTCAACCCAATTATTGTTGATGGCTATGCTTCACTCTTTAATTACTCGACGGCGGTTCGAGCCTCAGATTCAATGACGGCCTCTTCGTAAAACTTTAAACATGGGTTGAGGCTTGACGATATGTCTTTGGCTTGGCCCGCCGTGGTTCAACTATTGGTTTGCATTTACTCTGGCATACAGTAGGATTAGCCATGCGTACTCGCCTTTGTTTATTATAGTGATTAATTGATTTTTATGTTTTTGCTTTGATGCATTGACTGAGTTCAGAGCCTTTATGCGAACCGAATTTTTATGTACATTTTGTATTTCTATATTAAGAGTAGCATCGGGACACAGGGTGGTTGGTTAACTGTTAAAAGTGCTTCCCCCCCCCCCCCCCAGCATCCCCCCAGCCCCCGGTGGTTTACTCTACAGACCGTTCTAAGACGGTGGTCCCAGTGTTAGTCTTACTCTTTGTTGCTTTGTGGTTTATTCTACGAGGCGATTTGTTTTATGTCTTACCTTGTGTTATTTTATTCTTGTGTTTTTCAGTCCTTTTAGCATTGCGATTACCTCTCTTGGGGAAGAGAGAGCTAATCTTAGTTCTTTTCGTACGTTTGTTCGATTTGTGCTTGATTTGTTTTGTCGATTTCCTCTTCCTCTTTGTGTCTGGGAAGGGCTGCGGTTTGTGATTGTGGCACTTTCTGGACTTTTCTCTTACCTTTTTTTGCGTGTAAATCTGTCGGATATTTTGTTGCAATGGCGACCGATCAAATTGATCAACTGGAATGAAAAGCATTAACGAGGTAGAAACCGGCCATATGATCATTACTGAATGACTGGCCTCGGTGGCTCAGTTGGATGCGCATCCGACTGGTGATTAGGAGGTTGCGCGTTCAACCCCCGCCGGGTCGATTACATTCTTGCGTGGAGATTCGATCATATTTTCTATGGTCATTCTCTCTCTTCCGCTGATTTAAGAATGGCAGTTGTCAGTTTCTGGCGAAAAAATGTGCACAATACTGGTTGACCGCCTAGAGGACTAAGGCTGCCCAATAAATGTGTAGTTATCTTAACTGACCGCGTTCGACATGATCTCGTTGGGTTGACTGGGCCGTAAAACCTCAACACAAATAAACATTGCTATTACTTTTGGTGCTGTTATTTAAAAAATATCCTGTCTTAGACCATTTCATGGCGATCATTAGAACTGACTGATTAGCACAAACAACATGCTTCATCCTGGTAGACACCTGTTTAAGGATTTCTACTAAGTTTGGCTCAGATCGCATCAGTGTTTTATGGGTGATATTGTTGGAAGTGTTTTAAAAATAAAAACAGACTTAGCGTTTAATCAAACCTTCGGAAAGACATGCAAACAAAATATTGGTAGAGGCGTACGCAAGGAACATGCATGTCAATTTTTTTTCGATAATTTTCTGTTGCCACGTCAACCAATCACACCGCCTGCTCACCGCAAATAAATCATGAGCTTAGAGAATGTCTATCCAGAGATCGTTGCTGCTATGTTTGGCTTAAAATGCTGGATTTTGAATCATTTGTCGTCAAATGTCCTATTTTAATTAACTGTTGCCATTGCAGCTAAATAAAACGGCAGTTGGGCATAAAAATAATCCTGGTAAAGTATCAAGGGATACTCATTCTCAGTTTGGTTCCAGTTGCTTCATTAGTTGTGGCCATTCAAATCTGTGGATATTGTGATTGGCTTGAGAACCAGTTAAACTATCCAGCCGGCATAAAAAAATATAGACTTGAATCAGCACCTACCCAAACAATATGTTGGACGAAACAGACAGTGACGCCGGACGAAAATGCGTCACTTAAGCTCACCCGACCATTTTGGTTAGCTAAACATTTGGAATGAGGCAATAGTTTTGGAACTATCTGTTATAAAATCAAGCGGCTTTTTATGTGACCGTGACTTTTTAAACGACCAGTGTGCTCAAAAGTTGACACAGCATTTTGCAGAATAAATTAAAAGTATTTTCTGATCTGGAAATTCACCCATCATTATCATTATGTAAAATTTATTTTTCTTGAGCCTGAATCAGGAAAACAGTTATCGTGTTCTTGTCGCATGATTTATTAAAAAAAGGCATTTAGTCACCGGTAGCATTTAGTCACCGGTAACATTTTCTGGGAAGATTATTTTGTCCGGTACAGGAATTAAATCACTACAAAATATTGATCCCTCTATGACACGAAGGAGTCAGTCGGCTTATTTCTCTCTTCCTTATCTCATTGTTGAAAACACCACGTAGCGCATATAAATGATATGAACAAGTTGTAATAATTGATCTGGTGAGTTATCAACATCCTTTTACTGGATTGTCTTGTCCGGCAACACACACTTTAAAGTACTCTCTCCAGGAAATGGAACAACACAATTGCCAGAATCAACAATACTTTAGGTTAGGTTGATTAGTACATAAGTACATGACATTAGTCATAATTACTGTTCAACAGGATTGATTTTTCTGGTAACTGGAATATGGAATTTGTCACAGCATTGGCGTTTAGCAGGAAAATTAGTAAGTAGGGAAGGGCACAATAACTACCACATTATATATACTGGGTTAATTTTATTTCTGTTAGGAAAACAAATCTACAGGTAATTTGCGCATAGGGTACGTTCAATTGCATATTCTTTCTGAAAACTTGAGATTCCAATAACCGACGGGATAACACACCCAGCCCCGAATTCCAACACCCTAGTAACGAACCAACTCATAAGATCTGCATTATTTGCCTTTTTTTTAGTTTTGACTGAGACCCCTATTTGAAATAAAGTTGTCTTCAAATGCAAAGAAAAGAGTCCATTTCAGAGAAGCAGGGTGAACGGGTTAACGGAGAGCGCCTACACTAAGGCATCCAAGACTCGAAGAAAATAGTGCCTTATTCGTCCTTAAAATTGGGACACCTTAATTATCAATCATTCTTACACTAGTATTTTATGAAATCCAATTTTTAGCTTTAATATGTCTAAAGCTAATGGGTGAGTGCTAAAGAGTGTAGACCATGATCAGACACCGGCTGCGATCTGCGGAGTCTGATCTAGGTTTACATTGTTTGCTCAGGCATATCTGTTCCAATACCTAAGGTAAATATCTTAAATGCAGCCAATGCTAACTACGATGAAGTCATGTGAAGAGTCTCAATGAAACCGATACTCTGATTTCCGTTCTTTTTTGTGTTCTGTTTTTGTCTACGTTTGCTCAGGCCTGTCTGTCTGTCCCAATTGGTACTATAGGGATCAAACATGGTTTTTAATGCGTTTACATTCGCCAGGTCCCGAGGGAGATGTTGAAAACCGAGGCCTGTTCGATCGCTATTATTGCATAAAACTGAAAACTTTTGCTACATTTTGCGTTACTTCTTGCACTATTTTGATTTGCCTTTTCACCGATGTCTCGCAAATGCAATTTCCACGGACTATGCTCGTTCTAGAGCTGGGCAGTACATATCTCGTAACGGCAGCAGTTCTGTGGCCCCGTACGAGCACATTGAAAGTTACGTAGCCGTGCATTAACAGCGCACGAATTGCCTTGTCAATACACGGCTTTTCGCCGGTTAATGCACGGCTGTTAATAACGTGTGACACTGCTTTTTTTAAGCAATAATTAGCGTTAATACGACACTTATATTTTCCACCGCTGTAGCACATATATCTTGTGTTTGACAAAACTTCTGAAGATACTCTGAAACCAATACATCATTCAATAATGTCCATTGTGAAAAGCTAAAGTGTTCATTAATCTCTGTGCCATAAGCATACACTCTTTCCCTTTGAAAACTTGAAGGAAAGCTAAGCATATCTTCTGAGTCTAAAGCCGAAACAAATTCCCTCTGGATCTAAAGCTTCGAAGCTGAAAACGTTTAATCGATATTACAGCATAAGGCCAGAGAATACTGCTGGCATGCCAAGACAAATAGTAATACCACTGGGAATATCGTGCGAACCAATAAAATATTATTGCTGTTCAACCAGTTACGTTTTCTCAATTTTCAGTGATATGTTAAGGGGAGTGGAGAATTTCTACAAGGGAGATAACTTTTGTGACTTACTTTTTGTTTTCCTGGACACAAATCCCCTTCTGAAAAGGGATCTACTCTAAAAGGAAAGAATTTGCTCCTGTGGAGTAGATACTTTTTCAGAAGGGAGGCAAAACAACTATGACACATTAATCATAACATCCTTCAAAGTGTATCTAGTCTTAATCTATTTTCATCTGTTTGAAATGTGTTGCGGTTCACCACAACTCTCTCCGTATATATAACAAACCGATCTCATAAATTGAAAAGCTATGTGAAGATACCCAGCAATGAAAGCTATATGAAGATACCCAGCAATGTCATAATCACAAAGCAAATACTTTCCGAGGAACCAAAAGAAGGAGAGACGAGGAACAAACAATGACAAAACAAGCGCTTCATATGAACCTCCGATTGACAAAGAAAGAAGGACTGCAAGAGAGGAACCGCCGGAGTCTTATTGTTGGTTTTCTTTTGCTCTAGCATTTCAGTTGTTCCGTGCTGTCGAGTCCTCATCGTTGTTTTATCTCTGTAATTTGTTGATTTTTTTGTGTTCTCGGAGATGTAGCACTGATGAGTTAGGAAGCCTTCATGAGGACTGAACAAATTATGTGTCTAAACCGCGGCAGAAGTAAGGGCGAGAATTGTGGCCACGTAAAATTGATTTTAGGCCCCCAGTGAAATACTTTTCACTGACCGTTCCAAGGCAGTTCGTCTGTCATGTTTTTTTTTTTTTTTTTTTTTTTTTTTTTTGTTATAGTTCGTCTTTGAATTTGTGTGTCGCTTACATCTTTTTTTTTTGGATAGCCATTTGGCCACTTTGTGGGAAAGCAACTGTCCGTTTGGTTTTCTGCTATTGATGTTTCCATTAGGGTCCAGTTATTTCGTGTTTGTGTTTCTTTCCCTTTGATGTCTCTCATGGGAGGTGTGGGATAATTGTATCGATTCCTGATCATTGCCTTCCTTTCTATTTTGGAACGGTCAACAGAACAATTACCTAACCTTTAATTCTGATGCAGCTCCAAATTGCAAAGTAGGGATCCTTAAGCCTCATTTTGTCGATCCTCATCATACTCCCAGTGAATACTCCAAGTGCATTTTATTTCACGCTTATATTACTTCACCAAGTATAGAAGTTGTGTTTTAAGACCAATTACTGGCACTTTATGCTCTTTATTCCATTCCATTAAAATACGGATCTGCTTTTATCTGCTTTTGAATCTAAATACGATTGCGTATTTTAAGCGCTAGAAACATCAATTGCATAAACTTGTTTCCGCTATTCTGAATAGTTGACAAATTAGTTCCATTTTTTGTCCTTTTCTTTTCAGGAAATATGGGTTGACATTTAAATTAAATTGTATTCAGATGATTTTCGATTTGGATGATAAGCCAAACCGAGTTTTAGTCGGGGCAAAGCACTTCCAACAAGACTGCATGTGCGCCACAAAGACTCAGATCAGCCCGCATATGCTGATCAGAGACTTCACTGTCCGTTTGAAGACTACCTGCTGAGTGCCATGTAAAGAATCTAATAAGACTGGCGGATGCTCAGGCTAATCTGAGTCTTCGCTAAGCGCACATGCAATTTTGTAGGATATGCTGCGTCCCGGCTCATTTTCGAAAAAAAAAATCGTTTTCTATATAAATTCAGCAGACGAAAAATGAATAAATAAAACATAATATGTCAGTTTCCGTAAAAGCTTAGAAATAAACGACATGCCAAACATAAATGAAGCACTCACTTCACTGACACGCATTCTTTTTCTGTTGCCGAACAAAGGAAACTGTAACATAATGAAACATCCTAGTACTATAAGTGGTTTGACATCGTTTGTGAAACAGATTATGAACACGTCCTTTGACGTATATCTGTATCTCGCCTATAGGAAAATACAGGGAGCTGTTGTTACGACCTCGATGTAAGTGTCCACGTCACACTAAATGTTGGAGAAGTACATTCAAGTTTATTTTGAAAAGCTATACCTCCCGAATGCCTGGGCAAATTAAATTTACACTTGAGCTGTTCTCAGATTCTAGAACAAAGTCTTGTTCAACTCAATACACCCTTCTTCCTCCCTAGTGACATCGTGATCCGTTTCATTAACTTAGAAAGTTTTTATGCCCCCGCCATTTTCAATGTGGAAGGGGGGTGCATATAGTATCACCGTTGTCCGTACGTACGTCCATCCCGTCCCGTCCGTACGTAACAAAAATGGTTTCCTTTCGATATGTTTTGAAAAGATTAGTGTATTGGATTCAAGTTTTATACACAGGTATATAATCATAAATTGTAGGTCGAGTTCGATTTAGGGTAAAATCCACCAATTATTAAGGGAGTTATGGCCCTTTTTCAACCTTGAAAAATGGTTTCCGTTCGATATCTTTTGGAAAGATTAGTGTATTGGATTCATACATGGGTATATAATTATAAAATATATGTCAAGTTCGATCTAAGGTAAACTCCTCTAATTATTTTAGGAAGTACGGCCCTTTTTCAACGTTGAAAAATTGTTTCCGTTTTTTATCTTTTGAAAACATTTGTGTATTGGATTCATATTTAATACACAGGTATATAATCATAAAATAGAGGTCAGGTTCGATTTAGGGTAAAATCCACCCATTATTATGGGAGTTATGACCCTTTTTCATATCCGAAGAATGTTTTCCTTTTGACATTTTTTAAAAGATTACTGTATTGGATTCAGTTATGACCCTTTTTCATCTCCGAAAAATGTTTTCCTTTTGACATTTTTGAAAAGATTACTGTATTGGATTCATACTATACACAGGTATATAATCATAAAATTTAGGTTAAACTTCGTTTTTTGCAAAATGCCTATTTGCGGGTGAGGATGGCCCCTAGGCGGGGGCATCTGTGTCATAATGACACATTTCTAGTTTCATTTTGTTCTATGTTATACATCGAAGTGTTCAAAGAACTATATCTTCTGAATGACTGAGTGGATTTATATTATGCTTAAACTGATAGTACTGGTCCAAACCTGTATATTATTGTAAGCTCCACCCTCCACCTAGTGACATTGAGGTTTCGGTCACAGACTTTGACTATTTTAAATGTTTTTACATTCTTTTATTATTATTATTATTACAGTCTTTTATTATTATTATTATTATTATTATTATTATTTATTTTTTTATTTATTTTTTTATTTTTGAAGAGCTTTGTCTCTTGAATGCCTTGATTATTTAGGTGATTGATATTGTCCAAATTTTGCTCATTGCAAGACTCCCCTCATCCCACTTAATGGCATTCAGATCAATATCACGAACAGTTAAAGTTTTACATTCACGTTTTAGAGAGGTATATCTTTTGATTGCTTATCTATATATAATGTACCTTAACATCAAATTTCATTCGGTTTTATGTTTTTAAAAACAAGAAAATGCAAGGTCTAGAATCAAAGGTCATATTTCCCTGTCTAAATTTTCTTTTTTTTTTTTTTTTTTTTTTTTTCGTTTTTTTTTTTTTTTTTTTTTTTTAGCTTTTTTTTATTTTTGTCTCTGAATTTAATTATAATTATTTTTGGCCAAATCATACCATATTTAAGTACTGGGACGCCTAGGGAAAGAGGGTATATCTGGATAGGACGGGTAAGACTTAGCTGTTTTAGATACATGAAAAGGCGGCAAAACAGACTTGTTCGAATTTTAGAATAAGTGTACTCCATCTGGCAGTTCAAGACACACCAATGGGTAGTACAAAATACACTTGTTTGAATCTGAGGATAAGTCTACTCGTGTGTAAGACATTAAGGAGTCCGAAAATCAGTTCAGATAATCCCAGTCAGCATTCTACGTAAATCTATATTGGGCCGTCATCGGCCCGTCAGGGTAGCTGACGGGCCGATGACGGCCCGATGTCGATTTACGTAGAATGCTAGCTGGGATTAGACCATATTTATCATATTCTTCTTATTAGAAGGCTATAAAAGATAGCAGTAGTCTGACATTGTAATGAAAAGCCAAGACGATTTATGAGGATCAGACAACAACTTCTGTCTCTAAACAGTAAAACGTATGTTTCGTTAACTTTTAATGAAACTCTATTCTTATGTGCTAGAAAATGAAAGTTTGCCTTTGATAATTATGGCAATAATTCACTCGCTCATTAAATACGTCAGTGTGGTATTCTTGCTCCGGTTTGCGCTTTTCTTTGCCGTGCTTTAAAGGCAAACGCACCCTTTCGCGTGACGCTTCATTTTGCACTGCACTCCTCTAGAACTGGCTGGTATGGTAATGACCTAATAGAAGCGTTCATGATATCTTTGTTACGTTTGTTCAGTCCGCCTTGGAATTAAATTCTTAAAAGGAAGGGATACACATTTAGTGCGTTGCCAATACCGCTTTTGCCTGATAAAAGGTTCTACACTAAAAGAAAAGAATTTTGTCCTCCAGAAGCGAATTCTTTCTTTTAGAGTAGACCCCTTTTCAGAAGGGCATGATGTGCTGTATAGCAAATAGGAAGTAACAAAAGTTTTCTCCCTTGGCGGAAATGATGTAAAATCTACCAAGTGTATCAAGTCTGCTTAAGATCCCCATTGCAGCCGATCATCCGGGTTTCTGCTGATCTGCCAATCTTTATTGTGGTTGATAAAGAAGGGTATAAATGTTTGACATTCCTGTCCTATGGATGGCTTCCCCAGCCGATATTAAGATCCGATAGAAAAGCACTGTACATTTTGTGTAACTGTACGACAGTGGATGGGGCGGGTCTCAGACTTTACGACGAGACCAATCTTAACTTTTCATTTGAGAGTTTACGCCAGATATTTTGTCTTTGATCGGGCCCTCCGTGGTGTTGCTTGTGGTTTTCTTTACATCTGGTTGTCAGTGTCTGAAGTGTTTGCCTCCAGACCTCATCCGTTTTTCATTACACTGATTAAATTTGATTTACACGTTGTTGGTTTTTCTGCGATGTTTTCGTAACCGAATTTGGGAACCGAGGCTTTTTTTTTATTTTCATTTGAACCCGGGTTTATGATTTGGTACTAGTAAAGTACATTTAACTAATTTAGCCCTGTAGACCAAAACCATACCTTTGCAAAACAGTGTAGATCCAGCAATGGATCATATGACAAACAGAATATATCCTGAGGATATATTCATATATTCTGTTTTGCGATTCCGTTTGTGTGTGTGTGTGTGTGTGTGTGTGTGTGTGTGTGTGTGTGTGTGTGTGTGTGTGTGTGTTTTCTTAATAACGCCCCATTTGCAACAATGGATAATCCAAATTTAATGATATACTAGCCTTTTACGCAACAAAGACTTCAAATTCAAACAGCTCATCCATTTTTTACGATAATTTCATGACATTTGATACATATAAAGACAAATAATCTGACAGTGAACAGCATAAGCGGTTTTGGGTTAACTTATCAGATAACGCCACAATGATCACAAATACGTCACTGGGGTTGGTTTCCATAAGTTACCACATTTCAGTGTCTCGTGTGTCCTCCAGCAGACTGAATCACTGCGCGACAGCTGCGTCTCATTGACCGTATATACCGCCTAATCACATTCATTGGGATGTTGTTCCATTCTTGCACCAGTGCATGTTGGAGCTGGCGTAGCGTCTGCGGCTGAACAGGACGTTGACGTACACGTCGGTCAAGCAGGTCCCATACCTGCTCTATAGGAGAAAGGTCGGGGGATTTCGACGGCCATTCCATGACATCGACGTTGTTTGCCTGCAGATACTGCGTCGTCAGTCGCGCTGTGTGTCGACGTGCATTGTCCTGTTGGAAAATCGCGTTTGGATTGGCGTTCACATACGGAATGACCACGGGTGCCAGTATTTCATCCCTGTAACGTTGGGCGTTTAGATTTCCATTAATAATGACCAAGTTTGTTTTCCTGTTGTTGTTTATGCCAGCCCACACCATAACCGATCCTCCACGGAATCTGTCAGTCTGTTTGACACAAGCGTCAGTGTAGCGTTCACCGGAACGACGGTAGACGCGAGCACGTCCATCTGATCTCTCTAGGGTGAACCTGGACTCATCAGAGAACAGAACCTGGTTCCATTGACCTGTCTGCCACCGAGCATGTGCTCTGCACCACTGTAGCCTGTCACGTCTGTGTCTTTGCAGCAGCTGTGGGCCAACGTAAGGGCGACGTGGGCGTATTCCTTGAGCTCTCAGCCGATTGATAACAGTCTGAGCACTGATAGGTCGACCATGGTTCCGAATCGTTGTCGCAGAGGTCCTCGTCGCTGGTCGATATCTGTCGCGAAGGGGTTGGGTTCGCAGTCGATTATCTTGGGCTCGAGTCGTCACACGGCTTCTGGGAGCTCTGGGCCGATCTTTGACATGACCTTAAATGGGATATTGACGACCTCGAGCAGCGCAGTATACGGGATACCGTAGTTTGGCTGCGACCAACTCTGAGCATCCCGATGGCTTGTCCGCGCTCTTCTGTGCTCAGTCTCGCCATTGAAACAATGTTAGTTTGTCTTATCTCATCGGGCGATCGTGTGGCTCTATGCAGGTAGAACCGGTTTTAAAAAACTCAACTCGTGCTGCACGTGCAGCACCAAAATAAGGTTTTGTACCCTGGACTCCGTGCTCAACGAATAGCAACCAACCATAACATTTGCACATGCTGCCTTAAACGTCATTATGTAGAAACAAAAATTACGGAGTTTCATGATCATAGCTTTTCTTATAAAAAAGATACAACAAAAAGTCTTGTTGCGTTAGCAGTTTGGGCTAGTATAGTAGAGTCATTTCAGTAACGCAGAAGTGAAAGGGTTAATCCCATCGGCTGCTTTTACTACTGTCCTTTCTACAGCGACGGTTCTTGTGTTGCTCTTTCTTTGTGGGGACTTGTAGTGCCTTCTCGCTACCCGACCTTTTCTTTGTTTGGTGCTGTTTAATGCCTTGATAACGTATTTGGTGGACCCTGTCTTCTGTAGACAGCTGGGCCCAGTTGTTCAAAGCGTCGTTAGCTTAACGAGCTCGTTAAGGGTCATTTCGTTAACTGTTTTAGCAGATTCAATATACAATATGATATTTTTCTGATATTCTGATATTTTTGCTGAAAAAATGTGAGTAGCTTTTAGAAAGCTACTTACATTTTTTCAGCAAAAACTTTCAGCATATTTGCGTATTACTCGATGTAAATTTTAACGAATCGTTAACTAACGACATCGTTAGCTTTGAACAACTGGGCCCTGATTACTTTGCTTTGTGTTGTTATGATATGAATGCACTATCCGCTTATTTACTCTTTCTCTTGGTGGCATTGCTCGGCTATGTACTATGATTGTGGCACTTCCTGGTCATCTTTCCTAGTTTAAAGAATACGTGACATGACTTATTGTCTGACCCTCCCACTTACTCTGTAATCGTTGTTTTGCATTTATGCATGAAGGACGCAAATAAAGATAGATAAGTTGTCTCGTTTCTAGTTAATTCAGCTCTTTCTGTTTCCTTTGCAAATTAAATTTATCGGTCGCAATGGATGAGGGATGCACCTGATTAGAATAATATTGTCTTTTCAGCACCTACCAAATCAATCACAGTCATATTAGACAGACTGATGCCAAAGAAAATTACCAATGGGGTTCAATTTTCCGGGCTGACATAACATGTCGTGAAAAGCTAATCTTGACACTCTCTGCACACGCTATCTAAGCGATTTTCAGCAGATTTGATTTTGGTACCGTATTTACAACAAATATCTGGACACAGTAACTCCTTACCGTATGTATCCAAAAATCCAATACGTCCAATATACTACCTGTTGATTTGTCTAAAATGGCAAACAGTGTAGATCATGATCAGACGCCGCCTTTTGTGGCGTCTGATTAGATTTTTCACTGTTTGTTCAGGCCAATCTTTCCGAAAACTTAAGGTAAATACATTTGTTTTCTCTCAATAAGGAAATGACTACATTCGCAAGGAGGTTGAATTAATACAATGTTGCGTCTTCTTTGACCCTTCAGTTAAACTGCTGATTTAATTTAGGTTTGACACGAGCGGAATGAGAGTAAATCAAACATTTTCTGGATTTTTCCAGGAGTAATGTCTTTTAAATAATTAGGGCACACAAGATTGATAACCATCTTCGAGCAGCTAAGAAGTCACAGATCAGCATGAGCATCCACGGAGCTTAGTCAGAGTCTGTGCACTTTGCGCACACAATCATGGGACTTTTAGTAATTCATATATAACACTCACAATTTGCTTAGCAGTCTTGTAATAAACTTCCATTCGATGTGAAATTTTGAGAAAGGGATCAGGAAAATATTATGTCATTCGCACGTAGTATGATCTGGGCTTGTGTTGCCTGTGTATAATATAAGGACTTTCACTCTGCGTTGCCCAGCGTTGGTTTTACATCAGAAAAAATACATTCGATCTTGGAAAGTGTGAGATGGCTTCATTGTAAATACTGAGCCTGCTATTTTCATTTTCCTTAAGGTGGTTTTCTATTTTCAGAATTTATCGCAATTTCTCCTCTTTTCCACATTATTTTGTTACCTATTGTCATAGTTTATGTTTAAACAGGGACCAGATTTTCACTTCAAGATAAGTGGTATTTCGAAATAAGCGAGTTCGAGATAACGAGGTTCGACTGTATTTCTATTACGTTTCAACCGGGGCACAGTATATCCTACAAGAATCCATGTACGCCTAGCGAAGACTCAGATCAACCTACGCATCCGCGCAGTGTAACAAGTCATCGCTGTCTGCCTGAGGATTCTTTGGATCCTTGACTATCCACAAAACACCATGCGAATACTGATCAGACTGCACGAATGCGCAGGCTGATCTGAGTCTTCGCTGGGAGCACATGCAATCTTATAGGAAATGATTTGTCCCGGCACTTGTGTAATTTGTTTCACAAGTTATGCACTAATGCCAACGCGCGCTATGTTAATAGTCATATTTTGTTAAACGCCACACATTAAGACGTGGAAAACGCCCCTTATTCTGTCAAAATATTACTCACTGGGAACAGTATGCGAACGTACAAAATCATTGTTCAGTCACACAACTTCCTCATATTTTCAGCTACAGCTTAATACATAAAAAGTCAGTTAAAACTTCAACGGAAAATTCGAATAATTGGATTGATGATTTGTAAGTGCTTTTGTCGAATCGCATTATATTTCCTATGTAGTTAGCCAGCCCCGTAAACAAAATGTAACTTCTAATAGAATACTTGAATAGAGGCTGGCATCCATGCTCAACAGTTTAAAAGATTTTTGCTGTGATGTTTTGTTATTTGTATTTTTAATGGGGTTTAAGTATAGTTTCCTTTTATTTGTCGGCTTGTATTTGCTTATGTAATCTGGGCATGCAGGCCGTTGGCCAGGTATGTTATACTTCCCTCTACACCTATCCGCCGGGTGGGCGAGTGGGGGGTGTGGGGGGAGAGGGGTGGCGAGAGAGAAGCTGGAATGTTGTAGAAAATCTAAAAGCCTATTTTTCTGTAAATATTTTGCGGCATATTTGCCTTGTGGCAATGGCAGTGGCAGCGTTAGCTAGTAACAGCCTGTTACATGTGTTACCCCTACAAAACGTATAATAGCATATGAAACTATTATACCTCTGAAAATAGGAGCAAAAGTTATTATACGTTCAAACTAACAGAACACTAGTTACAAAATATGATGTTTGACATTTCTTTCTGGTCGTATATGGTGTAATCGTGTTACATTTACTACTCTACCCTTTAGAAATGAGTATTATAGTTCAAATAGTTCATTTTCTGAAATTGTGCACTGCTCATATGATCTTAATTGTTCAATTTATGATAATGTATTTCGCTATCCTTTTTAAAGCTGCCAAAAATATTTCACTATCATTTATACTTTGTCCGGTATTTGGTGTTAAGTAAAAGTCACCACACTGCAAAAATAATTTAGACATAAATCATTAAAAATTGTAGCTGTTGTATCATTCTGACTAAAGTAACGTAAGCAACACTTACCTTAACTATCTATATAGTGTTGGTTTTGATTTTCTGTATGGTATTCTGCATCAGTATTTAGTGCCTCTATTATTTAGTATCTAAACGGTTTTAAGTATGCATTTCCAAAAGTGCAGATGTAATGCCTTTATTCTTTTTCAGTTATATGACTGCTTCGCACTAAGTTTGTACTTTTGAATTGTGGTCCAATAAAGTAAAACGACATTTTTGTCTCGTTAGTATTCAGCAAGATTAAATGGTACACTTGTAAAAGCGTTTATTTGTTTGCTTTTTTTCAGCTCACTGTACCGAAGGCTCCAGGGGAGCTTTGGTAAGCATTTCCAAAAGTGCAGATGTAATGCCTTTATTCTTTGTTACTTATATGACTGCTTCACACTAAGTTTGTACTTTTGAACTGTGGTCCAATAAAGCAAAACGGTATTTTTGTCTCGTTTGTATTCAGTAAGATTAAATTAAATGGTACACTTTTGTAAAAACATTTATGTTTTCGCTTTTTTTTTTTTCAGCTCACCTGTACCGAAGGCCCCAGGGGAGCTTATAGGATAGTAGGCCATCCGTCGGTCGTCCGTCTGTCAACACATTTGCCCAGTTATATCTCTGTCATCTGTAGCAGATTCGTTTCCAGATAACTCCTCCTACACTACCCTATTTTTGTTTTGTCTAAATAAAATCCACATAAAATCATAGCCGACTAGGTCTGCTTTCTGCAATTTACAACAAACAATTAAAGTTTACTTTAATGTTAAAATGTATCACGTGGGAGTTATGAGCCCCTGACTCTAGGCCACACAAACGTATGAAAAAGATGTTTGCATTGTCTGTGTATGTACTGTTATTTTACTCTCATAACAAGGTTGTCGTACTATGCACGGTGATCCTGAAAAGTAATGCTACAGGTAACATATAACGACGCATTGACAGTCGGCTGGTCCTTCTATATAAGGTCACATATGACCTTGTTGCGATACCTGCTACTGACTACCTGGTCCGGAACACTCGTACTTCTACAAGAACTCATTCTCTTGCATACAGACAGATCTCGACTCTGAAAGACTACTACGAGTTTACATTCTTTCCTCGCACTATTTATCCACTGGAATGCCCTACCAGCCCGCATACCTGTCCTCCCTACCATGGCACAGTTTAGTACAGCTGTCTGCCAGGTAGTCCATTCAGCACCTTAGATACCAGAAACTGTTTTTATCTTTTAACTATATTAACTCTCTTGATCGCACTGTACAAACTCATTTCACCTACTTTTCTCCACCCTCCGCCCGGCCCCCCTCCCCCGCCCCTTTTTATTCAACTAACCCGCTTTAGCACTTGGTTTTACCGGAACCCCATCTGAAGTCCTCTTCGGAGGTTAAGATAGTACGGCAGATAGATAGATAAGTAGATAGATAGATAGATACTAAGGACAATATTTAAAATTCAAATTCAAGCAGAAAGAAGCAAGACTTCAATGGAATAAGGACTGTTTATACGCAAAGAGGGTCAATATCTTGTTCATGGCTCGCGAGTTTTGATGCATATGTATATATACTCGCGTTCGATATCTATGCCTGGTTTCAAAACAGCTTTAAATTTTCACGTACTCTGAAAAAGCAAGGGGTTTCCTTAAATATTGCCCCTAGAATAGAATAAAATATCCCAATTGTGACATTTGTGACACATTTTGACATGTGTGACCAAACCTTTCACCACAGGCACAATACTCTAACACCGCTATATTTTAGTAACTCCAAATAATTGCTTTTATGAATGAAAACTTTTGTAAGGAGGCTTTGTCAATAGTCAAACATAGTAGTAGCCGTAAGTTCCACTGTGAATATAGAGGTATATGTGTCGATATCGGTGCTTTTTTACTTTCCTTTCGTTTAAGAAATAAAAAGCAACTTACAATGTGATATTTTCGATAGACTCAAAATAATACGATTTTAAAATTTATAAATTTATTGATGGACACCCATCACCCATGTTTTTTGTTGTTGTTGTTTTTTTTTTTTTTGTTTTTTTTTTTTTTGTTTGTTTTTTTTTTTTTTTTTGTTTTTTTTTTTTTTGTTGTTGTTGTTGTTTTTTTTTTTTTGTTTTTTTTCTTGTTTTTTTTTTGTTTCTTTTGTTTTTTGTTTTTTTTTGTGGGGGTTTTTTGTGTGTTTTTTTGTTTGTTTTTTTTTTTTTTTTTTGTTTTTTTTTTGTTGTTGTTTTTTTTGTGTGTTTTTTTTTTTTGCGAGTCGATCTCAGTTCTTATTTAAAAACAAACAAACAAAAAAACACTCACATTGTATTATTTTCGATGAACTCAAAATAATATGATTTTAAGATTTATTGACGGATTCTCTTTTTCTAATGGCGAGTTTTATACGGTTTACATCAAATACCTGAAACATGTGGATAAATAAATGATAAAAGAAGCTATTTATCATTTGGCAATACGGGAAGAGCGATTCCTATGGGGAATATAATAAAACTATCTAGATAAAACAATATATTTTAATGGATGCCACTTTTCTCTACCAGTAAATTAGAAACAAAATAGACGAAATTAATAATTTATGTTCAACAGAAGAAGTTTTGGAACCCAAAGATTTTATGATGCTATAGAACTGCAGTAAAAATAATCAGAAAGCAAATTTTACATGATGGACCAAATTTGAATCTAACATAAAATGTAATTAGTCTTTTTAAGCATTAACTATAAACATGATTACACATCCTTTCGAGTATAATAAATAGATAACGTTCGACAATAAGATTAAGGTTCTTCCACACTAAAATCGTAAGTACGCACTAACAAGAAAACCTCGGTATAAAGACTTGAAGTTTAAGTATCGCCGAAGTTGAATAGTTGCAATCATGACTCCAGTGGTCTTATGCATTGTGTGGCTTTGCTTTTGCGGTGCCTTTTAAACTAAACTAAAAGTAATACCAATCGTCTGCCCCGTCATCGTACATCTACATTTTCAAACAACTATTCGTTACGAAAAGTAAAATACGGTATGTTCGAATAGATAAGGCAAATACCAAAAATATGAAACAATTAAGGCCGTGCTTTTTGATTGTAACATTTTCTGGGTATCTTCACTTACAGTTTTATTCTAAAACGGTATGCTAGCTATATGATGTGCATAAATAATACTCAGATAATGCGTTTGAGGGTGCGGTTTCGCGATGGTAGAAAGGATTTAAGCCCACACTCCCACTAGATTTCCTCTGCTCTGTTGCAATTCTTCTTTGTTTGTGCTTGTGTGATTCCATATGTAGCGTTTGGTTTGTCATTAGTTGTTCCTCTTTTCGGGGCATTTTTACTAATATATCTGTAAGGAGGTTTATGATATTTGATACAGCATTGTTTGAAATAGTTTAAGTTTTTCTTTTCACATCCAACTATGGTTATTTTCCTTTCCTTATCTGGAAAAAATATTGCACTATTTCTAATTTTTATTCTCATTACACATTTCCTTTGCAATGATTGAGCGATCCATCCTCTCTGGAATTGGCAAAAATTGCATTAATGATATACATAAAATATAAGTATAACGTAAACTTCATAGAAGGTCGCGTTACAGACATACAGGAAGTAACTTGTCCTGCCTGTTGTAAAAGATATGAAAACTGTAGATAAACAGGAAGTTGGTGTCCTCTCATGAGAACAGAATATATATCTTCTTGCAGTCGGGTTCATGTAATTCTGTTTTTGAGCGTTGTACTGAATTATGACGCTGAAACGTTAGAGAGCTAATCAGACTGGAGTAAAAGGGACTGAAAGATCGTTGCTGTTGTCGCTGTCGGTAGAAACGGCGACCATATATTGGAGGACACTAACAAAGCAAGAACATCCATTCATATAATATTTTTGCCCTTCTTCACCTAACAGCTTCCTATGAAAATAAATGTGTCTACCTCTCACGAGGAATTGCAG
This sequence comes from Anodontia alba, assembly GCA_964016985.1. Lineage (NCBI taxonomy): Eukaryota > Metazoa > Mollusca > Bivalvia > Lucinida > Lucinidae > Anodontia > Anodontia alba. The sequence goes on from OZ024829.1 coordinate 25,020,980, forward strand.
AAATGAGACATTCGAATGTATGGACAGTCAAATGGTAGTGTAAAACAAGTCAGTAACACACCTATGTAATTTTTTTTTTTCAACTGAACACACAACATATGTTTTATTTTCTTTTGCTTTTAGTAAAAAAAGAAAGAAAAAAAAAGAGATGCCTAATTTGAAAATTAGGCATATTAAGACAGACTTATGCAGTAAAAAGTTTCTAGATGTAAGAAATAAATTGATAACTTGGTTTAAAAAGGGAAAATTCTGAAAATCCCCTTAATAAAGTATAACCTTAAAAACTCCTGTTTTCGCTACTTGGGGAACGAAGGGTACATATTAGATTGTGGGAAAATCTAACTTTTTGGAGCAATTCAGAAAACTATTAAAATAACCGTTATAAAAGAATTGGCTATAGTCTGTACATTATGCGGCAGACTGCATAAAAAAGGTAAGAGAAAAGTCCAGGGAGTGCCACAATCACAAACCGCAGCCCTTCCCAGACCCCAAGAGGAAGAGGAAACCGAAAAATCCAAACAAACACAAATCCAACAAACGTACGAAAAGCACTAAGATTAGCTCTCTCTTCCACAAGCGAGGTAATCGCAATACTAAAAGGACTGAAAAACACAAGAACAAAATGACACACGGAAAGACATACAACAAATCGCCTTGTAGAATAAACCACAAAGCAACAAAGAGTAATACTTAGAACGGTCAATAGAGTAAACCCCCCGGGGGGGGGGGGTGGGGGTTTAAAGCACTTTTACAGCTAGCTAACTTCACTGCATGCCTAGTTATCAACCCAATCATTGTTGATGGCTATGCTTCACTCTTTAATTGCACGACGGCGGTTCGCCTCTCAGACTTAATGACGGACTCTTCAAAAAACTTTAACCAGTGGGTTTGGGCTTGACGATATGTCTTTGGCTTGGCCCGCCATGTTTCAACTACTGGTTTTCATTTACTCTGGCACACTGTAGAATTAGCCATGCGTACTCGCCTTTGTTTATCATAGTGATTAATTTGATTTTTATGTTTGCGCTTTGATGTATTGACGGAGCCGGGAGCCTTTATGCGAACCGAATTTTTATTTATTACTGTATTAAGAGTAGCATCGGGACCCAGAGTGAAGTTGGCCGGCTATAAAAGTGCTTTAACCCCCGCCGGTAGTTTATTCTACTGGACGTTCTAAGGTGGTAGTCCTGCTGTTGTTCTTACTTTTTGTAGCTCTTTGTAGCTTTGTGGTTCCCGCATTGCTTTCTGTGTCGTCCATGTATGTTGTGATGCTAGCATTGTGGTCACCTTCAACAGTTGCCCATTTTGCTTTCTGTTTTACTAGTTGTGATTAAGAGTGGCATTAGGACCAGGGTGAAGTTAGTTGGCTGTAAAAGTACTTCAAACCCACTAGTGGTTTATTCTACTGACCGTTCTAAGGCGGTGTTCCCCCGGTGTTAGTCTTACTCTTTGTTGCTTTGTGATTTATTATACGAGGCGATTTGTTGAATTCTTGCCTTGTGTTATTTTGTTATTGTGTTTTTCAGTCCTTTTAGCATTGCGATTACCTCGCTTGGGGAAGAGAGAGCTAATCTTAGTGCTTTTCGTACGTTTATTCGATTTGCGCTTGTTTGGTATTGTCTGTTTCCTCTTCCTCTTCCTGTCTGGGAAGGGATGCGGCTTGTGATTGTGGCACTCCCTTGACTTTTCTCTTACCTTTTTTGTTAATAATAGTATATTTATCATAGTGGTTCATTCTGGATCGTCGGCTCAGTTAGAGGTATATCCAGTAAAAAACAAGAAAGCTTAAGCACAATGAAACACAAGCACAAAATGTAACATATTTGATAATTCTGACACGAAAACAGTAGATACTATATTGAACAGCAGATACTATATTGATAAAATGGGTGGTCTGGGTATATTCGAACTGCAAAGGTGTTGATGAGCCTGCGTTTCTATGGATCTGATAAGGGAGTTTGCCGTCCATCGAAATGATTACTACGGCACTAACATGACTTCTCAGGTACCTATATGAGATTCAGTTTCTCAGGGACTGTCGTAGATCTTATTACAACACGTTACCGAATGATGCGTATTCCATTCTATCTCTTGCCTAATCTGGGCCTGTAGAGGCGCATCATCTTTTAATCTAAACATATATCCCACATGCTGCGAAAATAAAACGAATTAAAACTAGACTTAACCCTTAAAGTGCCAACCCTAACTGCAGCAAACTACATTTTAAAAAGTTCTGTTTTATTTTCAAGTGAAATAAGGCTTGACATTTAAAGTAAATCGCCTGCTTGGAAGACTATTCAAATGAAATGCCAAACTTTATTTCCGCTGAAAAAATAGTTAAACGATAACAAATGTCGTTTGCTGTAGTACTGCTTGATTAATAGCAATGGTTGTGCCTAGACCGGCACACAGGCAAATCTACAAATCTACAAAATGTAAACGGTAAAAGCCGGACAGGCCAGTGTGGATTGTGTTCATTTTTATTATAACAGCTCCAGAAAACGTGTCTGCGTGCTCTTTAGTAGCCTAATAAAATTGAAAGGCTATAGTCAAACCCACAAGGACAAAAAATCCAAGCCAGTATGGAAATGAACGATTGTTTTCCGAAGGCAAATCAATGATAAAAAAAAACGACCAATCGAATGCTGGCGAAAATAAGATGGCGGCGCCAGTGAACCGTCAATACAACAGGAATACAAATTGATAAAGTACCATCTAACTCCACTGTTAAAGGCTGCAAATCGTGCGCAAAAAAAAGTGATGACGTGCATTTCCATAGTTAACCATGCAGAAACGAAAAAAATACGTAAGCAACGACTAATTCGAACTGAGAAGACGATAAAAGAACTAACGAGTGTCATTGTTTTCCGCCAACAGATGCTTGGTCATGTGATCAAAGTCCATGTGACTTAATTCCGATCGGATTTACGGAGAAATACGGAAATTGACTATTGCAGTACTACCCTTTCTGTAGGGATGTGCTTTTTCTATGTCCCGGAAAGAAGTTTCGTCTTTTATCTATGATAACTACTTCGTTAAGGTCAAACTTAGTTAGTCTTACTCTTTGTTGTTTTGTGGTTTATTCTACGAGGCGGTTTGTTTTATGTCTTACCTTATGTTATTTTGTTCTTGTTTTCTTTTGTTTTGTTGTTTTCTTCTGTCCTTTTAGCATTGCGATTACCTTGCTTGGGGAAGAGAGAGCTAATTTTGGTGCTTTTCGTGCGTTTGTTCGATTTGCGCTTGTTTGATTTTGTCTGTGTCCTCTTGTGATTGTGGCACTCCCTGGACTTTTCTCTTACTTTTCTTTAATAAATAAAGGCAAACATCTTTTAAATATTTTTCTTATTTTTTTTCATAGAAAATTAGACGACAGTTTTCAAAGGATTCAGTTTAAATGAAATGTCAAATCTTATTTTCTGTAAACAAGAAAAAAACTTATCAATGTTTCATCGGATGATTTAGCGTACATATCAAAACCTATATGGCGTCCACATAATGGATTATGAAAAATGTTGGCTTCCCTACTGTGGGCCTCCATTAATCATATCGTGCACTTTCCTTCTTTCAATCATTTCAGTGTTGTTTACAAGTATAATTTTATCAGCTCGCAGAAAACAGCAGGAACAGTTTTTGTGTGTTTGTTGATCCTTTGACATTTCCTTAACACTTCCTAGTGCCATCAGTCTGACGCGAACAACAGCCTTGTTGCAGAAGTAACGTACACAGAAGATACCCATGTCAAACTCACAGTCAGCAATCTGTAAGGTGGAGCATTTTGAGAAAGTGCAGTTTATCCTCTTGGGAGATCCAGCTGCGTTATCAAAAAAACCGCTGCGAGAAATATTCATTTCGCCGGAAGTTGAATCAAAAAAATGTATTCTATTCACAACTGCCTCGACTGAACCCTTAAAACGCCACCTCAACGGCAGCAGACGACACGACATTTTCATTGTTTGTTCCTTTTCAAAGAAAATAAATATTGATATGTCATGTGAATCGTCTACCTGCCAGACTATTCACATGAAATGCTAATACTTATTCTCTCTGAAAAATAACGAACAATAGAATGTCGTCTGCTGCAAATTTTGCTTGGCGCTTAGGGTTGAGAGCAGCTTTTACAAAACATTCTGTTACCAGAATCGATAATGAAAACATAAGATATCAGACACCTGTGTTAAACTTTAACCGATGAAAACGAAAGTGATGAGGATGTGTCAGTCTAGAAACGCAGAAACTCATCAAAGACTTCAGCGCAGATATTTAGACAACTTCTCGTTACGTGACGAATGTATGCGGGAATAAAGACTCATCAATGTCTTCAGCGAAGATAATTAGACAATTTCTTGTTATGTGATAAATATATGAGAGAACAAGGACTCGTCAAATACTTAAGTGAAGATGATTAGATACATTTGTTACATGACGAATATATGAGGGTACAAAGACATATCAATGACCTCAGCGAAGATAATTAGACAATTTCTCGTTATGTGATAAATATACGAGGGACAAACAGACTCACCAAAGACTTTAGTGAAGATAATTAGACATTTTAGTTACGTGACGAATAAATGAGGGTACAAAGACACGTCAATGATTTCAACGAAGATTATTTAAAAATTTCTTGTTACGTGACAATTATATGCGGGAATAAAGACTCATCAAATACTTAAGTTAAGATAATTAGATCAAAGACTTAAGTTAAGATAATTAGACAATTCCTTGTTACGTGACGAATATATGAGGGAAGAAAACTCTTCAAAGACTTTTGTGAAGATAATTAGACATAGTAAGGACTCCAGTTCTCAATTTTACTAACCCTAGCATCGAAAAGATAATCAGTTTATTTCGATATAGGAAGAAAGCCTACCTGTATATAAAAACCTGTCTGTATATAAAACATCTGTATAGCTGATATGCAAACATTGCATTTCGCGAAACCTTGCACGTTTCTATGGCGACCCAGATGATACTTAACAATTTATAAGCATACAAAACCTTGTGTATTCAGGTTAAAATCATATAAAAGAAAGAAACGATGCTCAAAACAGAAATCAGAATGTTTATTTAATCCATGCGCGTATACAAACATGACGTCATTAGTGACACCCTTGTTGTTTTCCGCATTTAAGGGAGAGCACCCCGTTTTCCTGTCTGACATTTATTTTTAGATATCGCATGCAAACTGCGCTTTAAATAAATCTTCTACCGTTTTCTATCGCCTTTATTAAAAGGTATACAGAAATGGATTAATGCCAAAAATGTTCAATTTTTCTTCCACTATGGCCTCTACAATAAACCTGTAAGAAAACGTTTGATTGCAAATTTTTTGACACCATTTTGAATGACACATTTTAAATTGTGCCAGACATCTTTCGGGCTTTCGTGCTTATGATTGTTTTTTTTTTTTTTTTTTTTTTTTTTGTTTGTTTGTTTTTTTCAATAAAAAATATTGGCATAAAACAGTATATTGTCCTTACGTAAGTTTTAATCATGCATGTTGAGGGGAATCGTCGCGCATTTCTTCATGACCATGATATCAAAACGTGTATTTGACGAATTATGCTGGGTATGAATATACGGAGACCAAATAATTGACGTAATTTCCACAAACTACAATGTTCATCAAAATTCCATAAAATACACGCCGTTTTACAAAACGCGACAAGAATTTTTAACAATCAGTGTTAATTTATATTCAAACATCAACTTTATAGATCAACTTATCGCTAGTGGGGTATTTATTTGGTGTATGTAAGCTGTTAGTATGTACATCTGTACTATTCGCTTAAAAGAACTTACAGTTGCTTGGCAAAACTCTAAACCAGTAGCATGCAAAATGCATGCGTTTCTCCAAAAGTGCAATGGGTTTTGCATTGCTATACAGCGGTTTTTTATGAACCAATATCCCATCTTTATATATACAAAAATTCAGCCGTATATCTCCTATCGATGCTAGGGTTATGTTTTTTTTTTCTTTGCAAGATACAGAAATAGAGAGAGATCCGACTAACATTTTTGTTAAGTGACGAACATCTGAGGGAACAAAGATAACTACTGATTTATGATTTACCTCATCTAGGACGTCTTTCGGGAAACCAGGTCTCGTGGACTTGTGCTTGTTCGATGCCATAAGTGCAACACTGCTATTCACTATGCTAAAAACTAAGCCATTGCCTCGCATAACGTTTTTGACGTTTCCATAGTAATTCTAATAGCTATGTAGAAGAAATTTTAAGGATAATAGTCAGTCATTATTGCAAACTTTGTAAAATATGGAGAAAGCTAGAAACATTGTGAATATTCTAAAAGCATTTACGACTGTGAAGAAACATGTTATTCCATCCCAAATCACATAAAATAAGGTCCAAGGACGTATTATCAAACACGAAATTAAATGACACGAAAACTATTAAATTTTCCCCTGAAAATCACCTGTTTTATTTTGCGGATAACTCGAATTCTATTTGCGAAAATTGCAAAAAATTTACTCGTATATCATAGTAATGCATACAAGGTGCTGCAGGGGAAAGGTAGGTAAAACAAAATCAAGATTTTTAATAATAATCCCGATAGAGGTAAAAGTGTGAGAAAAATCAAAATTATTCAAGAATTTACCTCAGAAAACGCATGTTTTATTTTGCGAATTACCCCATTTCTATTTATACAAACCGTAAGTTCTTTCGTAAACTGTAACCTCTTCTTGAGGAAAAATGTTTCTCAAGACACATGACATCGATGTCTTTCATTCTAAAAACACCTTGTAAAAGTTCATATGTCAATATTAATTTTCTACATATACAAAACACTTGTGAGATACAATCCTGAAGAAGTGCAATCTTTGTTCCAAAGTGTTCCTCCTTGATATTCAGGTTCCCTTTGATAATTGCGCTCGTTTGCCCATAATACATACAGCTGCTGACGTAGCATTATTCGCCCAAAAGAGGAGACTGTCTAGAGAAGTTTATACATGTACGTCCTTTAATTATTCACTTATTAAGAAAGATTTCCAAACTTACGTTGAAATATGTGACAAAGACATTTTATTTTGTTTCCGCCTGTTATACCCATTGAAAACGTGTCACCAAAAGTGACCTAGAAACAACAACTTGGGGTCGGATCTTGCAGGCACATTATTGAGCGCTCCCTGTTAATGAACAGGGTCATCCAGTTTTATGTAAGATTTCCAAGTCGCGCGAAAGAATGCCCTGGGTCCCAAAGCTATATTTTACATTCAAAGAACGACGAAAATTAACTACGCTAACTAGAGGAACAGCACATGCTTCTGACACTAGAAAAATGACCATTGGCTTTTGTTAAGCTAGATCCGTGATTATCAGTTTCATACTGATAATCGTTAGCTAAACAGTGAAGATGTGGCCAGATCCCCCTTACGGGTTTTTCTGCAACTGTAAAATAAAGACTCAATCAGAAATGATGATGATATTTCTCTGATTGAGTTTGGGAGCTGAAAAATCTTCTTTTTTTTTTTTGACAAAATTGGAACCTAGGATGAAACTTTGGTGCCAGTAAATAGAAAGTTAGGCAATGATCAGGAATCGATACAATTACTAATACCTTCAGTTCCAAGACATCAAAGGGAAAGACACTTAAAATAAAAATAACGGCACTACAATCAAAACACTACAAACAGAAAGCCGTAAGGATAGTTTCTTCTCCCAAAAGCAAAGTTATTAGCCGTAATTGGGTTAACTACCATGCATGCAGTCTGTCGTATTACATTTATGTTGTTCCCAATCTTTATATACCGAAGAATGATTTTACGAACTTGAGTGCTTAAATCATTGCAAGCATATTTTTTTTTTTGAATTTACATACTAAGTTACCATAAAATTCGGATTCCTATATAGCGGGCCCCCGTAGCCTAGTGGATAAGACTCTTAATCTATTAGGTTTCTCACCGCTGCGGTTCGAGCCTCGCTCGGGTCATATGTTGGAAAGCCAAGTTCTGCTAATGGATGGTCAGGTGGTTTTTCTCCGGATTCTCCGGTTTTCGCCCACCTTCGATGAACGATCGGCTCGATATAAGTGAAATATTCTTGAAAGGGCCGTAAAACCCAAATCAAAAAAAAAAAAAATCGGATTCCTATAGGCCTTGTTGAAGAAGCGATTATAGTCTAACATTGAATTTTGAAACTAAATCGAAATTACGTCTATAAAATTCAGAAAAGGCTTTGCGGAGTTTATGGTACAGATAATCCTGATTTAGAAGTTTAGCATTTAACAATATATTTCGAGTGTTGAAGTCAGACTCTGGCGACCCGAATAAGTTGCGAGAAGGATGCTCGCCGAGGAACATCCCCATTCAAGTAAGGAAAATTTACAATCTCAAAATCAAAACTACTTTAAATTTCATGGTAGTTTTTACTAGTGACCATTCTAAGGCGGTGGTTCTGGTGTTAGTTGTTCTTCGTGTGGCCTTGTGGCTGCTCGCTGTGGGGCTGTGAACATGTTTTGTCCTGTTCGTTGACTTGTTGTGTTTAGTGTATCATGTCTAGTATTGCAATAACTGTTGTGGAAGAGGAAGCTGGTAGCTTTGCTTTGCTTTCTTTTGGTTTGCTACTTTTTTACTGTCTATCATGTGGTTTTGCGTCCGATTACTTGGTGGCTTCACCCAAAATATATATCGGATAGTTAATGCATGACCATCTTTCGGACTGACAAGGATTGCTCAATTTTGTTTCATCGCAATTGGTTTTACCGTGTTCACCTACTGGTGAGTTTAAAACTTGTAATTAGGTATTAAGAAAATAAACTATGTAAAACATTACAGAAGATGTACAGGAAGAACCACAGTCCCAGAACACAGCGTACCAATGGCACCAAGAGGACGAGGTGCCAGACAGGATCTTCTAAATACAATAATAAGATAACGAACTGGAGGTCTCGCAGCGAGTAGCCACAATACCAGACAAAGAGCTGACACCACGAGAACTACCGCCATAGAACTGTCAGTAGTAAAAACTCCGACGGGAGGGGATAAATCGATTCTACCGGTACCATATTTTCATCCTAGATTCAAATGTTGCATAAGTAATAATAGTAAATAATAACAAGAAAACCCATGGCCCGCACAGAGGCAAACCAACTACAAAGCAAATACAAAAAGAAACAAAAAAACAAAGTGGGCTGCTGTTAAAGTGAAGTAACCATAATGTTAGCATCAGGGCAAGAAAACACGAGAAAATAACAGAAAGCAAAGTGTGTATAAAAAAAAAGGTAAGAGAAAAGTCCAAGAAGTGCCACAATCACAAACCGCAGCCCTTCCCAGACCCCGAGAGGAAGAGGAAACCGACAAATCTAAAAAAGCACAAACCGAACAAACGTACGAAAAGCACTAAGATTAGCTCTCTCTTCACCAAGCGAGGTAATCGCAATAATAAAAGGACTGAAAAACACAAGAACAAAATGACACACGGAAAGACAAATAACAAATTGTCTCGTAGAATAAACCACAAAGCAACAAAGAGTAAGACTAACACCGGGACCACCGCCTTAGAACGGTCGGTAGAGCAAATCACCGTGGGGTTTAAAGCACTTTTACAGCTGGTCAACTTCACCCTGGGTCCCGATGCTACTCTTAATACAGAAATACATAAAAAATTCGGTTCCCATAAAGGCTCCCAACTCAGTCAATGCATCAAAGCGAAAACATAAAAATCAAATTAATCACTATAATAAACAAAGACGAGTACTCATGGCTAATTCTACTGTATGCCAGAGTAAATGAAAACCAATAGTTGAACCACGGCGGGCCAAGCCAAAGACATATCGTCAAGCCCATACTGGTAAAACTGAGTTGAGCCGCTGCTAGTCTATTGATTATCTCTCTAATGCAGTTATTCAACCGGACCATGGTTACGAAGTATAAATTATAACAGAGGAAACGCAATGGAACGGTCAGAGCAAACTACAGGATTGAGACGGGTCTGGCCTTAAACTAGTTTTTCTCCCGCGAAACTATGTTTCATTCTATAATAGTACCAAACATTACAGAAAGAATGTAAAACAAAACGAAAACATAACCTGAAAGACAACAAAAAGCAAAATGAACTGCCACTGCGGAAGCTGACCATAACGCAAGCATGATAACAAGTCAAATATGGTACATGTAAAAAATACAGAAAGCAATGTTAGCCGTCCTACAGTGGTTGACAACGCTGCTTGAATTATAGCAACGAGGGTCCACGTGAGAATTTCCTCCTTGGAGCGGACAGCAGTATAAACAGGGTAGAGTTGATCTTACACTAGTTTATTCGCGCGACACCACGCACATAATTCTGATGTAGCTCCACATTTCCAATAAAAGTATGTGTTCAATCTGCGTTTGACTTTGTCTTGCGTACTCCATACTCAATTATTAGTAACGAAAAGCATACTTTAACGGTACAGTATTGAGCCGCGTCTAAGAGAATTTCATTTTGGAGCATGCACAAACAGTAAAAACAGTAAACATCAGCCTTCAATACACGCAGTTGGATTAGCGGATTTGCTGTCCTTCGAGTATATATTTCAAATGCACAATTTTGCTGTAACAGGACGGGGAGGATTTAGTCCGGTTGTATTCATTTGCATGCTAAACGAAGACGTTGCTGTGCATATGTGCGCTAAAGGCCCTTTGCTCTTGTCATGCCAGAAATATCATTAGATCATGCTGCTAACCTTGTTAGCATAATGCTGAAACGTTATTTCCTGTCTGATTTGTAATTATTAATCTAGAAACCATAAGCATAAATGATGAGATAGAAATAGAAATTTTCATTGAGAAATCCAGGTTCAGTAAGGAATAAATTGAACTACATCCGCTAATCAACTTCGCGCATTTATTTATATGATCCGGAACATAAGAGCCTTATCGTACACACCGGAAGTTCTTTTAATCCTGCTTGTTTGCACATGGCCGTTTTTACCCGATTACAAAATTGTTTGATACTGTAGAATTTGTCGATGAATGGTGCAGGCCCTGAACGTAATGCTCCGATACGCATGCTGAGATGGTTTTTTGTTGTTCATAAGGGCTCTTTCTCGTGTTCTAACACGTTTGAATCTGTAAATAGACAGATGTATACTTGTTATTAAGAGCACACACATCAAAACTCAGCATGGCATTGTCAGTCTGACATACCACCAAGTAAGTAGTTCCGTCTGAGAAAAATAAACTGTCTCTGGGCTTGTTCAGCAGATGCCAAATTGGTGATATTTTTCTTTTTTCTTCAGAAAACAGACTTTGTCATTTCATGCAAATTGCCTCCTTGAATTTGCATGAAATGTCCAAGTCTGTCTTCTGGGAAAAAGAATTCAGAAAAACATTTCAGAATGTCGTCTGCTGAATTTCTTACCCAGTATGCTGGGCGTCAACAGTTGATCATTACTCTTTGATAAATAATACAGCTATTTGGTGGTATTTGTAAGTCAAAGAGGTAAAAAACAACTAAACATTACTATGGAAATATTCAGGGAAAAACACAATTACGGAACACAGCTCTGCCTAGCTAAGCATTAAGCAGTTGACTCTCGCTATCTCGAACTCCTTATCTCGAATAACCGCTTATCTCGAAGTGGAAACCTGGTCCCCGTCTAAACATGAAAATCTAACAACAGGTAAAAAATATTGGGGAAAAGAGGAGAAATTGCTCCTAAGGAGCAAATTCTCCTCTTTTCAACAATATTTATATATATATTAAATGTGGTTAATCGAATTACTTCTTCCTGAACTCTGCAAATCTGATATGTCGAAGTACGGATATCTCGAAGTATTTCAGAGAGTCCCTTGGAATTCGAGATAACGAGAGTTGACTGTATGTCGACTGTCTATAACCTACGAAATACCTTTTTGTACTCATTCTGAATATAATGTGGAAAAATCTACGAGTTTGCTTTGGAAACAAAGAACACACAAAAGAACGAAAATCGGAGAGACGGGTTTATTAAGTCTCTTCATATGCAGCAATGTAGTTTGCTAGGCCGCATATGCACCCCCCCCCCCGCCCCCACCCCCAAGCACAGGCTTAAGTGGTATTCAATTTTCAAAGTAACCAGAATGCGCCTTCTTTTCTTCTTTTTGCTCCTTTTTGTTAATGTTGGCTTTCTTTCTTTCTTTTCTCTTGTTAACACAGGAAATCTTATGAAAACTCAAACATTTTGTTTTCGCTCCCTCTCTCTATATATATCATATTTTGTTGTGTTTGCAAATGAAAACATTTTTATATGTTTTAATCTTGAAAATAAGATGGGGATTACCTGACAAAACGGTTGGCAAAATGACTAACTTTTAAATTTGTAGACTTACAATTTTATGAAAGATGAAGTAGCTACTTATTAATTCATACACATTTATTGCCTTTTAAGAGTCTTCGAGATTGCGTTTATCTGCATCAAGCATCAATCACTATACCTTGATGATATGAAGTGAAATATTTGAGACATGTTTATGTCTTGTTTGTGTTGAGGTTTTACGGCCCAGTCAACCCAATGGGGTCATGTCGAGCGCGGTCAGTTTACCTAACCACACGTTTACTGGGCAGGCTTAGTCCTCTAAGCAGTTAACCAGTATTGTGCACATTCTTTCGCCAGAAACTGACAACTGCCCTTCTTGAATCTGCGGAAGGGAGAGAATGACCGTAGAAAATATTTCATGATCAATCTCCACGAAAGAATGTTGCGGACCTCGGCGGGGGTTGAACCCGCGACCTCCTGATCTCCAGTCGGACGGCGCATCCAACTAAGCCACCGATGCCGGCTCATGTTTATGTCTTATGGATCCCGTTTATGTCTTATGGATCCCATTTGTATATAATTAACTGATGTGTTAGATGTATTGCATGTAATAAATACTGAAATAAATGAGTTTACCATTTTGCCCAGTTCTAAAGTATATATTATGACCAAATATGCAAATATGCAGTATGTTGTAACATGCAGTATGGCGTTTGGAACAGACTGCATGTGCTTGTTTACTTGGACGCTATCCTTATGTTAGGATACCACTAATTTAACGTCATAGCAAGCTGGGCAAGGGTATACCCTGTAAGCATTCTACATAAATTTATAGCGGGCCATTTTCGGCCCGTCAGAGTAGCTGACGGGCAAATAACAGTCCGCTATAAATTTATAAAGAATGCTAGCTCGATAGGTGGTTTCGAAGGCAGTTGAATTCTCTTTATTGTTCAGTTCTGCTTTAACATTAAATTTGAATAACATTAAATTTAAATGATGAGCCCCGCGTCGATCTGAAATTTGCGGACGGTAGACTGCGTGTCTGGAGACGACATGAAGAAGGGCTAGATCCTGCCAATATCATTCAGCATGATTGTTATGGAGGCGGTAGTATTATACTTTCGGCCGTACATGCATTGCAGCAGAGAAGGGCATTGTGACTTTGTCGGAAATCTGAATGGTGACACGTACTGCCAGGAAATTGTTAAATTATGTGTTCTGTCTTTCTTTTAAGGCCATACCTTTATTCTACTGCTGGACAATGTACACAGGCGTCTACGTTTTGACATCAGAAGACAGGCCTTTACGTTTTGACATCAGAAGACTGGAAACGAACTGTAATTACCACTCCTTATAAAACATACTGCGACAAACGATTCCTTATAAATCATTTCGCGTCAAACGATTCCATATAAATCATATTGCGTCAAAAATCTTCTTTTAGACTGAAAATTGTATTCCAGGGTAAAAAGGAAATTAACCTGCCAAATAAAAATTTGTACTTGATTTGTACATTAATGAAATTATAGGAAGAATTCCACAGTATTCGTATATAATGCTAATAAGTTCTCGCTAAATCAAAAGTGTATTTTTTATGTTAACTGTTTTACATGCCTCACTTTTGATTTGTTAGAATATTAAACTTTCCCTACTTCTAGGACAGTATTGTAAAATACGCTCGTATATAATGGAAAACAAAAAGAGAGACTTTTTGAAACATACCGCAATGCTTTGAATTCAATGTTTTATTCGTAATCAGTTGAAATTACCTTGTGCTGTATTCAACTGTCGTGCCAATAGGAGGAAAAGAAAGACGCTTGTCTTTATGATATATACAAATATATGCCACGTTATGTGATATAGTCCCAGAAGGAAATCACCTAACATCCTAACAGTCATATTTTCCGCTGGTACACTTAAACTTTGAAGGCATATTCGAGAATTCTACGATTAAAGACAGCAGCTTTTAACACGCTTTTCTGAAAAGTAAAAGTAATTATGTACAGATAATATATCTGAATTGAGATACATGAAGACAGAGGTGTATGCAGCCTCCATCACGAAAACACGCCCATATAATTTTGACCCCCTTAAACCCCACTTTTATATAGTAAAACTGGGGTTTACAGGGGTACACATTATTTTTCATATTTCTGCTCAAAACGAGTACCCACAATCTATGTTTTGATCAGAAATATGAAAAAATATTAGATTTTTTTATCTGAAAATTTTCCTTTTTTGGTCGTAAAATTTTCAATATATTCGAATAGGCCTGTTTTCCTAATGTCGCAAACTACCATGCTGTATATAAAGGGACTTAATAATAGAACCTCCACATTTTATTTTTTGCGTGTTTCCAAAGGCAACCTTTAAGAGTTTTATTTAACAGACGATTTCAAAAACATACCATCCAGAACTAGATATATTTTGTATCGTTTGCATTATCATCTTGAAATTGCCACCGTTTTGAATAGAAATATATGCGTATCCTGCTCGTAAAAAAACAACTGACTTCTTGGGAGCACTTATTTCCTCTAACACGGTTCCAAATATTAGGCAAGCAACTTTTGTCGACGGGAGTGCAGAAAAAAATATTCATATGCATCTTAATCTTACTTTGAAAGAGACACAAATTACCAAGGGCAAGCCTTCAAGTGGTCCTATCCACAGGAGACACCTAAAATTTGGTAAACCGGATATCAATTGATCATTTGAATGGATACGTATTGTTAGCCATCGAGTATCTCCGATATGGAGGCGCTCTATCTAGATGGGTAAACGCGCAGTACCATTCCATCCGAAAATTGAAAATTAAAAATCCTGTTAAGCCAAATATAGGCCTAACGATGTCATTCAGATTAAAAAACTATGAAAGCTTATCGGTATAAAGTATAAGCTATATAGCAGATGTACTGGTGGAGTTATTGCAAATCTCTCAAAAGTGATTAAACCGAAATTTTGGTTTGGTCACATTCTGGAGTTTTGCGCTCACTCCACCAGTTCTTTTATTTAAAAGTTAAAATAGTGCATAATTAGACTTTACATACATGGGCACCATAGCATCCTTATATGTTGGCTTTACTGTTTACAGAATATTTCCTTTTAAGTTTAGGTGGGAATGGAATTGAGCGTTTACCCACCATGTCTATGAGGCCAGAAAACAAATACGTGCCATCAACAACAGTATTCATTTCACATTCATAGCAGCAACAAATTTGCAAATTATACTTTGCTACATACTTAGTGCATTATGACTGCTGCTAAAAGACAATTTGTATAGACTGACACTAATAGAAGCATACTTATTGAGCATACCGTATTTGACATAACTAACGCACACACCCCTATAAGCGCAACGTCAAACAATTTCGTAGTCTCCAGATTACAGCCCGTATACTTTTATCAACTTTTGTATGAAAGCATCTGTATTTTTTTTTTTTTTTTTTTTTTGTTTTTGTTCATTTGAATTGCCTCGACTATAAAGGCAAATGCTGTTGGTATTCATTGTAATTGCCTCTTCAAGTCAAATTGCTTCGAGTTAAAAGCTACATGCTGTTCATTTGTATTTAAACGAGTACCAATATTATATGCTTTTATAAAGAAAGTCAGAAAACAAAAACACAGAAAGCATCAATAAATAAGCCCGTCACTAAGTCCACTGCTGTCAGGGCTATTCAAATGAGAACAAACAACGTATGTTTTTGGGGTTATTTTTTAAAGAATATCGGAAAACAATGAAACCACATAAGCATCACTAAGTAAACTCATCATAAACTCCTATGCTGATCTGACTTTAAAATGTGCCCTTATTAATTGGAAACTGTACAGTAAGTTTGAAAAACTGAGCGCACAGTGCCGTAAGTAGGTCGAATACGGTATGTCATTTGTCCAGATAAAGGGGGTTACATTAGACGATAATTGGTGAAATATGTGTTTGTAATGTATCAAGAAATGTATCAAGTATCATTCGTGAATGCGATTCTCAAGGGTACCTCAACACATGTCTTGGTCTATTTTATTGCAAATATAAAACAAAATGTCTTCAAATACCCACGTTTTCTGGAGCTGTTAATATTATGCTTCAATAATCCATTTCAGAGCTTCTTTAGCCGGGAAAATATTACAAGGCGTTAATGGGCTTAATTTCCGCTGAATAAATATTGACCTCACATTAAGTGCTGATGTCAGCAAATGACACTATAAAAGAATATATGCAGATAGCAAAGGTCAAGAACAGACTGCTGATCTTCGCAGTCAGTGTCTATCGACATATTTCAACGGTCCTTATCAAATTACGAAACTGCTACCTCAGGGATACCAAAGCACAAAACTGGTGTCAATATCTATGAAGTTCTATGGGTGGCATCATGACCATGTCAATTTTTACAATATAGATGTTCCGAGACTCATACCTGGGCCCAGTTGTTCAAAGCTAACGATGTCGTTAGTTAACGATTCGTTAAAATTTACATCGAGTGATACGCTAATATGCTGAAATTTTTTGCTGAAAAAAAAATGTGAGTAGCTTTTGCAGTGCAAAAGCTACTCACATTTTTTCAGCAAAAAATCAGAAAATTGTATATTGAATCCGCTAAAACAGTTAACGAAATGACCCTTAACGAGCTCGTTAAGCTAACGATGCTTTGAACAACTGGGCCCTGATGATTTTGCCGCAGCTAAGCCATAAACAGACTTTCTAAACCAGAACATAAATTCCGGTACTTTCGAAATATCTGTTCAGGTTGATAGGCATGGTGGGCGAAGCGTGCTTACTTTTCATGGATGCCTAATCAGATTCCATTTATTTTAGATCTACTAGATCGAAAGCGCGGGTATGACATTAAATTTTAATCCATCGGACAGTTGTCAACCTGAAAAAAGAAAGTTCCAGGGTTATTTTATTATTATTATTTTATTCAGACTTAACGTCGCTTTCAACAATCTTTCAATCATATCGCGATGGTGTCTGGATGTGACAGGGAGCTCAATGCTCACTTTAAGAAAGCTGCCACACTGACAAATCACACCTCAGACACATGACGTGACGTGACATTCCACCCGGTCACATTATACGGACACCAGACCCACCAGACCGCTTTCTTAATGCTGAGCGTAAACGAAAGAGCAACTAATACCATTTTTTCGTATGACTCAACCGAGGATCGAACCCATAACCTCCCGGACGGACACCGGACGCGTTAGTAACTGATCCACTGCGCCATTAGGTTTGAAGGTAATCGGCCTGCTGATTTAAACGGTTTATACCATAACTGAGCCAGCTCATGACAAAACCAACAAAATGACTGAGCTCCCAGGGAAAAATCAGATCAGGTGTCCGCCCAGTCTGATCAGCCTTCGCTGTGCACTCAGTGGGTTGCTAAGGAGCTATGGTTTCTACATGTAGACAGTGTAAACTGATTAGACTGGGCAGATGCCCAGGCTGATCTGAGTGCGCTGGGTGCACATGCCATTTTGTTATTTTTTTTTTTTTTTTTTTTTTTTTTTTTTTTTTTTCATGTGAAAAGGACCAGCGCTTGCGCGGGTATGACATTGTTTTTATTCCATCGGACAGTTTTCAACCTGAAAAAAAAGTTGTATTTATTTTTTTTTCTATTCAGACTTACTCGTAATGTCGCTTTCAACAATCTTTCAGTTATATCGCTACGGTGCTAAAGAGCTCAATGCTCACTTTAAGGGTGCTGCCTCCCTGACATATCACACCTCAGACACATAACGTGACATTCCACCCAGTCACATTATGCTGACACCGGACCAACAAGTTCCGCTTTCTCAATGCCGAGCGCAAATGAAAGAGCAGCTAATACCATTTTGAAAGTCTTTGGTATGACTCGGTCGGGGATCGAACCCACAACCTCCCGGACGCAAGCCGGGCGCTCTAATAACTGAGCCTCTGCGCTAGTAGGCTCGAAGCTAATCGGCCTGCTGTTTTAAACAGTTTTTACCATAACTGAGCCAGCGCATGACAAAACCAAAAAAATGACTGGGCTCCCAGGGAAGAATCAAATCAACATGGGTATCCGCTCAGTCTGATCAGTCTTCGCTGTGCACTCAATGGGTTGCTAAGTAGCTAAGGTTTCTAAGGTTTTATGGTTTTAGAAAATAAAGAATTGAATTGTAGACTGTGAAAACTAGTCAGACTGGGCAGATGCCCAGGCAGATCTGAGTTTCCGCTGGACGCGCATTTGTTGATTTGTTGGCGGCTTATATATGCACTGTTGCCGCTAGGACCAAGATGATGGGACCATTTGTTGTCCCATAACCAAGGACTGTCACCTATTTTAAGGGATTCTATTACCTTAAATATTAGCAAGACGATTTAATATTGAGGATCCTCAAGGCCCCTTGTCCCATACATCCATACATGCTTTTAAATGGAGAAATAGCCCCTTGTCCTCCTCTAGATACAACAATGTATGTTGGCAAGGCGGATATCCTGATGACATGATTCGATCATTTTAACAAATGTTTGTTCCCCAAATGCCTCAGGGGCTTTATATGAAATTGGATTCGGTGGACCCGCCGGTTTCTGAGATGTTCGAAGAATGCGTACGATGGAGCCTGTCTATACTGTTTCACTGACCAAAATGAAAATACTTATTGGCTGGATTTTTCAATGCAGTTTGAAATAAGTGAATCACCTTCCCAGTCCACTCGCCCCCCCCCCCCCCCCCCCGTCCCCCCCTCCCCCCGCTCAACACACACAGAGTTTGGAAAAAGTGAATCACCTCTCCCGTCCCCTTCCCCCTCCCCCCTCCCCGACAGAGAGAGAGACACACACACACACAAAAACATATTCTTAATTTCGTGTGCCATTACGTTTTAAATTTTTTTATACATTGTTCTTGCTTCGTTGTTTACAGACATCATAAGGCATAAGCTGCTCACCGTCTGTAATGTACTTAGATGATCTGATTTATTTCCCGCGAACTTGAAGATCAGTAAGGTCATTCTGCGGCAGCGCTTGTATCCGAGATGTCACGGCGGTGCACAGCTAAGCCGAGAGCCAGTGCACATGATGTATTTATACGTCATCTATTTATACAGGGCCTTAAATAAGGTTTTAAGCAATTGGGCATTTTGGGCTATTTTTACCCATCCATTTCTCATTGAATTGGGTATCAGGATTTTTCCGTTGGGTACCTTGTTATGTTAATGGGTGCAAGAATTACTGATAATTGGGTATTTACCCCATAGATTTAATTTTAATTGCTTTTTTTCAAGATATTTATTTGGGTAAATACCCCAAAAAAGCAGCTTATCTAAGATTTATGTAGGTAGAAAATTCGAGAAAGATATTAGCTACTTTGGGAGAATTTGAAAACAAAATGTATCCTTTTTAAATTAAAAATTCATAAAAAGACAACAAAATTCCATGAATCTCAAATCGAAATTATCAATAAGGGCAATATACTGACGGATAAGTGTTGAAACGATGCTGTTAATCTGTACCGTTATCTCGGCTAATCTTACAATCTATTCATATAGTAATATTGATATCTGTCTGTCTGAAAGTTCCAAGTTTTGCCTTTGTGTATATCGACTTTATGATTTTCCGACATACGATTTTGGTATGTTGACCTCAGCTTGCTGATCTGGGTCATTTCTGTTGTGATATGTCTCGAAGGCAATTTTTCCAGGGCCCAGTTGTTCAAAACTAACGATGTCGTTAATGTACGTGTCAATAAAACTTTGATCATTAAGTATAGCATATATGCTACTATTTTTGCTAAAAAATGTGAGTAGCTTTTGCATTTACAAAAGCTACACACATTTATTTTCAGAAAAATACCTGTGAATTAGATATTGTACTTTCTAGAAAAGTTAACAGTTTGACCACATTTAACATTTTCGTTAAACTAATGATGCTTTGAACAACTGGGCTCATATGATTAAGTTCACATTGGAACATTACATTAACAAAAAAAGGTAAGAGGGAGTGCCACAATCACAAACCGCAGCCCTTCCCACACCTCAAGAGGAAGAGGAAATCGACAAATCCAAACAAGCAAAAGTCAAACAAACGTACGAAAAGCACTAAAATTAGCTCTCTCTTCCCCAAGCGAGGTAATCGCAATACTAAAAGGACTGAAAAACACAAGAACAAAATGACACATGGAAAGACATACAACAAATCGCCTCGTAGAATTAACCACAAAGCAATAAAGAGTAAGACTAACACCGGGACCACCGCCTTAGAACGGTCAGTAGAGTAAACCACCGAGGGGGTTTAAAGCAGTTTTATAGCTAGCTAACTTCACCTTGGGTCCCGATGCTACTCTTAATACAGAAACACATAAAAATTCGGTTCGCATAAAGGCTCCCAACTCAGTCAATGCATCAAAGCGAAAACACAAAAATCAAATTAATCACTATAATAAACAAAGACGAGTACTCATGGCTAATTCTTCTGTATGCCAGAGTAAATGAAAACCAATAGTTGAACCACGGCGGGCCTATATCTATATTTCCCCCACCATATATATAAAGTGGAAACAGGAGTGTGTAAGTGTGTAAGAGCTCTATAACATAAGGGGATTTTCAGAACTTTGCAATTCTAACCAACGTCTCAGCTTGTTGGTTACGTCTGTCAACCGTTTCTACCAAGGAAATGCGACTTATTATGCTTCAAATCCAAAATCTCCCTCATTTCTCATATTTTAACGATGTTTCTGGTGTTTTTGCCAATGACGAGCCATAAGTAGACATCCATATTCCTCGGTGGCTCAGTTGGATGCGCCGTCCGACTGGAGACCAGGAGGTCGCGGGTTCAACCCCCGCCGAGGTCGGCAACATTCTTTCGTGGAGATTGATCATGAAATATTTTCTACGGTCATTCTTTCCCGTCCTCTGATTCAAGAAGGGCAGTTGTCAGTTTCTGGCGAAAGAATGTGCACAGTACTGGTTAACCGCTTAGAGGACTAAGCCCGCCCAGTAAGCGTGTGGTTAGGTAAACTGACCGCGCTCGACATGACCCAATAGGGTTGACTGGGCCGTAAAACCTCAACACAAACAAACATCCATAATCCCGGACATACAGTTCTACCTACATTTCCTTCGTTCAGGCCTCTGGGCATGGCGGGCGAAGCTTGCTTACCAAGTTATGCTTTTATCCGCGGACGTCTGATTACACAACTTATTCTGGGGTCCATGTCAGTTGGTCTGTACATTCTGATTCGTCATTCGTTTACGGATTTATGAGTTTGGATTACGGCTTGGATACCATGACCACTACTAATTTTATTAGTTCTCGACCAAAACATATCTTACGAAAACACGCCTATTCGAATATATTGAAAAGTTTACAACCAAAAAAGGAAACTTTCCAGATAAAAAATTCTGATATTTTCCATACTTCTGCTCAAAAAGTAAATTGTGGGTACTCGTTAGAACCGCCTCTGCGAAGTGGTTCTAACGAGTTCCCACAATCTATGTTGTTTTGACAAAATAAGAAAAATAATATATACCCCCGTAAACCCCAGTTTTACTACATAAAAGTTGGGTTTAAGGGGGTCAAAATTATACAGGCGCGTTTTCGTGATGACTTGAAGCGCCTCAGCGATGCGTTTCTAATGAATACACACAGCATAAGTGTTTGCAGGAAAATAAGAAAAATATCAATATTTTTGTTGAAAATTGGCTTGTCAAGAATTACAGCTTAGGAGTATATATTTTATATAGATGTGTTAAGGTAATGATTAGTCCCAGCAGGAAATGATCAGTATTGATCTGTAGTATCAAAAACTCTAATAAGAGCCGTATTACATTTGCTTTCCATTAGGTTTCAAAAGACAGCCCATATTTGCAGCTTAATCTATCAGATGCTTAAATAGTCTTCTATATTTATGCCACCCACATCAACGTACCTTTTCGTAACTATTATGAGTTGTTTAATGGAACTGAAACTGTTTGAGACAGAAAAGAGCATTCATTTTCTCCCTCCATTTGAAATGAAATGTCAATGAAACGTATTTACCCAAAATATTGGCTACTTTCATTTCTGACTCTGCATATCCAAATATTTGAACAAGCCCATTACATGCCGTTCAGCAGGATTACTGCATAGATTGACACCTGGATGGCAAATATTTTTGACAGCTTTATTGTGGCTAGTACTATATTGTTTGTAGAATTAGAAGACAGAAAGCCAAAAGACTTTTCTTGGTGAAAATGTTAGATATCTGCAGATACACTACCTAAACAACACTGGCCGCGAGGTTATAAAACTCTTTGATGCTCAACTCAGCTGAGCATGAAATTTGTCCTGCTAATAGATCTCAATTTACTAACAATTGCCAATTCTTTCCTGCTAAACATAGCTGAGCATGAATTTTACTCTGCTAATCTCGTAAAAATGAAAACGCAAACTATTATTGGCATTTTCATATTTATTGGCAGAGACAATTTCATACTCAGTTATGTTGAGTATGAAAATGTTGTATAACCTCGGGACCTAGTGGGTCTCTTGTAAAAGTGATTATCAAATGACCCAGGTCACAGCAAAACAACAGTGTGATATGGGCAAACACGAAGACTCAGATAAGTCTGTGCAATTACATAGCCTCATCAGGCCTTTCGTGGCATGCTTACAGAATTAATAATCCCTGTAGAGTTTTTTAAGTAAAAGAGATGGCTCTGATCAAACTAATCCCTGATCTGGGGCTTCTCTATTCGAATGTCATCAGGTGTTATCTCTCACAAGGGGTATCATAATTATATTTTAACAAAGACTGAAAAGCCCATTCAAACTCCGTAATCTAGTCTGGGCCTTTGTCGCTAGGGGATATATGCTTCATTTGGTACAATGCTTACTTTTGCAAACATCAACAGCTCTGGAGGACTTGTTCACACAAGCAAAGATTATTTGCCATGTTCACACAGTGTCTAATCTTTATCACAGAAAAATATGGTAAAGACGACTTTTGACATTTTCTTTGCCGAGCATCATATTTTATGATACATATTAAATTACAAAGTTCACGTTATGAAACTTTTCGCAGACCAATAAACGTTATGGTGTAAATATGACAAATAAAATGAGGTATATTATCCATTAGCCTAACTTCCAATAAAAGTGACACAGGCAGACAGTGTACATGTATATAGCCAGATCAGATGCCGCATACGTGGCATCTGATCAGGGTCTACACTGTTTGCATTCAACATGGGACTTTCTGTGAAACATGGTAATAATAAAACTAACTAGACACCCCTTCTACTGAATATGGACCAGTCCGTAGAGTTAAGGTAGAATAATCCACTAGGCATAAAGCAGGCGTAGAGTTCTTTAACAATCCTATTTTAGCAAAGAAACCTCAAGGCTTCTGACACTAATAAAACCTCCCGCAGAGATCGGTAAAATGTAATTGTAAAGAGGCTCTAATGATTTAAGATTTCCAAAGTATGTAATTGTATTATGATTAATCATGTTTCAGTGTTATTGATCCCAACAAAGGGATAGGATATTTGAAAACGGAATTGTAGGAGGGGCGGCTGGAAAATATCCATAGTTTTCTCTTTCTCCAAAACCGTTAAATAGTTTTCAAAAATTATTTTTATTATTTTTCAAAGTATTCACCACCTACGTCTATACACTTTTGCCGTCTTTGTGAGGGCTAATGTATTCTCTCTGCAAACCATAAAGCAGACCTACTGCTGAGGTACCGATTTACAACTGGAATCAAAGCCGCCCTGGTCTCATTTTTGTTCCCAGTGAGCCTTTCTTTTAGTTCAGGAAACAAATAAAAGTCGCAGGGGACAAGATGTGGACTGTACGGAGAATGGGACAACAATTGCCACTTGAAGGAGTTGATAAGTTCTACTGGAGATGAGGCAGTTTTGAGATGAGGTAATTGCCATGCAAAAGAAGGACATTTTTCTGGGCTAGCCTGGGACGCAACTGTTTTAGTTTATCTCTGAGGTTTTATCAAAATTACTTCTGAATAGTATTTGACAGTCACAGTTTGACCTTTTTCATGAAATGAGCCAGTGTTATTCCACGTAAATTCCAAAAAGCAACCAGCATAACCGTGCCAGCCGATGAAGACAGATTAAACGTCTAGGGAGGCGGTAACCAGCTCGTTTCCATTGTTGTGACTGAGCTTTTATTTCAGGGTCAGCATAATGAACCTATATTTTATCCCCAGAAACAATAAAGTTCAAAAACTTATTTTATAATGGTTAAAATATCCCAAATGTTCTATTGCTATGATCATCCTGGATGGCTTTAGTCTTCTGTGAGCTGTTTCGGCACCCACTTGGCACTTACCTTGTTCATTTATTTTTCTTGTAAAATCTGACGTGCCGATGCTTTACCGACGCTAAACTAATTAGCTACTTCCTGCAATGTCATTCCTCGATCTTTGTTGACAAAAGCCTCAACATTCGCCACCATTGTAATGGCCACTGCTTCAGCGGGCATATCTGGCCTAGGATTGTCCCTCACGCTTGACCTGTCCTCCTTAAACTGTAAAACCCAGCTATAAAAGTTTGAACGGTTATGCAGGCTTTAAAAATACTTTTCTGCATCTTTTGAAAAATGTGGCAAGGTTTTTCACTCTCTGAAAGCAGGAATTTTATTACAGGTCTCTGTTCCTCCAGCTTAGAGTCCATGGTAGCCTCATCACATATTTTGTTTAATTGCTCAAATCTTCGTGTATACGCACTTCTCATTGAAAATAAAATGACCGCATTATAGGCAATAAAACGTATAATGATTAAAGGTAGATGAACGTGGAAAGACATGAGCATTAAAAGTCACGATATTTTCCGATCGCCCCTCGTAATTGACATGTAATACATTACAGTTTTAAAGTAATGCAATACATTTCCAATAAAGTTCGTCTGTCATTACTGACAATGTCCAATCCTAATCAAATGCGTGAGGTGTTATTATTTGTGTGTTCTAAGATGGCTGTTGAGACCAATCTTAGCTCTAAACTGCCTGTTGCAGATAGTACACGAGAGGTCTGAGGAAGATAGCTCTGTTGGTGATGCACGTTTCTGCTTGGCTTCTTTGATTTTTTTTTTTTTTTTTTTTGCTTCGTATTCGCCAGCACCCCTTATGAAAAAAAGGTAAGAGAAAAGTCCAGGGAGTGCCACAATCACAAACCGCAGCCCCTCCCAGAACCCTAGAGGAAGAGGAAACCGACAAATCTAAAGAAGCACAAACCGAACAAACGTACGAAAAGCACTAAGATTAGCTCTCTCTTCCCCAAGCGAGGTAATCGCAATACTAAAAGGACTGAAAAACACAAGAACAAAATGACACACGGACAGACATACAACAAATCGCCTCGTAGAATAAACCACAAAGCAACAAGGAGCAAGACCAACACCGGGACCACCGCCTTAGAACGGTCGGTAGAGCAAACCACCGGTGGGTTTAAAGCACTTTTACAGCTAGCTAACTTCACCCTGGGTCCCGATGCTACTCTTAATACATAAATACATAAAAATTCGCATAAAGGCTCCCAACTCAGTCAATGCATCAAAGCGAAAACATAAAAATCAAATTAATCACTATAATAAACAAAGACGAGTACTCATGGCTAATTCTACTGTATGCCAGAGTAAATGAAAACCAATAGTTGAACCACGGCGGGCCAAGCCAAAGACATATCGTCAATCCCCAACCCACTGGATAAAGTTTTACGAAGAGGCCGTCATTGAGTCTGAGGCCCGAACCGCCGTCGTGCAATTAAAGAGTGAAGCATAGCCATCAACAATGATTGGGTTGACAACTAGGCATGCAGTCTGCCGCATAATATCCAGGCTATAGCCAATTCTTTTATAAAGGTTAATAAGTTTTCTGAATTGCTCCGAAAAGTTAGATTTACCTACAAGTTTTTCTAAATCTGTATACTAAGTCACCGAAAATTTCGGGTTCCGATATACCTTGTTACAGAAGTGTTTTCAGACTGACGCTATATTTTTCTAACAAGGCACTGTGCCTGCGATAAAATTTCGAAAACGCCTTACGAAGTTTAAAATAACGATAGCCCTGCCTAAGAAGTTTGGCAGTAAGGGCTTTATTACGGTAGTTAAAGTCATTAAGATTTGAAGAAGCTCTTGCGAATCTTATAAGTTGAGATATGTATACCCCATATGTGGTACGCCGGGGTACATCGCCATCCAGAAAAGGGAAATTGACTATATCAAAATCAAAATCGTCCCGTTTATCATAAATTTTGGTGGAAACGGAACCATTAGATATACATAGATTCAAATCCAAAAAAGGTGCCTCGGTATTGGAAGAATTTGCTCTATTTAATTGGAGTTCTGTAGGGTATATCCGGTCCACCATTTGGTCAAAGTAAAGAAGCCTCGCTACTTTGTTCGATCCTGTGCAATCTGTTCCCACGACTCTATTGATATGTTGAAGTTTTTAAGGGAGGCTTTGAGGGTATCCTTGTATCGCTTCCCCTGACCAACAAAGGAGCGTTTTCCTATTTGCAGTTCTCCATAGAGGATTTTCTTTGGCAAACGTTCATCAGGTATTCTGGTAACATGGCCTTCCATCTTAACTGTGCCAATTTCAGAAGAGTATGTACACTCTGCATCCCTGCCCTTTTCAGGATTTGTGTGTCTGGAATCCTGTCTTGTCATTTGATCTTTGGAAGTTTTCTAAGACAGTTTGTATGGAAGTGGTTCAGTATTTTTGCATGCCGTTAGTAAACTGTCCAAGTTTCGCATGCTAATAATAGTGTTGGCAGCACCACGGATCTGTATACTTTCAGCTTTGTGTCAAGTCTGATTCCACTTCGGTCCCAAATACTTCCACGTAGTCGGACAAATGCTGCACCAGCTTATGCAATACTGGCATTGACTTCATCATCAATGTACACAACTCTAGACAATGTGTTTCCAATGTAGGTGAACTTGTCTACCACTTGCAGTTGACCTTTCACTGTGATGTAGGCTCCTTGTAGCTCCAGGAGCTAGCTTATATACTACCTCAGTCTTTCTGATGCTGATTGTGAGATCATAGCTGTCCCATGAATCGGATACTTGAGCCACACCTTTTTTTTTTTTTTTTTTTTTTTTTTTTTTTTTTTTTTTTTGCATTTTCTCTTCTGTTAGAGCACCCTTTGTCAAGTCATCAGCAAAGAAGATCTCATCTAGCACCTCTGTCTACACCTTGAATTTAGCTTGAAATCTTCTTAGTTGAAAAGGTTCCCATCAAAGCGATACCTAATAGGTATACCATTGTCACCATCCTGGAAAGCATCTGTAAGCATGGCAGGAAACATCAGACTGAACAGTGTTGCTTAAATGTCACAGAGAATGGATCAGAAAACTCGCTGTCATTTTAGACCCGTGCCAGCATACCATTGTGGAACTGCCGCACCATTGCTTTGAATTTGGCAGGACAGCCAAACTTTGCCATAATTTTCCAAAGTCCCTCACGACTGACTGTGTCAAATGCTTTGGTAAGGTCGACAAAGGTCATGTTGAGGTCCGAATTCTGTTCCTGGCATTTCTCTTGAAGCTGTCTTGCTGTGAGGATTATGTCTTTTGTTCCTCTGTCTTTCCTGAATCCACACTGACCTTCTGGTAGAAGCCCTTGCTATTCAATGTGTTCATTCAATCGATTCAGTGGGACTCTAGCAAGGATCTTCCCAGCAATTGACAATAAAGAGAAACCTCGATGATTGTAAAAGACTTGAGGATTCCCTTTCCTTTTGAATGGGTGGATATTGTTGCATCCTTGAATTCTTGAGGGATGGCTTCTTTTCTGCGCATAATGTGAAATAACTCTGTCATCTTCTTTGCAACTGGAGTTCCTCCTGTCAGTTTCTCTGCATCTGGAGGACCTCCAGCTTTGTAGATCTCTGCAGGTATTGCATCTGATCCTGGAGCCTTGCCAGATGACAGTAGTTTTATTGCTTTCACTGTTTCAGAGACGGTTGGGAACTCATTAAGCAGCGGATTACATTCCACCTTAGGTAGTCTGTTGATAGCTTCATCACAGATAGATGATGGCCGATTATCGAAGTGTTCAGCCCATCTTTTCAAGATAGCTTCCTTGTCAGTCAGAAGACTAGTTCCATCTGCACTAAGGAGTTGGGTGGTTCCTGAGCTCTGGGGACCATATACTATCTTAAGTGCATCAAAGAACTTTTTCATATCCTTTCTGTCTGCAAAAGACTGGATTGCATCAGCCTTTTTGCTCAGCCAGGAGTCTTGCATGTCTCTGAGCCTAGTCTGGACTGTCTTACATATGTTTGAATAGGCAGTCTTACTAGATAATGAGTTGGTATCACTGAGGTTTGCCTTGTGTTCTTGGTATTTCTCTTCATTGAGTCCCTGGATTTCTTTGTCATTCTCATAAAACCAGTCTTGGTGTTTGCGAGACACTGGTCCTAGGTAATCCATTGCTGAAGAATGAACGGTGTCTCTGAAGACTGTCCAGCTTTCATCTACATCTTCTGAACTCTTGCAGATATCAATACGAATGCTTGCCACTTGCTGTCTTATTTCAGCTTGGAGACATCCAATCTCTTTGACGCTTTCTTGCCGTGTAGACGTCGTACAGGCTGAATGCGCGGGTTGAGTTTGCTGACAACAAGCCTGTGATCTGTCCAACAGTCTGAACCAAAACATGATCTTTATCACTCTGACACCCTGTCTGTCCTTCCTTCGCACTATGACATAGTCAATGAGATGCCAGTGTTTGTAGCGAGGGTGCATCCATGATGTCTTTCTGCGAGATGGTACGCGGAAGACTGTGTTGGTGATCAGTAGTTCATGCTCTGCACACTTTCTTTAAAGGAGGAGGTCATTGCTGTTGCACTTCCCTACTCCTTCAGTTCCAGTCACTCTTTCCTAGGTTTGGTGGTCTGTACCCACTCTGGCACTGAAGTCCCCGAGGAGGATGAGTTTGTCTGTCCGGGGTGTAGCAGAAGTCACAGAATCCAGATAATTATAAAACTTGTCTTTAATCTCATCTGGGTTGGTCATTGTGGTTGCACAGGCACTTACAATTGTTGCATGCCTCTTGCCAGATAAGGGAAGTCTCAGCGTCATCAGGCGGTCATTTATGCCTTTTGGAAGTCCTTGCTGACGAGGTGTGACTTGATGGCGAATCCTACTCCTGCTTCATGCCGCTCTTCTTTCTTACGTCCACTCCAGAAGAAACTGTAACCAGCACCAACTTCTTTTAAAAGCCCTTCCTCTGCAAGGCGAGACTCACTCAGAGCTGCAATCTCGACTTTGCATCTGTCAAGTTCTCTACTTACTAGAGCTGCTCTTCGCCGAGGTCTGTCAGAACCAGCGCTGTCCATTAGAGTGCGCACATTCTATGTCTTAGTCCCTTTAAGGATGACAAGAGGGGTACAGTTCAGTTTAGCATGCGGAAAGGTACTTTGCCTGAGATCGCAGTTAGCTTTCGGAATCTGTAGAATCTGACGCCGAACAAAGACGGCCCTAATCAAACACGGCTCAGTTGCCAAAAAGGTAAGAGAAAAGTCCACGAAGTGCAACAATCACAAACCACAGCCTTTCCCAGACATCAAGAGGAAGAGGAAACCGACAAATCCAAACAAAGACAAATCGATCAAACATGCAAAAAGCTCTAAGATTAGCTCTCGCTTCCCCAAGCGAGGTAATCGCAATGCTAAAAGGACTGAAAAACACAAGAGCAAGACATGGTTGCGAAGACACGGTCATGGTGCTGCACAGTGGCACAAGATAGCAATGTAATGTGCCTTGCAGGAAAACGCATTCATGTAAATGGACACACTTTGTAGCTTTTCCGCCAATTTGTAAAAGGAAGACAACTTTTTTTAAGCTTCCCGCTTGTTTTCTTGCACACAAAACCGCTTCTGAAAAGGGCTCTATTATATAAAAAAGAAAGAATTTACTCCAACGGGGAGCAAATATTATCCAATCAGAAGGGATGCAGATTTAGGCAAAGTTGCATCTCCTGTAAGTATATCCATTTCCCTGAATGCGAGTAGTCACACGTTTCGATGTTTGAAAGTGACTTGAATATTGTGGGTCTGTCCTCAGACTAAATGACGGCTCCCTCCTCAAATCTGTTACAGATAGTCGGTGCCTATCTATCAATGTCTGAAGTCGTGCTAATCGGAACGTTTGCGGCTTTCTTGTGCTCTTGATTTAGATCGCCACTGGGTCCTTTGCTTTGTTTCATCACAGTGTTTTTGATTGTGTGCTACTATGATGTTTCACAGATGAGGTACAGGATCCATATGCGGACCGAACATATGTTTCTGATTTGAACTGCACCAGCATTAAGGGCGAGGGTTTGCGCAAGTAAAACTAGTTTAATCCCGAGGTAGTTTTTTCTACCGACCGTTCCAAGGCGGCTCCCCAGTTCTTTTTTATTTATTTATTTATTTATTTATTTATTTATTTATTTATTTATTGTTTTGTTTTGTTTTGCGTCTGTAATGTCAAATGTGGCATTTGTGGTGTCCTTATTTGTTCCTCATGTCTCCTTCATTTCGTGTCTCGGGAGGGCTGTACTTCGTCAGTGTTTGGCATTTCCTTGGTGTCTACAATAATTTTCATAATTACCTTATTTCTCAAGCGCTGATTCAAATATAGCTATCCGCATTACTTAATAAACGTCGCCTGCATTTATAAATGCGCTGTACACATTATACGATAAATAGTTTACACAACAGTGCAAAAGAGTCGCTTTAGTACTTCCTAAAGCAATATTCATCTTATATCAGCACATAAAATTAAGACAATCATGCTGTCAGTTTCAACTTCATTACTTCAACTGAATTCCAAGTTTCCGTTCGTTTATTTCTCAGTGGGAAAATTCTCTCTAATTAGAATCAAACATTCTTAAAACATATTTACAAAACAACTGGAATGGTGCCTGCAGGGAGAAACAAATACAGTAATGACCCAGATCAGCCTGCACATCCTTGCTGCAGTGGCTATGTCCTCACCGTTTGCCAAATACAAATCTCTATCTCAGTTATACAGTCCATAATTTAGAGATGATCCGGTTCTCTGCAGGCTTCGCGGATGCAGAGCGTGCACGAACCATTGCCATTCTCAAGTTGACAGTTGCTGGCTTTCCATTATGAAAACACGCCTAATCAAATATATTGAGAATTTTATCACCAAAGAATGAAAATTTTCAGATGAAAAATTCTGATATTTTTTCTTATTTCTGCTCAAAACATAGATGAGGCGGTTCTAACGAGTACCCACAATCTATGTTTTTGAGCAGAAATAAGAAACATAATGTATACCCCTGTAAACCCCAGTTTTACTATATAAAAGTGGGGTTTATGGGGGTCAAAATTATATAGGCATGTTTTCGTGATGTCACAACACAACTGAGGTTTTAATTCTTAAAGTGTCAAGTAAAATTGTAGAAAATATCAGTCTATATGTTATTGTTATTATTCACATGAAACGTTAAGCCTTATTTTCTTTGAAATAGTAATTAAAAATTAAAAATACAGTCTGCTGAAGTTGTGATTGGCGCTTTCAAGGGATAATCCTGTTAGCAACGTTAACGGCGTGAACCAATACTATTATCTTAGTTATTTTTAAAAGCAACATCTATTCTCAAGAGGTGCTATAGAAGTACATTTTGTATGAGCCGCGTCACGAGACGAGAAAACGGCTCTCTGGACTCTAGATTTATTTTTTCTATGCGCATGCCCGGCTAAAATTTTCCCTTGACCTACCGCTTACGTACGAGAACAGCATAGGTTCTGGCGAGACTGCGCAGATGCGCAGGCTCGTCTGAATATTTGCTCTTATAAAAGCTTTAACGGCCTTTTTCCCATGACGCGGCTCAATCACGAGCTATAACATGACAAAAAGGGTTCTCAAATGCATATGAGAACAGCAACAAACTATACATGTATCACTCTTGCAGCTGCTCGCTCAGACAAGGTTTTGAGTATTTGGCGATATATACAGCTGAGTTTGTAAGAGAGAAGCAAGTGCCCTGATATAGGCCTTCGCCTTCCACATTGGCCACAAAGACATATTTTCTCCTAGCGTTGTTCATAATTAATTAAATTGGTAAGCTTGCCTTAAAACATTCTTAGATTCCTACAGCTCCTATAGATAACGGAGTCACGATTCCATAGAATGAAATAGAATAGAATTTATTCACCAATCATGACTTAGGTGAAGCTAAAAGGTGTCCGAGCATGCGCGAAATACGCGGATTCAGATAGCATATTCAGTCTTGCCAAGCCCTGTGTGTTCCATTGATAAGCTCGTATATTTTCTAAGGGGAACTGATAAACTTTCAGGGGCGGCAACATTATCCAAACGTTGGTGCCCTTCTGAAAAGATGTAAACTCTAAAAGGAAGGAAAGGCAAATTCTTTCCTTTTTGGGTAGGCTCCTTTTCAGGAGGGATTGGTGTGCATGGAAGCAAGCAGGAAGCCACAAAAGTTCCCCCTCCACCTGTAAAACATGTTTAAGCCTCCTTAATATCCGAAGATTCCATATGCGATGAATGGTTGCAAAAATGCAAGGACACTTTATTGAGACATTCTCCAAGAACGGTCCATAATTTGCTTAAAAAATAGGGAAGGTCTCGTGCTAGCTTGAAATTTTGTTAAGTGGCTATATCCGGCGTTAACTTTAGAAGTAGCATGCAAGCTATTTTGTAAGTTAATTCTTCAGTCAACATTTGAATCGTTGTTTTTTGTTTGTTTGTTTTTTTTTTTTTTGTTTTTTTTTTTTTTTGTTTTGTTTTTTTGTTGTTGTTTTTTTTTTTTTTTTTTTTTTTTTTTTTTTTCCTGTGTACCAGTAAAGGTCTGCTAATAGGCTGGCAATAAAAACAACACTGCGGGTCTTTTATATACAATACTGTTTTTCTGATACTATTTTTGCTTTTGATTTTTTTTTTTTTTTTTTTTTTTTTTTTTTTTTTTGCTTTGTCGCTGTGTTAACCTGTTAATATTATTATCGTTCAAATCTTGATGAACAAAATAATTAAAATGCGTTCCCAGATGAACGCGCCTACGCATATAAAACAAAGTTGTTTTAGATAGTTCTAGTTCATTTGTATTTGTATTACGTGGACTGCGACTTTTGATGTCAAAACCATAAATTTGTTACTAGTTCGGATTCTACGGTAGTTCACGTGTACTATGTGTTAGAAAACGAACCTACTAAATTAGGTATGAAGAAAATTAATCCAGATGTATTGTTCTTTAGGACAAAAATGAGCCGATGCGTCATAAAAGGTCCTTATTGCATGTACTCTGTTACGGGCTGCGTTCAATAAAGTAAAGCATTCGCCGATATACGCGAATATTCGCAAACTTCAGCGGACTCTTGAGAGTGTCGGCGAATTCTACATTAAGCTGTCTTTTGGCGCAACCAAATTCAGTGAACCCTCGTTACAGCGACAGCATTTGTTCCCAAAGACGTTGCCATTAAAATGAGTTTGCTGTTGTACAGAATACTTAATGAGCAGATTGATATGTTTTGTTCTTATCTCCCCAGTGAGGCGATTCTAACAAATGACCAAAACATTTGTTTCTTTAAAGTATTAAATACAATATTCTTGAATAATTTGTAACTAATTGTTACCTTTAAGCGAAGGCTTCGTGACAGTGAAATTCTCATTTTAACGAATTTCGTTGTATCGAGTGTCGGTATAAAAGAAGGTTGGCTGTAGCGGCCTGTGCGAATAATGTGTACGTATGCTTGTATGTACCAAAAGTATGAAAATGTTTACTATGTTGATATTATTTATTTGGTACCATATGAAATCGATAGTTATTGATGTAATTTACGATCTAACATCAAGTCTCGTCAACTAGAATAACGGCTACTCTCTAATTTGAGGTCACATAAGACAGGGATACAATTAGCAGCTCAGAAAATTTAAATATTTTGCGAAAAACGTTCGCGTGTGTTCTGTTTTACTGAACGCAGACCAGGGCCCAGTTGTTCAAAACTAACGATGTCGTTAGTTAACGTATCGTACAAACTTTGATCGTTAAATATGGCATATACACTAATATTTTTGCTGAAAAATTGTGAGTAGCTTTTGCATTTAAAGCTACTCACATTTCTTCAGCAAAAATACCTGTGAATTAGATATTGTATTTACTAGAACTGTTAATATTTTGAACACTGATGAGTTGGTTCAGCTAACAATGCTTTGAAAAACGGGGCCCAGATTTCACAGATGATAAATAAAAAAAAAATTAATTTCTTCGGTTTTCCGGAAACTGCAAGTGTCATGTCAAACTGCAAATCCGGACCATATGTATATGCACTGATTGCGAACAACCATTCTGGAACGCTGAATGGCAATCAGTTTTGTTAATTCCTGTTTGCTTTTCTACACACAAAGATCCTTCTGAAAAGGGGTGTATTCTAAAAAGAAAGGATTTGTTCCCATTGGTAGCAAATTCTTTTCTTTTATAGTGGACCCCTTTTAAAAGTGAGCAGATTCTATCCTTTTAGAATAGACCCCTCTTCAGAAGAGAGACCAAAATAATTTGACAGTTGTCTCCCTTGAATGTGCATTTATGTCCCTTAAGCATTGGTAAATTAATTACTTCTAAACCTTCTTCAAATATTGTGTTGGCTAACAGCGAAAACTGTATATACATGCCAGGGCTCAGTTGTTCAAAACTTTTAACGAAGTTCTTAGCTAAGGTGACGTTAAAATTTCTATCTTGAAATATGGCAAATGCATTGATGTTTTTTTTTTTTTTTTTTTTTTTGTTTTTTTTTGCTGAAAAAAATGTGAGTAGCATTTGCATTTTTGCAGCAAAAATACCAAACAATATATACAGTCGACTCTCGTTATCTCGAATTCCAAGGGACTCACTGAAATACTTCGAGATATCCGTACTTCGACATATCAAGTTTGCAGAATTGAGAAAAAAATAATTCAAACAACTGCAATTAACAAATATATATGTAAATGGACTTGAAATTAGAGATATATTGAAAATATTGTGGAAAAAAGGAGAAATTGCTCCTTAGGAGCAATTTCTCCTCTTTTCCACAATATTTTTTACCTGTTGTTAGATTTTCATGTTTAGGCAAGGACCAGATTTTCACTTCGAGATAAGCGGTTATTCGAGATAAGCGAGTTCGAGATAACGAGAGTCAACTGTATATATGAAAATACCTTAGCTACAACAGTTAACGAGTTTGACACTAACAAGCTCAATAAGCTACCATTGCTTTGAACAACTGGGCCCAGATACGCAGTTTGATTTAGATCTCGGCAGTGCCATATTCTAAATTTTTAACCTGTCCCATATCTGAGGCATTCCCGTTTTTAAGCTTATGGGATACAAAACAAATTAAAATAACAATGCGCAACATCACAGGAACTGCGGTAACATTAACCTTATTTTCTAATTAGCATGATTTATTTAACAAATAACACAAAGATAACAAGGAAATGGGAAAATCAGCTATATAACCCGGAGTAGTTGGCAAAGACTAATTATTCAATTATCTGTTTCACTGCCACAGGCGATAATAATAGGCTTTTGCAAACAACATAGATCCAGATGATCTGGATCTGTGCTGTTTGACATTCAGTCTTTCAACTTTACATATAAACGTCTTTCCAAACGATAGTTTGTTAAAATAAAATAGCAGGCGACAAATGTCGTCTGAAATTTGGCGCCGAAAGGGTTAAGGGGGAAAAATACATTTTCAGGGGCAGACGATCCTAAATTGAATTTGTAACTTGTAACTCTGTCTAAATTGTTTTTGTCACCTTTTGGAAAAGGGTCAGTTCTAAAATTAAAGCATTTGCTCCTTTGGTAGCAAATTCTTTCTTAAGTAGATCTTTTTTTTCAGAGGGTGTGTGTGTAGGCGGGGGCAGGGGGGGGGGGGGGGGGTGGGGGTGCGGGCTTGTGCGGAGCTCAATTGTGGTCATGAAAGCAAACCTAATGTCATGAAATTTGTCTACCTTTCTACCTTGTAAAACAAATGGTCGAAAATCTACTAGGCGTACAGTCTCCTTTATCTGGCCCTGAATACTTCAATGTTTGCTCACTGCAAAAGACATTACAACTGGTAGCTGCAGGGATACTACAAATGCTGGGCCCAGTTGTTCAAAGAATCGTTAGCTTAACGAGCTCGTTAGTGGTCATAATGTTAACTGTTCAAGTAAGTAAAATATCTAAGTAACAGGGTTTATTTTTATTTTTTTATTTATTTATTTATTTTTTTTTTTGTTTTGTTTTTGCTGAAAAATGTGAGTAGCATTTGCAAATGCAAACGCTACTCACATTTTACAGCAAAAATATTAGCGTATATGCCATATTTAATGATCAAAGTTTTAACGATACCTTAACTAACGACATCACTATAGTTTTGATCTACTGGGCTCTGGTGTTTTATTTCGAAAAGGATTTCAAGCGGTAGAACACAGTAGAACTTGAACCCCATTCGAAATATAACACCAATATATGCGGCATAAACAATGCAGTATCAAAGCTACTGTTAGGCCACAGTTTTAATTTTTATTTTTAGGTTTACGGGAGAGCCTACTTACGATGTTAGCCCCTCCGGAAAAATAAAAATTGCATTTCAAATTTGAGCCAGCGCACGACAAAACCTTCCACAAGACCTGTGGCAAAGGTTCTGATTTATCCCTCTTTGAATAGCCCGGAGGTTGTGGGAGGCGGATGCTCAGGCCGATCTGAGTCTTCGCAAGTCGCACAAGTCTTATTGTAGGTTTTGTCGTGCGCTGGCTCGTTTTATTTTATTTTGTGTCCTACCCTTCAAATTTGGGGCTGAAATAGTGCATTTTTACATATACTTTTGTTTAAGAATCAAATTATTTGATCTACTGAAGCTTTCTCATAATTTTATTTTCATTTCTATTTCTCTCTCCCGACAGCAATTTTTAAAACATATCCCGTAAAAAAACTCTGGCCTTAGTGAAACTATTGTTGGGTTTGCTGCAAAGGGTATCTGATATTTTTGCGCTTTTAACCATGAACATTAATAAAATTAAATTCTTCTCAACAACAGAGCGATGTATATATAGAGAGAGAGAGGCAGCGGGACTGTGTATCTCTCTCTCTCTCTCTCTCTCTCTCTCTCTCTCTCTCTCTCTCTCTCTCTCTCTACATGTACATAAACATATAGCAGAATACAAGCGAAACAAAGAACATCAATAAAGTCGCTAGGGGATCACGGCCTGTACAACTAAAACTCAGGTTCCCAGTTAGAATTCTGCTAAAATCTATAACGGTCCGATATAGATTTTTTAAGCTGGCTAAGGGCTGAGCTCATAAGAGCAAATGAACTGCGAAAATTTTGAATGGGTCCCTGCTGCTAATAACAACCGCCAATGACGGCAACAATCCAGAGAAAAACGTTTACATTAACTAAACAAATGTTTGGCACTTCAGAACACAGCCCAGGTGTCCCGCAAAAAGTCTTTATCTCCTGCTTAGAAGCACTAGACATGCCCGATATGAAAGTCAAATCGGCGAATAAAAGCTATTTAAGGTGAATGTAATTTTCAATGATACCGTTCCAAACTGTTAAGTTTCTAACAGTTGACCCGGATCAGTTGGGAGTCCCGATTTTTCCGGAGCCATAACACACTCTCTCAAACGAGGCTTAAGTCGAAGCGGCAGACGTGTAGTGTTCCCGCGTCTTCAGCTACCCCAAACGCCCATTAAAACGCCATTCTAAATTCTAGTAGATGACATTATTCTTTTTTCGACAAAATAAGGTTTGACAGTTCATGTGAATCGTCTTGGAAGAATAAAAATATATAAGAAGATACACAGAATATGCCACAATTACGAAGCACAGCATCGTCTCCCCCCCCCCCCCCCCCCCCCCCCCCCCCCCCGCACCCACCACACACACACACACCACCACCACCTCTGAGGCACCAACAGAAGGAAAGATGAGGAACAAGGACAAATAATGACAAAACAAACACCACATATGAAACCGACGCACAAATAAGGAATAATCACAGCAGAGGCTCCGCCTTGGAAAGATCAGTTTGAAATACACTGTCGTTTGCTGCTGTTTCCAAATGGCAGATACGAGTAATAAACACATTAATTATTACAACAGTAACGTCATTACGAAAACATGCCTATTCAAATATACTGAAAATTTTACCACTAAAAAATAAACATTTTCAGATACAAAAAAAGCTTATATTTTTCATATTTTTGCTCAAAACATAGATTGTGGGTATTCGTTAGAACCGCCCCTACAAGGCGGTTCTAACGAGTACCCACAATCTATGTTTTTGAGCAGAAATAAGAAAGATAATGAATACCTCTATAAACCCCAGTTTTACTATATAAAAGTGGGGTTTAAGGGGGTCAAAATTATATAGGCATGTTTTCGTGATGCGATCTGATGCTGTGCATCATATGCCTTGAGGGTGTTATCATGGCTCTTTTGTGCTCCTATGATCTGAGCATATCTACTTGACGTGATATACAGTGTCATATCACATTACTGCAGTAAAAGTGTGCTTGCAGTTGACAAGCCGATTAAGTCGCCGGCAGAACTCCTTTATGCAGAAACGACTTTGGGTTTTTGTACCCCTCCAAACGATAAGGCCGGGTATTATGGTATCAGTTGTTTGTCCGCGTGTCCGTCCGTTTGTCTGTCCGTCCACCCGTCCGTCCGTATGTTCGTTTCTGGTCGATAACTTGAATAAGAGTATGTGTCAATGGATTTTATCATACTTGGTATGTGCAGTGATATTTGGATTGCTAATGGGCAAATTTCGTTAATTTATCTGCCCGCAACATATCCGTATTTTCATTTCAGGGCAATAACTTGTGTAAAACTCAATGGATTTTCACCGAACTTGATATGTGCATTGATAATTTGTGGGAATGCTAATGGGCACATTTTTATCAATGTATTACGGAGCTATCTGCCCGAGACACGATAATTGCGGGATATCATCGTTTCATGTTTTTATTTACTCTTGCCATACTGAATAAATTTAGATACCACATCCATTTTCAGCCAATCAGATTACTTGATCCAGGTTGTTGATACAAACTCACATACTTAATGACAAACAATGCAGATCTAGATCAGTTGACTTCTTCAAAAGCCAACTGATCTATACTGTTTCTAAAGGCAGGGCATAATCGGGTTCAGCAGGACCAGGGTTAGTACCGATGTTCCGAAAGCTTGTAAGAAAGCTGCCGAGCTCCGGAGGCATATGATTAAATGAAAACGTGACATTTAAAAATAATGCAAGAAAAAGCTCTGATCAGTTTTGAAGAACAATGAACGAAATTTACTTTTACATGTGATTACTTAACATCTAATGGCATTTTATCATACATCATTCTTGTCAAATATTTCTCTAGTCAAAATGAACTTCTGACAATGACTGATCATTTATAACCGCTTCTTCTTTTTCCGTTTTTGTTTATTAGTAATTCGCGTGCACGAATATATCTGAGAGCAATATCGGGACGTAGTCATCCGCTGTCTGATCGTCGGTACCAATATTTGGCTTTAAAATAAATTCTGCAAAATTTTCGCGTGGAACAAAGAACACATAAAAGAAGGAAATTCAGAGTCTCAGTTTCATTGAGACTCTTCATATATCGAGGGTTGAGCGCAAGACTGTAGTAACTCAAGCATATTTTTGAAACCTTGTTTAGGGCAACGTTGGCCCCTTTGTAAACAATAGCAGCCATTTTGAAAATCATTTTTTCACTTCTTCTTCTGAATTGAAAGGCCAATTGACTCGAAACTTGGCAGGAAGCATTGGGATGACTTGTAGATCAAAAATAGCTAAAATCGTCCCGATTGGAAATCCAAGATGGCCACCTTGAAAATCTATTTTTTGCTTCTTCTCGTGAAACCAAAGGCCAATTGACTTGAAACTTGTAGGAATCATCGGGATGACTGGTTGATCAAAAATAGCTGAAATCATTCCGATCAGAAATCCAAGATGACTGCCATCTTGGATATCTATTCTGTGCTTCTTTTCCTTTCTGTGTTTCTTTTCCTGAATCAAAAGGCCAATTGACTCGAAGCTTGATATGAAGTACAAGAGCGACTTGTAGATCAAAAATAGCTAAAGCTGGTCGATCAGAAATCAAAGATGGCCACCATGACTGCCATGGCCGCCATCTTAAAAATCTATTAACCTTTACCACTCTCTTGGCTAATTCAGCGGATGACAAATTGGTGATATTTTTCTTATTTGTCAGAGGAAACAGGATTTGACATTTCTGGCAAATTTTCTCAGTTGGAGACAATTTGCCTGAAATGTCAAATCCTGAGAAATATTTCAAAATGTCATCTGAAAATTTTACGCCAAAAGTACTAGGCGTTAAATAAAGACAGTCCACTGTGTTGATAAGTTACTGTGACAATACTGGAAAAATGTTGTTATGTTATCTGCAATGGGTGTGTCACTCAGGTGAGCGAATTGTGGCCCGTGGGCCTCATGTTTTACTCGTGCGAAACCTTAAATACCTCCTGAAGGCCCTCAAATAAATTTAAAATAGTAGTCCATGGAAAAAATGCAAAAATGAAAATAGAAGTCTTGGTTTTACCATCACGAGAACACGCCTATATAATTTTGACCCCCTTAGACCCCACTTTTATATAGTAAAACTGGGGTTTACAGGGGTATACATTATTTGTCTTATTTCTGCTCAAAAACAGAGATTGTGGGCACTTGTTAGAATCGCCTCAACGAGGCGATTCTAACGAGTACCCACAATCTATGTTTTGAGCAGAAATATGAAAAATATCAGAGTTTTTTTTTATCTGAAAATTTTCATTTTTTGTTGGTAAAATTTTCAGTATATTTGAATAGGCATGTTTCCGTAATGTAAGACTTCATACATTACGAAAACATGCCTATTCAAATGTATAGCACATTTTATCTCCAAAGAAAAACTGAAAAATTTCAGATAAAAAACTCAGATATTTTTCATATTTCTGCACAAAACAAAGATTGTGGGTACTCGTTTGACCCGTCTCGCCGAGGCGGTTCTAACGAGTACCCACAATCTTTGTTTTGAGCAGAAATAAGAAAAATAATGTATACCCCTGTAAACACCAGTTTTACTATATAAAAGTGGGGTTTAAGGGGGTCAAAATTATATAGGTATGTTTTCGTGATGTGACACCAACGTAGTTTGCAGGGCTGTATACGAACCCTAGCTCTGGGTTAAGCAGAACTCGATTTTCCAAGATACCAAAATGGACTCGATGATGAAGACATCCGATTTGACAATACGAATATAAAACATAAAACGCAAACCGAGAAAGCAAAGTGTGGGAAGCTCTGGAAGAATGCGGTCACAATGTTAACATCATAACAAGTAAACATGATACCTATAATCAATGTAGAAATCCATACAGATACCGCAATGCTAGACTTTGGTTGAGCTTTTCGGCCAAGTCATAAAACTGCCGATATGATTCGTTTATGAATGCACAGGATGATAGGGTGTCGTGTATGGACTTGGTAATGTAGCGTCTGCGTATGTCTTGCAGCTTGGAAATATTTGCGCGCGATAAAAGATTACCTTGCTGCAGTTTATGATAAGCACACAACAACGTTTGGCTTGCAGGAGGGAAATACTAGCACCGGATAAAAAAATTATCTTGCTGCAGTTTATGGTTAGCACACAACAACGTATGGCTTATAGCAGGGAAATATTAGCACACTATAAACGAGTATCTTGCTTCAGTTTATGATAAGCATACAGCAATGTATGGCTTGCAGCAGTGACATATAAGCATATGATAAAAGATTAACGTGCTGCAGTACACAATTAGCAAAGAACAACGTATAGCTTGCATCAGTGAAATATTAGCAAACGATTAAAGGTTATTGTGTTGCAGTACATGATTTGTAAACAATAATTTATGGCGTGCAGCAATGAAATATTAGTGCATGATAAAAGATTACTCTGCTGCTGTTTATGGCAGCATTATAACAACGTTCCAAACAGTAACTACAAAGATGTCAGTATATGTGGTATAAATATAGTTGTGTTTTATTTTTGCAAACTTTTGGTCAGATAATATGGACTAAATCACTTTCTAAAATTCTTCTCGGTCCCATCAATAGTATTGATGGGTCCGAGAATTCTTGAATGGCAACATTGTGCCCCAAATCCCTGAAGATCAAATAACTAACTAAATATGATGGGTGGGGCTTGGGTTTGACAGCTTAACAGCTAAAAGTGTTCCAAGCAAAAACACGAAAAAAAAAACAAAAAAACATTGAAAATTTGAAAAAACAAAAACAAAAAAGGGTGAAAAGATGGCAAGCTTTTTGGAAATGTTAAACATGTTATCGCCAGCATCGTCGGATAAAATAATGGAGGAGGAAGGATACTCTACTCACCGGGTTTGATGTTATTTATCTACACCGGTAGTTCGGCGGCAGATGGACGCAAGTCTGAACAAAACTGGAAATATTATGAACGTATATTACTTATAAGTAACGTTTCCTGGCAGTAAAGAAATCGTGTCAGAATAACAATAGGTATATACCAAATCAAGACTTCTGCCTTCAACCAGCTCTGCTATTAACACGAAACAAATCAAAATAAATGCATAAGGAATGTGTATCCGACTTGATCCTGTTTTCGTGATTTCAGAAAATGTTTCGCACATATTTTGCTTTATTGTTAGAACGCTTAATACAGGGGTGAGTGTAATTACCGGATCAGACGTAATTACCGGATCGGGCCTTATTTTTAATTGCCATACGTGTTTTTTTTTTAATTCAGTTGATGTTAGATAACCGTATCTGAAGTATATTTGATGAGGAGAATCGTCCTTTGGTCATTTGGACATAAGATTTGATGACAAGCAAAATCATGTCTAACAGAAAGATTTATTCACATTGGAGATAACCCAACCATGTTTGACTGATACTGGACATATGTACTGAATGAGAATATATCTTTCTGATTTCGGGTAAAAAGAAGAGAAATAACATTTTTTTTTTTTCCATACCTATACTATTCTATTTGATGTACGTCAAGATATAGAAATCAAATATAAAATAGCTATAATACATTTCAAGAGGCTCCACAATAGAAATGAAGTCTATTGATAATTGACTATTGAATGTTGCACCCACATAAAGTCCACATCATAAACTTATTCAATTATAAAAAGAGTAGGAAACAACTGCTCCTACCCAAGCGGGCTCTTCAACATCAAAGAACGGCGTGTGCGCCATCTCTTAGCTCTCTTTATCTTGAATTGGCATGTTCTTCAAAACTATGATACTGTAGTAGACCCTCTGTAGGCATTTTCACGAGAAAACATATTTGAAAACACATTTTATGAACAACAAAGTATCAGGTGATCCTGTACATCAGCATGACAAATACCAGGTACGGTTGGTAAAACTCATGCATATGTTTATTCAAGATAAAGAAAAGAAAACAAATGACCGCTCCTACCCATAAGGGCTCCTCAACATTGAGGAACAGCGTGCGCGCCATTTGTTGCTTATTCTATCTTGAATATCCATGAATAAATCTCGAACGAACATGAACATCTAATTACAACATGTCAGCAGCATTATCTCTATCAGAATATTCAGACCACATGATTTGTCCTGTCATATCAAGTATAAAATCAAGATAGAAAAAGAAAGAAATGACCGCTCCTACCCATGCAGGCTCCTCAACATCGAGGAACGGAGTGCGCGCCATCTCTTAGCTTATTCTATCTTGAGTGGACATTAAAAATGAATGACAACAGATCATTATAGTTTCAGTTGCCTTGATCACTGTCAGAAACGTGGCGTTTTGGTTTGCATTTAACTGTGACTGTTTTGGGTCGTCTCACGTTTTGTTTTGGTTTCTTTCCAAGGGTTCTTGGACCTACGACAGTACATTGTCCATCGGTGGACGTAACCAATTTCTTCTGTTTCGGCACGAAGTTCCTAAATTGAAAATATGCCCTGTTCCTCTGGCGTGCATCCTTTTTGCGACCCACTCGGTTTTGGAGAGCCTGAACTGCTTGTGAGTTTCTGCCAACCTAAACTCACCTGTCCCTATCATAGCCGCACACAATTCCTTAAACTGGCCATCCACAACATCCTCTATATGTTCAAAGTATCGCCAAAAGTTCAGCAGATGTCAAAGTGAAAACCTATCAACTACTATTAGATAAGTACATTTATT
Source organism: Anodontia alba (assembly GCA_964016985.1). Lineage (NCBI taxonomy): Eukaryota > Metazoa > Mollusca > Bivalvia > Lucinida > Lucinidae > Anodontia > Anodontia alba. The sequence continues at coordinate 25,065,369 of OZ024829.1, forward strand.
AATTGGTGAGCTTCTTTTAATAAGAAATCTACCATCTATTAATCTATCATCTCAATCACAAGCTAATCAATGATGTTTCTAAAATTGCCTAGTAAATTCGGTGGTAAGGGCTCATAATTGCTGATTTCAGTCGTATTATTATCAAATTTACGTTAAACGGATAGGAAAAGAAAAAAAGAGAAGAAAAAATGAAAAAAAGAAGGAAAAAAAGAAGAAAAAAAACGAAGACAAATAAGGTCCGATCCGGTAATTACGTCCGATCCGGTGATTAAGCGCACTGTTAATACAGCCATAATCAACAACTAAATGGTTATTTTTCATGTCGGTGCAGGCCATATTTATTTAAAAATAAAAGTTAACTGAAGGAAAAGGTGCATGATGCAGAACCCGAACCCACAACCCCCTGCTTGCAAGTCAGGTGTGCTACCAACTGAGCTAACCAGGCTGACAGTCCTGCCAATCACCACACTCCTCCCCCTTTTAACTTCTAAGTACCAGGCATCAACTGAACATACGATCAGCCGGTTCATAGAAATAATGGAACACACTGGTAATTACCGGGACACACTCTGACTCAAAAAAAAAGTTGTTTTTTTTTTTTTGGCTTAATAAATAGTTTTTTTGGGGGTTGCGGATATGTAGTCAGTTGATATATTCTGTGTCTTATTTTCACCATTTGTAACACATGAACATACTTTATAAACCTTAGTTCAGTTAAGCATCAAATAATTAATATTATTATATGGCAGTGTGATCGGTAATTTTTTTATTTTTGTCATGATGAGTTTTGTGTAAGAAAGTTATAAATTATACATTTACTTCAAGTTTGGTATTAGTAAGTTATAAATCATACATTTACTTCAGTCACAAAAATGTTATTTAAATCCTTAATAAATAGAGGATATTCAAATGTTTGGAGTGAATATCATATGACTTTTATTTCATCGAGTGAAATGAAAAAATGTATATTTCATGAGTGCCGAAGGCACGAATGAAATATACATTTTTTCACTTCAAGAGATGAAATAAAAATCGTATTCACGACAAACATTTGAATTTTCTTTTTATTATATACATCACTTCCGATAGAAGAGATGCAAATCTTGCATTTGCAAGGGGAAGTCTGACACACAGTATTGTCCATTGGGGGTGACTTATAAGAACCGCATAACAGCGGGAAACCTACTTCCGAAAGAAAATAGTCCCCGAAATATTTCAGCCTAAAAGCGTCTTTTTAAGGGATATATGAGCAATAAAATCAACTGTATTTAGTTCAGTTTAATAAAACAAGAAACATTTTAGGTATTGAACATGAACTGACACATTAAGGAGACCATTAATGTAAACAAGAAAAAAAGTAGTTCCAGATCTTATATTTTTCACTGCTCAGAGGAGTGAAAACATACATGTAAGTTTTATATTTTCACTAGCTGAAAATATAACTTTTTCTAAATATGCATTTTATTTCATTAATAATTCTCTATATTTCATTACTTTGTATATAATAAATATTACGATGCGATGGTGATTAATTTTATAATAATGGGGGTTAGCTCGCATTAAAACTCCTAAGGGAATATGAATGATGATAGAGAATAATGTATTGACATTAGACATTATCATAAAGGGACCGAAACACATTTTTATAAAAGCACTGGAATGAGGTTAATTTATTGTATGCGAAGATCAAATTTATTATTAACAACATCCTACACACAAACAAACAGCAATTAAGTTAATATGAAATAAATAGGTGTTACCTATGAAACTAGCTTAAGCAATTTATGCACATTTTTTTTTTTTTTTTTTTTCTTTCATCAGTTATGCAAAGTCGTGGACCAGACAAACCTGTTTAAATGTAGGTCCGAGGCAAAGTGCACAACATCGAACAAAAGCCTCAGATGCAGACCTGTTACCGATTACATACAAATGTATTCGATTACAACTACAATTACTTTGTAATTTCATGATTACAGATTACAATTACAATTACATATTTCCTGAATGTAATTGATTACAATTACAATTACATTGCAATGTAATTGATTACAATTACAATTACTTTCTTGTTGTTCCGTGTTTAAAAAAATTCTAGTTTAAATTAATAATCTGTTTTATTGTTCTTTCAAAGCTTCATGCATGGCATGCTATATCTTCTGACAAGATGTTATTCATATTCTTTGTACCATATATTCATTTTTTAGCTCGCCTGTACGAAGTACAAGGAGAGCTATTGTAGTCACCCCGGTCGTCCACGTTTGCGTTTGCGTTTGCGTTTGCGTTCCCGTTCCCGTCACACTGTGTCAAAGTTTTTCAAATGCTTATATCTCAACAGTCACTCCTCACAGAGGCATCAAATTTGGAACTTAGGTACCTTGGAGGGTCTTCTGAGATTCCAAGAGAATAAACCCCTGGGTTCATGCCCCTGGGTGGGGCTAGGGGTCAGAATCTAGGACCCCTTTGTAATACTGTGTTAAAGTTTTTCAAATTCTTATATCCTGACTTTCACTCCTCATAGAGCATTCATATTTAGAATTTGGGTACCTCGACGAGTCTTCTGAGATTCCAAAAGAACATACCCCTGGGTTCATACCTCAGGGTGGGCCTTGGGGTGGGGCTAGGGGTCAAAATCTAGGACACATTTGTAAAATCTTATATGCCTACAGGTTATAGACACAACTGGTTATACATCAGCTAACTATGTGACATCAGTTTAAGTGTAAGAGAGTGAAGGTCATGGTGACCTACATTTTACGGTCAAGGTCACCTAGATTTCATGGTCCAGTGATTTTGCCTTATATCTTGAATACTATTTGTTGGATAAATGTCACACCTGGGATATTACTTCCATGTGACCCAATGAATGACCACTTACTATATCTAGGTCATTGTGACCTATATTTCATGGTTCAGTGATTTTGCCTTATATCTTGAATACTTTTTGTTGGTTAAATGTCACACCTGGGATATTACTTCCATGTGACCCAATGAATGACCACTTACTATATCTAGGTCATTGTGACCTATATTTCATGGTTCAGTGATTTTGCCTTATATCTTGAATACTATTTGTTGGATAAATGTCACACCTGGGATATTAGTTCCATGTGACCAAATGAATGACCACTCACTATATCTAGGTCATTGTGACCTATATTTCATGGTTCAGTGATTTTGCCTTATATCTTGAATACTATTTGTTGGATAAATGTCACACCTGGGATATTAGTTCCATGTGACCCAATGAATGACCACTTACTATATATAGGTCATTGTGACCTATATTTCATGGTTCAGTGATTTTGCCTTATATCTTGAATACTATTTGTTGGATAAATGTCACACCTGGGATATTAGTTCCATGTGACCCAATGAATGACCACTTACTATATCTAGGTCATTGTGACCTATATTTCATGGTTCAGTGATTTTGCCTTATATCTTGAATACTATTTGTTGGATAAATGTCACACCTGGGATATTAGTTCCTTGTGACCCGATTATTGACGTCAAAATATATCTCTGTTGGTGTGACCTATATTTCATGGTTCAGTGATTTTGCCTTATATCTTGAATACTATTTGTTGGATAAATGTCACACCTGGGATATTAGTTCCATGTGACCCAATGAATGACCACTTACTATATCTAGGTCATTGTGACCTATATTTCATGGTTCAGTGATTTTGCCTTACATTTGTATATCTTGAATACTATTTGTTGGATAAATGTCACACCTGGGATATTAGTTCCTTGTGACCCGATTATTGACGTCAAAATATATCTCTGTTGGTGTGACCTATATTTCATGCTTCAGTGATTTTGCCTTATATCTTGAATACTATTTGTTGGATAAATGTCACACCTGGGATATTAGTTCCATGTGACCCAATGAATGACCACTTACTATATCTAGGTCATTGTGACCTATATTTCATGCTTCAGTGATTTTGCCTTTTATTTTTATTACTATTTCATGGAGAATTGTCATACCTGGATTATTATATCTAAGTGACAAAATGATTTACATACAAATACATCTAGGTCAGTGTGACCTATATTATATGGCTTAATGATAAAAATGTTACAATATAAAATGTACCCAGCAGGCGAGCTCGCTGTCCTCCGACAGCTCTTGTTTTATGATATTCTATTTACTATACATTTTCTATGACGTATGGTTATTTTTTACTCTTCCTCTTGGTACCATGAGCTGGTTCAAAGACTTATAGTGCCTGGCTTTTGTTGTACTCCCAGGGATGCAATATAATTCTGTCAGGCTGTTCATCTTAAGCATTTATATATAAAAATGAAAACAACAATGGAATTAAACAACCATGTTATATCCAAACAAAAACATAGAGATATATAGATAAAAGACTATAAACGGTCATTTTTTTTGTATAATCTTTACAATTTTGAGATCCATCTTCAATCTGTGTTATATCCAAACCCATGTTATAACGAATATGTTATAAAGAGGTTCATGTAAAATGGTCAAAATAATTTAAGCCCCAGTCAATCAATCAGTTGAACCCATGTTTTCACTTAAGCAATATATTCCCAATTAAATGTTGTAATGTTGTAAATTGCTTTTGGTTGAAATGCAGTTTGCAGACCCTGATGAGATGCTACGAAATGAATGAGGCATCACATCTGTGCTATCATTATTATGGCAACCATGGCATAAATGGGTAAGACAGTAACTTTAGTACATACTTCATATGAGTAACAAAGTTGGATGTTGTCTCAATACGCCCTGATATCACTGATGTACAATGCTTACATTTCACTTTGATAAGTCCAGTAGGATCAGGCCGCATCTCAAAATGTTCAAACACTTTTGCGGGCATTTTTTGTAACTTTAATATTCCAAAGATAAGAAACGTTAATTCACTATCAGTCTATCACTCTTTCATGAAATTTCTATAATGGTGGCTAGTAAATTAAACAACCTACATATATACAATCTGCATTTCACACATTTCTTGAAACTAATTAGCATGTACAGCAGCTTCAAAGAAAACTACTTTAAGTAATTAAATGTTTGCCAATTTAATTACTTTGATTATTTGCTAATCCATATCAGCTAATCCATGTGTGAAACTTCAATTTCCTTTGCTCGAAGATGTATTTTTTAAATTTTCTTTTATCTCAATGATGTATTGATTGTTTTAAACAAACCAATACACAGAGTTCTCACTAGGATTTTGAAAGCAGGAGTTTAAGAATCCATCTCTGAGAAAAGTTGGAGTTAAAATTGAAAAATAGGAGTTTGACTTAGAAAACTTGGAGTTTTCGGCTAAATACGAAAACTTAATATTTAAGGACATTGTCTGGACAACTTAATTTTTCAACATAGTTAACCTCGACCACTGAGTGTCTGGTAAGGATCCAAAAGCTTTTGGCGCTTAGGAAATAGTGACAGGACTTCCATTAACTTCCAGACTCAGGAAGTCCCAGACTTCCTACCCCTCAAATTTGGAAGTAGGAAGTCCCACTTTTTTCCCTGCTGCGGTGGTCTGCCCTTTCTTTAGTAGAACAGAGGTTCTTAATTCAGTGTCACACAGAATCATCATGATATACACTTCTCTTAGATGTGTTTTAAACATATCCTTATTGCTTATTAAAATTCGATCGCATCTTTTTGGAAAGCCTGTACTTGTATGTCGGACCTTAGAGAAAGCATCAACATTGGTCCAACTTCGCGTTCGTTTCAAAGCCCAGAGAAAGAAAAAAAGAAAAGAAAATACGTGAGAGAAAACACCCAAAACATGTTTTCTTAAAAACAAACTATGCTGAAATTATTTTGCAGAAATATATTTAATGAAATATTTGCTCGGATTGAAGCTGATCAACACGAGCGAGCGAGTTGCTTACTTCACAAATATTGCGGGAAAACGGCTCCGACTCGTGCAACAACAAACAAATAAACGGCAGCTCTCGATGAGTTACCAGCAGCAATACGTTCGTTCGCGGGGAATAGCAAGCAAAACCATCGCAATTCGCCTATATTTAGACTTACTTTGCGTCTTTTCCGCGCTGGTAAACAGCGCAGCCGGAACAAGGCTACGAATTAAGAAAGGGGTTTTCCAAAAATTTTGACGAAAAATATGTTTTCTTCTCATTTGAAAAATTGCTTTTGTTGTCATGACAAACATAAGCTTCTAAATTCGAATAGATTTAAATTTGCGTTCTGTGCATAATTGTTATTTATTTATTTAATTTCACTCGGTAACTCCCGGAAGTGTTGAGGTGTTTACAGACGACACACGTTCTTAGCAAAATAATAATTTAAGATTTTAAGACGTGAATATTTAAAAATAATAATGACTTCATATAATTTCACCGAGTATTTTCGGATGTCGCAGAAGAAAGTTCAATTATACAAACATCAATTAATCAACTCAGCACGCGTGACAAATACACACAGTGATCACGCGGCCATCAAAAGGGTGCCGCGACGCTTGACTCCGATGTCAATAAAACTCCCGCAAGCGGAAAGTGGGACGTCCTTAAAGCTCAGTCAACACAGGTAGCGAATTTCCAATAAGTAGGCGGGGCAAACATCATACAACTCGTTAAAAGTGGGCAGGCATTTTGACAATTTTTGGACATCTCGGGTATCGATTTCGACGGACAAAAGAAATTTCGGAAGTCCGCGGTACGTCTTTGAAGTTCAATTGGGCGTCCGGTGGCGTAAATGAGAATCCTTGGAAGGAAATTTTACGCGTACAAAAGCAAAAATAGGTGTAAAAATATGCCGGATTCGGCGTTTCCGAGAACTCTGAATACAGAGTCATGAAGTCATTAAATGTATACAAATCAAAATATTTATCTCCAATATTCTTGTTTCTTGTCAAGTTGTCATACCAGAAATGATTTTTTTTCAATTCTATTCCTACTGACTTATTTTATTTAAATATCCATACTGTAATCATATTGTAATCGTCAAAGTAATCACGATTACAGGCTGTTTTGCAATGTATTCGATTACAATTACTTGTAATCATAAAAATCAACGATTACAGATTATGTTTCGATTACTCAAAACATGTAATTGATTACATGTAATCACGATTACTGATTACAATTACAACAGGTCTGCTCAGATGATTTCTAATCGCCCAGTTTTAGTTTTGGATTAAGGGTGATGGTCACCGGAGTCCTCCTATATTCGTTTTCATGTGACAAGCACTTTTATCCAGGCTGGCCCATTTTTCCCATGTCATTTTGTACGTGCTGCGGCTGCCAAGAAAATAGTTTGAACCCCCGAAGCACTGCTGAAAAATCCAGAGGAGATGTCGATCTAACTGTTTTAGTATTTTACAGTGAAAATAAGGCTGAACATTTCATGTGAATCGTCTGCCTAGCAGACGATTCACATGTAACGCCACGCTTAATTTACACAGGAAAATAAGAAAAAAAACCAGTCAGCCGCTGCATGTGAATTCTTCTGCATAGTATGTGAGAGACTCACAATACCTATAATACATGCTTAAGCTTCGCCACCTGCTGCGCTTAAGCTCATTATAAAAACAAACTTTAATAATATAGAGTGTGTTCCGGTAATTACCAGAGTGTTCCGGTGTTTGGGTGTGTTCCGGCATTTCTACGAACCCACTATCAGTTTCTAGCCTCCACCTGCTCATCAACACCAACCCTGTGGGTTATTCATGTTCAGCAGTCTTTGCGAAATCCTTTCTACTGTTGCAGGACAGCTGTCAGACAGACTGTAATCCTTTGCAGGACAGATAAGTATCTGCAGGGCTGAAGGCATATTTGTTGTCAGAAAATTATTTTTTTTTGCTAAGATTTACAGGATATTTGTCAGACAGACTAAAAGTATTTGCAGGACAAAATGAAACAATGCCAGTTTTGTCAGGCAGTCCTGCAGTTTTTGCAAAGACTGCGTTCAGGGATCTAAACTGGCGTTCGCCGACTTTCCAATGCTAGTGCAGAATACCTTTGGTGAGTAATAGCCGCGGCACTCTTGCTTGATTCTGGTAGAGTTGACATTTAAAGAATATTATTGAAAAAATAGAAACTAGAAAAAAAAATGGAAACTAGAATGCGAGTCGATGTCACGCAATCGCAAATCCCCACGCTCGTTGCTAGCTAGTGAGTATTATGAGCAAACTCAGATTTTTATCCTCTTCTGTTTTTTGCAATATTTACCATTAAGCATGTTAAGTATGGTAAATGTCCAAAATTTCGAACACTTTATTCCATACTTTTATGGTCTAAATTTTGCTTTTATTGCAATTGTTTCTTAAATTGCTTAGTGGAATGGCAAATAGTGTAGACCCTGATCAGACTGCTCCCTTCAGGAGCAGTCTGATCTGGTCTTCACTGTTTGCATATGTCATTTTTTCAGATGCATTGATGTCTTCACTGTTTGCATATGTCATTTTTTCAGATGCATTGATGTAAGAAATTTTAGGACATTTACCATACCTGTGTTTGACCAATCACCCCATCAGTGATAGACAATGTTTGATAACAATCACAATCTGTATCATCACTTTCTTCCACTTTCTGAGTTAGTGTAGCTTCTGTGATAGACAATGTTTGATAACAGTCACAATCTGTATCACTTTCTGAGCTAGTGTACCTGTTGTCATTACACTCTTTGCTAGCATGGCTCAACATTCACTCCTTGTCTTTGGCATTTCTAAAACATTAAACTTCAGCTTGAAATTCAGTCTGGTCAGTCTCCTGCAACCAAAAAGTCCAAGTCTGATTTTGCTCAGAGTTCTATACTTGAACAGTGGGTGTTCCAAGATGCCTGGTTTAAACAGTTTGACTGAGCTAAAGTATGCTGCTAACAGTAAAAGCCGTCCGACTGGAGACCAGGAGGTCGCGGGTTCAACCCCCGCCGAAGTCGGCAACATTCTTTCGTGGAGATTGATCATGAAATATTTTCTATGGTCATTCTCTCCCTTCCGCTGATTCAAGAAAGGCAGTTGTCAGTTTCTGGCAAAAGAATGTGCACAGTACTGGTTAACTGCTTAGAGGACTATGCCTGCCCAGTAAACATGTGGTTAGGTAAACTGACCACGCTCAACATGACCCCAGTGGGTTGACTGGGCTGTAAAACCTCAACACAAACAAACAAACATGTTTTGTAAGACTTGCCGGGCTGCAAATATTCAGAATGCATTTACCAAAAAAGGGATGGGTTAGTAAAAATCAGTATGCATTTTTTGACTAACTGTTACGGTTTGGTTTTCATCTGTACCTTCATTTTCATTGTTATGGAAGAGTCCGTTGACATTTGCTCAAAATTATTTTAGAGTCTAATTACTAAAACATCTGAAATGAGCTAGGTCAGCCAAACGAACATCATAGGGTATGTGAAAACTTTAAGTTTCCTCTGACCAGGGCAAGAGATAAGGGGAGTATCTGAGTAAAATACCCATACATGTATGTTTTGAGCAAATACTCAATTATTTTCAAAAACTTGGGTATTGATACCCAATTGATTTGACAGAGTACCTAATTATTTCCAAATTCAAAAGTGAAAATTAAAGACTCAAGGCCAGAAAAGCACATGATTACAATTTCATATTATGATTATTGCACATACAAATACTGTCAAAATTAATAGTGCATAATGAAATACCATGTTTTAAATATCTAAATCAGGCTTTTTGTGATCTTTCTTTCTGTTTTATAAGTTTTACCCAATTAATTTTCATTTTGGTGGGTATCTGTACTGAAACCAAAATATGAAAATATGATTTTACCCAACTGATTAAATTTTGATGGGGTTAAATACCCAAATGTCCGCAAAATTATCTGTGGGTCTGCTCTGACACAGGTTAGACATCACAATCATCAAACCTTGGCTTGCCTCCTCTTCCTTGCTAACAGGGACTGGAACATTATAGTACAGACAACCAAGCCTCTTTATACCGAAACTCGATACAATGACAAAATTCGTTATAATGACAATTTGTCTATCATGCAGCCTTTGCTTAAGAGGTAACATTAGCAAGAGTATTGTATATAACACTTTAAAGAAACAGTGAGGCGATTCTAACAAATAACCAAAACCTGTGTTCTGTGAGTAAATAAGTACAAAACAAGACATTTCTAACATATCAATCTGCTCATTAAGGATTCTTTACAACAGCAGATTCATTTTAATGGCAACATTTGTGGGAAGAAATACTGTCGTTATAACGAGGGATCACACTGTATCATTTTGTGACTATGACCTATTTCACAGTCCATTGACTAACTGTCATTCTTTATATACTGAAAAGCATTAAAAACGCATCACATATTTTTTAAAAAATATTCCCCAGAAAAGATTTATGAATACAAAAACAACGTTAGAAATATTGATTTGCTTCACCAACTTTCATTAGTCGCACCGAACCACCCCATAATGTCACCGGTTATGTCCCACGAGCTACCCGTGCACGAAATCAATTTGACCACTTTGTGCACGGACTATTGATTTTCATTGAATGGTCAAAACATGAAGTGGACATCTGATATCGGGGCTTAAAAGTTTTGTGTGATTTTTTGTTCTTACGAATACCGTTTATCATGCCGAGGCTGAATCCCAATTCCAGGGGACAGATTATCAGACTCTTGCAAGCTAACGTCAGTCAGCGTCGGCTTGCTAGGCAGTTCAACGTTATCCAGTCGACGATTTCTCGTTTAAGTCGAAAGTTTGCAGTTACCGGGAGCACAAAGGACCGTCCTAGACCCTGGGCTCCCCGTGTAACTACTCGACATCAGGATAATTTCATTAGGCAACATCATTTACGCGATCGCTTCACAACCGCCGTTTCAACCGCTGCCGGTATGCGAGGACGTGGAGGGAGGAATATCAGTCGGTTCACAGTAAGCAGAAGACTAAAAGACTATGGAATTCGATGTCGCAGACCAGTAAAAGGACAGATGCTGACTCGACGTCATCGTCAGCTGCGTGTTAGATGGGCCACGGACATGCTACACGTTCGACGTCAAAACTGGAACAGGGTTGTCTTTTCCGATGAATCGCAGTTTACACTCAGCTTTGCTGATGGAAGACTCCGTGTTTATCGCCGAAGGCATGAACGCTTTGCAGACAGCTGTGTTCTTGAACGTGACCGATTTGGCGGTGGCAGCGTCATGGTGTAGGGAGCCATTAGTTCCGGTTTCCGTTTGGATCTGATTATCGTGTATGGAACACTCACGGCCCGTCGATACATTGACGAAATTCTTGCCCCTGTCCTTGTTCCTCTTCTTCGACGTCAGGTTGGGAATCAGCAGTTGACGTTCCAGCAAGATAACACGAGAGCGCACTCGGCTAGGCTTACGCAAGACTTCCTGAGGGCCCAAGGGGTGGATGTTATGGACTGGCCAGCGGTTTCACCAGACATGAACTGCATTGAACACATGTGGGATGAACTTGGTAGGAGACTACGTAAACGTCTGAACCAGCCAAATAACGTCGCCAAACTCGGCAGGGCTCTTCAGGAGGAGTGGCGTAACATCCCCATGGCAACTGTACGACGTCTAGTCGGATCAATGAGACGACGATTGCAAGCTGTCATCCAAAATAACGGTGGTCACTGTCGTTACTGAAAAGTGTGACATTTCACGTCGATACCCTTGTTTCATCATGTGACGTTACCTTCTCAATCGGCTCCTTGTTTTTTTTTCATTATTTTTTGTTGTGAGACATTGTCCGGATGCTAATCACTGTTTCAGAAAATATTCAATGAAATATATACCTGGATTGAGATGAAGATTGTTTTGATAAATTTAGTGATGCGTTATTTATGCTCTTCAGTATATGAATTGTGGTGCTTTGTTTTGCATATTAAACAGACAGATACTTAGTGAGAAACGGCAGGTGCAACGCTTCTTCTGCAGTCATTCAGAACTTTTGTGAGACTGGTTCAGTGGTTACTGTAAATGGTAGTGGATAGAGGGAAATGGCATTACCTGTATGATGATTAATTGAAGCATTATTTTCCGATGTGTATAAAACCTCAAATAATTTATGAAACCATATTGTTTATTAAACCACCAACTGAAAGCGGACATAGGCCTTGGTGGCTCAGTTGGATGCGCCGTCCGACTGGAGACCAGGAGGTCGTGGGTTCAACCCCCGCCTAGGTCGGCACCATTCTTTCGTGGAGATTGATCATGAAATATTTTCTACTGTCATTCTCTCCCTTCTGCTGTTTCAAGAAGGGCAGTTGTCAATTTCTGGCAAAAGAATGTGCACAATACTGGTTAGCCGCTTAGAGGACTAAGCCTGCCCAGTAAATGTGTGGTTAGGTAAACTGACTGCGCTCTACATGACCCCAGTGGGTTGACTGGGCTGTAAAACCTCAACACAAACAATCAAACAAACTGAAAGCGGACCTAGCCTAATTTTGCTTAAGCACAAGATTATTTTAGATGCTGAAAGCTTAAAATTTAATCTGCAGACTATCAGTAAAAATGGGTGATGTAAAAAAAAAGAAAAGAAAAGAAAAATCACAGAAAATACGGTAAATGTCCTAAAATTTCAAACAAAATTAAATAATTTCAGTTCTTGCTGTTCGAAATTTTAGAAATTATGATTTGCGAAAAAATTTACTGTTCGAAATTTTAGGACAGATTCATTTACTGCCAAAATTGACCTGGCTATAGGACGCCCAAAATGAGAAAAAAAAAAAATCAACACGACGAAAGGGTTTTCTAATTTGCTATGTGTGATTGGTAAACTGAATGTGAAATTGTATGAACTAATAAATAATTACCACACTGATGTTTGTTTTCAATTCCATCCGATTAATTCTTCGTCGAATAATGTTTCTCATAACAAAACAATTAATTATCCGGTACACTAATTAATCCCCAGATACGTTTGTTCGGCACTCCGGGAATGTGCCACTTTCTTAAAATAGGCTGGCTTAGTCCACTGTCTTCCTACGTAACAACCCTCTTCACTTTAAAATAATTATAATAATAATAATAATAATCAACTTTATTTATAGAGGGTAACACATTAGTAATCTAGTACTAATCTTCCATGTGGCCCTCTTTTTTCCTGGCTAGAAACCAGTACTAAGCAATGTGGATAAAGTCTCTTGCTCAAGGAAACAACACTTGCTGTTAGTGGGGATCAAACCCGGTACCTCTCGATCTCGAGTCTGACGCTTTACCACTGCACCACAGCGCTCCACTGTACCAAAAAAAATACTTCAAAAGGTTACCGCACGTTTGTTCTTGTTTGAGCCACTACAGTAACACAAAAGTCCCTTTCCTCAAAGGTGAAGAGTACGGAGTTTAAATGTGAAAAGCGCAGACTGATTAGAATATCCGCCATTTTGAAGCGCAGCATTCACACTGCATTCTGTTGGCGATATGCGTAGACCCAGATCAGACCGCCCCGATACATAGACTGCGCGGATGCGCATGTTGATCTTGTCTATGCTGGTCTCAAATGTCATAAGGTCGTTTCTACTGGAAAGCACTCATACATAAACGAACAGTGCAGACAACCAGATCTGAATGCAGCCTGATCAAGATCAAAGATTTTAGCTCTACACCAAACTGAACTATGTATGCCAAACCTGTGAACTGCCATTATCGTTTTTAGCAATATTTCTTTCTTTAAGAAAAATGTATTGTCGTTTAAAATTCGGTAACGGAACTTATTGCAAGAATTATCTGTCATCAATTAGACCCCTGTTCAGGGGAAAATGTCCCTTTGTGCATTTGTGTAAGTCAGATCAGAGTGCGAGACGCAGTCTAGTGCAGGATGGTGTCCACTTTAATCGCTGATTAGGTCATTGGTAACACTGTAATACATGTACATGAATCGCAGTCTCCAGCAAGTGCACAGACTGATCACATTTGTAACAAATGATAAGGTTCATTTTGGCTTGTTGGGACCTATCATCTCTATTGGGACCATTACCTGTTCAAATAGGATGCACTGAGCATCATGACAATCACGCGGTCAGACAGGAAATATTTTGCTGGAGGCGTTAATCCCCACGACGAAAACATTTTCGGCGTGCTTACTGAAACCTTTATAACGCTAAACTTAAATATTAGCGGCAGATATTCTCAAAGGACACAGTGTACGGACGAGCAGGAATGACCCAGATCAGAATGCGCGGATGCACATGCTAATTTACAATTTCGCATGTAGCGCTTTCTTACTATTGCATGTGCGTCACGCTTTGCAGAAATGATCAGATCAACTTAGGAATTCTGGTATAGCGGTCACACGACTTACCCAAATACCAGAATACTACCGAAATACAGGAATACCCGTGAAAGATACAGGAATACATGTGAAGACACCAATACTGGCTTTAATAAAGAAAGGAATATACTCGGAGGACGATCTTGAAAAGCGCAGACGCCAATTCCCCTATTCCCCCAAATTAGATTCATTCCCTTGTTCTCAGCGGCGTCTGATCTGGGTCTACGCTGTTGCATAGGCCTATCTGTTCCAATATTTAGGTTCTTTAAATTTTTAATATGTGCCAGTTTCGTATGCATTTCTGACGAGTAAAGGCTCTATAAAATAAGTTTGTTTTTCTCCGGAAGAGGTTTCCGCCACGATTTCACGTGATGGACCGCTACGAACACGTGGTTTCTTAATGCAAAGCAAGGGAAATGTTGCTTTGTGACTGTTCATTTTCTGGGTATTTTAATAATTATAATGTTCCCAATATATACATAATGTAAAAGAATAACAGTACTTATATTTATTTAAACCCAGGTAAATGCGGAGTAAGGTCCTCACTCTTTAGGTTTTACTGTTTAAAGGGAGCTAATTGCATATGCCTTGATGATGAATTTTACCAGTCGGACACAGCATTTTTTTAATTTTTTTTTTTTTGAATAAGGGGCGGATCCAGGATGATTTCTGAAGGGATTCCATTTGATCGAATTTCCGTACTTTACGTAGTCGGACAGACAGGCTGAGCAATCAGTGTAGACCCAGATCAGACGCCGCAAAACGCATTTAAACCCTCACTGAAACTGATATATTTAACCAAAGATTTGTAATCTCTCCAAGAACTGGAGTTTACATGCCTGTTTGCTACCACAAACGGAAAATCTGACTGCCCTTGCATCGGAAGATGATCTAAGTCTTCACTGGTCGCACGTCTTATTGTCCTAAAAGTATTTTCCATGTTCCCTCTTCACCCTAACTAGTTTCATTCCCTCTTTCTCGGCGGCGTCTGATCTGAGTCTACAGTTTGCACAGGCCTATCTGTCCCAATACTTCGGTTCTATTTTTTATACCTGCCAGTTTCATATGCATTTCTGACGAAAAAATGCTCTATAATTTAACGAACGTAAGTGTGTGTTTTCCCTTTAAGCGGTTTACATTTCTCGTGACATTACCGTTCGAGCAGGCAGTTTCTTCATGCGGGGCAAGGGAATGTGACTGTTGCATTTTCTGTATTTTCACATATATATTATACTGGAAATGAGACTGTCCTAGAACCGCGTTTCGTCGTCCGGTGGCGTATCTGAGCAGACCCATGAAAATCCACGTAGGTATTGCAATCAGACATACGAAGTAGTGGTGATATACACGAACAAACAGCAAATAGTCAGATCGTACAGCGCGGATCCATAGATTTATCCTGGCCTTCTTTTTTCAACCAGAATATTTATCATGTCTGCCGCAAGGTAACAACAGTTCTAGATCGTCTGCGCATAATCTAACCCTTATCATGCGGACATCCACGTGACTGTCGCGTGGAAATGGCTAACATTGTGATGGAAGTCTTTTTTTTTTTTTTTTTTTTTTCTTGTGAATTTTCAGTCAGTATCTCCTGGGCTTGTATAAAATTAAAATATGGTTCCCATGTCATTTATGTACATAAAATTCGTTATGACACTGCTGTTTGCATTTACGATTTGCGGTGGCTTTCAACATTACTACTTTAGTTTCCCGTTCCGTAACGAAAGAAAAAACGTTACCAAAATTAGAATGTGCTGATAAAAAATTACTTGAAGAAAGCTGTGTTCGAAATTTTAGAAATCCCCTTTTTGCAAAACTGCTATTGTTCGAGATTTTAGGACATTTCCAGAAATTATTTTGGGCAAAAATATTAGGTGTTCGAAAATTTAGAGTGTTCGAAATTTTAGGACATTTACCGTAAATCACAGAAAATAAGATTACAATTCATTCTAAAAGACAATTTGTATGAAATCTCCAGCTTTCTGTCTCCAAATTCTGTAAAGAAAAAAAAAGAAGAAAAATATATCCGTTTTCATCTGATTATTTCATTAACAAAGTGCTAAAGTATAAAATGTATATAAGACGGAACATAGAATGCATACAAACTGAACACCATTCATTTTTTTGCCAACATTCATTTACAAGTGAATAGCGAAATCACTTAGACTTCCTCTGCATTGGCTGGTCAGGCATATTCAAATTAGGCTTTTACTATCCTTAGCTACATTAAAACCCCCTTTTACGTAATGTTACACAAATTACCATTTCATTATATTAGCCACAACTTGAAAAAGTGTACCTCAGGGCATTCAGCCATCAAAGACTTGAATCAGCCTATGCATCTGTGCATTCTGATTGGAGTCTTCACTGTCTGACTGAAGAAACCTCAGATTCTTGGATATCAACAGAGCACCATACCAAGACTGTTCTGACTGCCAGGGCCCAGTTGTTCAAAGCTAACGACATCGTTAATTAATGATTTGTTAAAATTTACATCGAGTGATACGCAAATATGCTGAAATTTTTTGCTGAAAAAATGTGAGTAGCTTTTGCAGTGCAAAAGATACTCACATTTTTCAGCAAAAATATCAGAATATTGTATATTGAATATGCTAAAAAGTTAACGAAATGACCCTTAACGAGCTCGTTAAGCTAACGACGCTTTGAACAACTGGGCCCTAGATGCATTGGTTGATCTGTGTCTTCCATAGCTCCAGATAAGAGAAGTATCAAGATAAATATTCAATGCCTTAGATAAGCTGTTTTTGGGGTATTTACCCAATGAAAATTTGTTATGGGGTAAATACCCAAATGTCAGTAATTCTCATAAATTTACAAAACAAGGTACCCTAAAGAAAATTCTGATACCCATTTCAACGAGAAATGGGTGGGTAAAAATAGTAAAAAATACCCAGTTGCTTAAAACCGTATCTAATTCTCTGAATATTTTTTTCTCTGTGAAAATGTATTTTGTGGGTACTTGTTATAAGCACCTCACTCAGGGGCTTCGAAGAGTCTCACTATGGCACTTTTAACCCTTAAAACGCCAAGAAAACCTGCATCTGAAAATGCCGTCTGTTTATGTTGTCTGCTGAATATTCTTGCAGTCTTTTTAAACCTATTTTTGCATACCGGCAAACAATGTGGACGCAGATCACACTGCTCTTAGAGGAGCAGTCTGATCTGGGTCCACACTGTTAGCAAAAATGACTTTTAAAATCACAAGCAGATGACAAAGCAGACGACAATTGTTGTGATTGGCAGTTTAAGGGTTAATGAGTACCCACAACGTAAGTTTTCTTGTAGAAATAAGGAAAATATTACTTTCTTTAAAAAAAAAAAATGCCTTATCAGGAGCTATGTCTTCACTGGGCACATTTGTCATAAGGCCAAATAAAAAAAAAAAATAATTGTGTTAGGTTAACATATTAGAAAAATGCAGTTTGGGTAGGTAGGGACACTTTTTTTTGTGTTGTTTTTACTTTTCTTATGTAGAATTATACCACAATTATCACATACTTCACATAAAATTTTACTAAGTCTGTTTGGCTATCCTTAGATGTGTCTCAGGGTATTGTTGGAATGGCAAACAGTGTAGACCCAGATCAAACTGCTCCTGTAGGAGCAGTTTGATCTGGGCTTACACTATTTGCTCAGACTGAATATTTAACATAAATTTTATCCAGGTAAAACAGGAAAAAAATTGCTAGGTTTCATCAGGAAAATTAGGTAGGGTAGGGTTACCCTAAACACACATATTTTTTTATTTGGCCTAAGGTACATTTTCTCATGTTGTGACTCATGGTTGGTTTTACGTTACTGCTGTGCTGGCATCCTCTAGAATGAAGATGATTGGTCTTTTATTATGTTAATTCTGATAGAGGCTCTCAGTTTTATATTATGAATTAAAAATGTCACTTGGACTACAATTTACTTTCTTTTAGATTTATCGTCTGACAAAATACGACATTTTTGTAATTGTTTAAAACCACTTCCAGGAAACTTGTCTGGGTTGAAAATAAATTAAGCGCCTTACGGCTAATGTTCTTGAAAAAGTAAGAGTCTGTAAGCACTGTTTTAACCCTAAATATTCAAATGGATATGTCTGAACAAACAGCATATGGTAATCATATTGACTTGTTGAAATTTTAGGATAAGTATGATAGTGAGCTGCAGTGTCCAGAATATTTAGAGTATGGGCAGGACTCTAGACAATAAGCTTTATTTTTATTGATGGCCCAGCCATACAAGGAGTGGCAAAAGTGGCACACAATGTCACCCATGCCCATCCATGCATCCATCCATTTGTCCATTTCATGTCTAGGCTATAACTACCTAACCTTCAGTTATAATCATGAAACAGCATATCCTTAGAATGGCCGAGGGTTTTGGAAAATGCAGCAAAAATGGGGGTAGGGTTGGATATTTACCTCTGGAATCCAACATAAGCAACTGATCAAGAAAAGCTTACTTGAAAACAAAAGTAGATATGCTACTCTTCACAATCAAGTATTGGCAAAGTTTTACACTAACGAAAGGTCATGGCGCAGGGGTCAAGGTGGGAGAATGTATGCACATGATTTTTTTTTTTTTTTTTTGTGATTTGATCCTTGATTTTTTTCCTCCTGTCTCTCTCTCTCATTCCCTCCCTTTTCTTTTGCTTTTTCTTGCCCATTTCATATGCTGGGCCATTTGAGCCGCGCTTGATTGGTGTTGACAGGGCTGCATTACGAAGGTACAACAGCAAACCAAGCATTTTTGGTCTGAAAATTTGACTGTTTTTTCTTTCTTTGGAAGCCTTCCTTGCCCATCCTTTACATGCTAGAGCCTGGTGTTCATACTCTTATTACCCTGCATACTACTGTATTAGAAAATTGTCTGTATTAATCTTGCCATGAGGGTCGTTCAAAAAGTGTTGGACAGCAATTACGCATAAATATGTTACTGCCTTCGAAAGGATATACAATGTGATTTGTTGTGCACATAAATAATGACTCTTCCTTGCTTTGTAATTATTCATCTCCCCTTACTGAAATTTTGAATCTGGGCCATAACTTCAATTTTCAGAGATATGAACATGAATTCAACAAGATGTGTCAATATTAAGAAAAAAAACTCTCTTCCTTGCTTTATTTATGAAATATAAAACATGTATCTCTGCTGTCCTGAAATTCCAATAATAATTCTTTTCTTCTCTGTAAAAACATGGTATGGGTAGTCATTAAAAGCATATCTGTGAGGTGCTTCTGATGAGGGGGCCCCATCGTATGTGCTTTTATGGCAAAATTGAGAAAATTATCCTAGAATTACTACTCTCCATAACATGTCCTCTGTTTATGAGTTTTCTGTAGGGGCTCTAACTCTTTTCCCTAGAAATATAATTTTTTATGAATCTTCACAGATAGAATTTACAGGCTGGGGGGTGGGGGGATGGGCTTGTAGAAGAATGACAACTCTTCCTTCCAAACTTTGCAAATGGATTCCTCTCAACCCCTAAATGTGTATCCCTGAAAACGATTCCAGTCCATCGACTAACATGGCCGCCAGGTGGCCATCTAAGTAATTACAACTTCCCCTATACTTAAAACTGTAACAAACTTATTGCATCTACATGTACCGCGAGACCACTCTTCAGATGTTTTTTCGAAACCTGTCTGGAGTGTTCTCCAAATGGTCTAAATAAGCCCGCATGAATTTGGTTCAGGTTCATCGACAAGTATGACCACTGTTGGGCATCTTGGGTTTTTCCTGTTATCACATCTTCTCCATAACCAGCGGAGGAATTTAGTCGAAATTTTGCATATGGATTCTTCTCAACCAGTTGATGCATCTTCCCAAAAAAAAAGGCCATTTTAGAAATGTTGGTCCAAAATTTTATTGAGCCCTATCCACACCCCTGCTCATGACCTATAGGTCAGGGTCACAGACTTAGAAATTTTATGTTAACCTTTGTCTGCTGAATAAATTAAGATGCCACTCCCATTTCTAATTTTCAGCCAATGAGATTACTTGATCCCGACTGTTGCTATATATAAATTCACATACTTCATGGCAAACAATGCAGATCAAGATCAGTTGGCTTCTTCAGAACCCAACTGATATGGATCTACACTGTTTGTATGCGGGCCTCGGTGGCTCAGTTGGATGCGCCGTCCGACTGGAGACCAGGAGGTCGCGGGTTCAACCCCCGTCGAGGTCGGCAACATTCTTTCGTGGAGATTGATCATGAAATATTTTCTACGGTCATTCTCTCCATTCCCCTGATTCAAGAAGGGCAGTTGTCAGTTTCTGGCGAAAGAATGTGCACAATACTGGTTAACCGCTTAGAGGACTAATCCTGCCCAGTAAACGTGTGGTTAGGTAAACTGACCGCGCTCGATATGACCCCATTGGGTTGACTGGGCCGTAAAACCTCAACACAAACAAATCTACACTGTTTGCAAAGGCAGGGTATATTCGGGTCAGCAGAATCCTAGAATTACTACTCTCCATAACATGTCCTCTGTTTATGAGTTTTCTGTAGGGGCTCTAACTCTTTTCCCTAGAAATATAATTTTTTATGAATCTTCACAGATAGAATTTACAGGCTGGGGGGTGGGGGGATGGGCTTGTAGAAGAATGACAACTCTTCCTTCCAAACTTTGCAAATGGATTCCTCTCAACCCCTAAATGTGTATCCCTGAAAACGATTCCAGTCCATCGACTAACATGGCCGCCAGGTGGCCATCTAAGTAATTACAACTTCCCCTATACTTAAAACTGTAACAAACTTATTGCATCTACATGTACCGCGAGACCACTCTTCAGATGTTTTTTCGAAACCTGTCTGGAGTGTTCTCCAAATGGTCTAAATAAGCCCGCATGAATTTGGTTCAGGTTCATCGACAAGTATGACCACTGTTGGGCATCTTGGGTTTTTCCTGTTATCACATCTTCTCCATAACCAGCGGAGGAATTTAGTCGAAATTTTGCATATGGATTCTTCTCAACCAGTTGATGCATCTTCCCAAAAAAAAAGGCCATTTTAGAAATGTTGGTCCAAAATTTTATTGAGCCCTATCCACACCCCTGCTCATGACCTATAGGTCAGGGTCACAGACTTAGAAATTTTATGTTAACCTTTGTCTGCTGAATAAATTAAGATGCCACTCCCATTTCTAATTTTCAGCCAATGAGATTACTTGATCCCGACTGTTGCTATATATAAATTCACATACTTCATGGCAAACAATGCAGATCAAGATCAGTTGGCTTCTTCAGAACCCAACTGATATGGATCTACACTGTTTGTATGCGGGCCTCGGTGGCTCAGTTGGATGCGCCGTCCGACTGGAGACCAGGAGGTCGCGGGTTCAACCCCCGTCGAGGTCGGCAACATTCTTTCGTGGAGATTGATCATGAAATATTTTCTACGGTCATTCTCTCCATTCCCCTGATTCAAGAAGGGCAGTTGTCAGTTTCTGGCGAAAGAATGTGCACAATACTGGTTAACCGCTTAGAGGACTAATCCTGCCCAGTAAACGTGTGGTTAGGTAAACTGACCGCGCTCGATATGACCCCATTGGGTTGACTGGGCCGTAAAACCTCAACACAAACAAATCTACACTGTTTGCAAAGGCAGGGTATATTCGGGTCAGCAGGACAAGGGTTAAAGTTTTGTGTCAAATTTTTTAAGATCTCTTAATTTCTAAATCCTTGTAATTTTAGAAACGGCAACTTCCCCTTTATTTAACATTGTATCAATATTGCACCCTCTTCTTACTCTACCCAACCCTTATATCCTAGCCTTTCCTAGCTTGGTAGGGTAGTGTGGGATAGCAGAAGGGAGGTTAGGGTAGGGCTATTCAGAATGGGGCAGAACATTGCAGGGAAGGGCAAGTCCTCAAAATATACCTGTATTTTAATATCAGATCAACCTCTTCGCAACACTCGCCTCACCTTTTAAGTTTGTTTTTGTTGTGGTTTTATGGCCCAGTCAACCAAATAGGGCCATGTCAAGCTTTGTCAGGTTACCTAACCACTTTCCCTTGCCAGAAACTGACAACTGCCCTTCTTGAATCAGCGGAAAGCAGAGAATAACTGTAGAAAATATTTCATGAACAATTACAGTAGACTACTGTTTCCTGGGAAACTCTTGTGAGTTATCTCCCCTTACTGAAATTTAGTGTAAAGAGTTATCCAAAATTTAAAAAAAAAAAAAAATTGCAAATTTGCAACAGAATGCTCAGAAATACTTGTTTCTTGTTTTGGTCTAATCAAGTGGAAACTATTTAATACAGCTAATAAATGTTGTAAAATTTCATATATAACTGCTCTATGAATTTTAATACTTTAACTTTTAAGATTTTATTTTCTTTTTCACTGAAGACAGAAGTGGTAGACAACAAATGAACAAATGGAATTTTCTCCTGAAAAAAAAAATGACTAATCATTAATGCATATAATAAAATGCTTAATAATTGTTTACTCATATTATTGAACACTTAATAATTGTTAATGCCTATTATAGAAGACTTAATAACAGGTTTCCAGACAGATAATTAGCTAATAACCAATTAACTGTTGTTGCCATAGCTGCCCTGAAGGGCTATAAAACTGGTGACTCAGTGATGAGGTTGAGATAGCTAACGTACAGTTGGGTTGTTTTTCATAAAAAACATAAATTACATAAAAAGAATACAGTGAAACTCAATGACTCAAACACCGATGACTTGTTTACTATGGCTGTTTCAAACTCATTTTAGAGTCCCTAGGGAAATTTTCTTATAACTCCATACAGGTATCAGTATATTCAGGATAATTAAAGGACATTTTTTCTTACTTTATGTTGAAATTGTCTCTTGTTGTGTGTACTCATTGCTTGATGAGGCAATTCTAATGAGTATGCACAACATACCTTTAGATTATAGAAGATCAAAAACATAATCCTGAATCTTCCTCAGTATGCCCCCTGACCAGGGGCTATGATTCACCCTCAGTGTCTTGAACTACCCCTATTTTGAACAAATTTTCAGGTGTTCGAGCCATTTAAAAGCGAGAGGCTGCATGGATGCACATGCCAATTTGAGTATCCCATAGCTCCATAGTTCAATCAAGAACTTATAGAACTAGACATGTGTCCAAAGTGCACAAATGCCCCACCCTTTGGTCTTTGCCCATATGGCAACAGCGTGGATGCAAAAATTTCAACAACTATTTTCCAAATGATCAGTCAAAAGTGTTATACGTTTTGACCACCAGCCCTTCCCCTGGGCATGACCCAGGGGCAACTCTAGCACAGAGTTGAAGGTTTAGATCTGGTTAAGTAGCATAGCAAATTTCAACTTCCTAGCATAAAAGGGACCCATGTTATATTCTCCAAGAGAAACACAGACATAAATGTAAATGTAAATTTGAATGTAAGCTGTAAATGTTTGACACTGGTTACAAACATGACATAAGCATGCACCAACATAATATCACGGTGAAATGCTATATGCCCATTGCTGCCTTCAGCAGGTGGGGGCATAAAAAAATATAATTTATGATCATTCTTCTATATAATCTTTACATTTTTGTTTGAATGCAACATTTTTTTCTGTTTGAATGCATTTTTTTTTGAGATTCATGATTGAACTGTTATATCTGAAACACTGCAATAATAAACCGTCTTATAAAGAAGTTCCTGTTTATGTGGACATGCTTACTCTTTTAAGGTAATATATACACTACAACCTCTTTATAACATGGTTCCTTATAACACAGTTCCTTATAACACAGTTCAAAGATGGATCCCAAAAATGTATAGATTATATTGAAAAATGACCATAAATGGTCATTTTTCAATATCATCTATACATTTTTGTTTGGATATAACATGGTTGTTTAACTAACATGGTTTATGCTATGGACCCCAACAGTAGTGTTATAAAGAGGTTGTAGTGTAATGCTTAAGCATGCTTATCTCTCAGCAAACGGCAATTTGAAATGTTTTTCTATAATATTTTTCTCAGAAAGTGGGGTTTTGATTTTCATGCAAGTAGTCTTATTAGGAGAAAATTTCCATGAAATGTTGAATCATGTTTACTTGCAAACTATTGATTTGTCTCATACCTGATAATGCAACAGGTTGATTTGACTACCTGATAAGTGCCTAACTAGTGGTGAGTGTAGACCCTAATTGGTCCCAACTCCAGCTTGGCCTACACATTATTTGCTTTTGGTGTTTTGTACAAATGTTTGTGTAAATATGGTATAAGAGTTGTAACTCAGTGTTGAGGCAGCTTAGTCCTGGATAAGCTATGTTTTTCAACCAGAAAA
Organism: Anodontia alba; assembly: GCA_964016985.1. Classification (NCBI taxonomy): domain Eukaryota; kingdom Metazoa; phylum Mollusca; class Bivalvia; order Lucinida; family Lucinidae; genus Anodontia; species Anodontia alba. The sequence continues at coordinate 25,089,880 of OZ024829.1, forward strand.
TATTCATATTTTTCTTTCCCATGAAGTGTATTGTGGATACTGGTTACAAGGGTTTTGTTGACTCCAATAAGTAAACACAATATATGAACAGAAAATGACTTATTTTTATTGCAAGAGGTGAAATCAATGTATATCCGAAATGAACAAAAATGATACTTTCACAAGTAAAAGAATATGATATTTTTACAACTTGTGAAAAATAACAAGTCGATGTTATTTTCACTAGTACTACTCATTTCAGATTACTTTGGTTGTCTTCAATGTATTCCTTATCAGATGCCGAACCCACTTAGGTTTTTTGAACTCCTCTAACTTCTCCGATTCTGAACAAAACTATTAAGTGTTGATATGCATTTTCTTAGAATGTAAGGAACATTATGGTTACAAGATTCTTTTGATTTGCCAAAACTTTTTGTTTTTGTCTCTCCTGTGCTTCACATGTTAAGCACTGAATGTCAGGATGTTCATGTTTTGTTTTGGTGATATTAGTTATGATGTCAGAAGCACGCATTGGCATGTAAACAATAAAATAAAAAGATTTTGTTTTTATCTCCCCTGTGCTTCACATGTTAAGCACTGAATGTCACGATGTTCATGTTTTGTTTTGGTGATGTTAGTTATGATGTCAGAAGCATGCATTGGCATGTAAACAATAAAATAAAAAGATAATTTACTCTTTTTTCAGTGAATACCATAAAAATTTTCATCTCGTGTAATGAAAACATTCAAATTTTCACTCCTGCTTTGCACTCGTGAATATACATGCACTGACACTTCATAACAAAATTTATGGTATTCGCAGCAAAAGAGTAAATATCCTCTATATCTTATAAGTACTCCCTTTGTCAGGTTTTTCTGGAGACAGACATTTACAGAATATAGAAAATAGGAATGATAAGCTTAATTATTAAACATGCTGAGTTGATGAAATAATTGTCAATAGTGAGAGTCATATACTGAGTCACTAGTCATAGCTACTGATAAGAGGGGGTATCCCCATAATATTTTTCTTATTTCTCTACAAAAACATATGTTGTGGGTACTCATTAGAAGCGCCTCGCCGAGGCGCTTCTAATGAGTACCCACAACATATGTTTTCGTGGAGAAATAAGGAAGATATCAGCATTTTTTGGATAAAAAAGCGCCTTATCTGTTGCTATGACTAGTAATTATCATGGTATTATTCTTAGTCCAGTTTTATACTGTAAGACAGTGACTCATGATTACTAATGAAATACTGTTAGAATAACTTGATAGGATGTCACAGACTCCATAGCATACCATATTTGATGCAGTTACAGCACATGCCCCTATAAGCGCTCAGTCAAACTTTTCTGTAGTCTTCAGATTACAGCCAGTGTACTTTTGTCTACTTCTGTATAAAGGCGTATGTTGTTGGTACTCATTTGAATTGCATTGACATGTTGATGCAATTCAAATGAGTACCAACATATGCTTTTATAAAGAAAATCAGAAAAAATGCACAAAAACAACACACAAGCATTATTAGGTAAGTCCTTTGCTGATAGTTTTTTAAGTGTACCCTTAGTATAGGTGGATACATATTTTACCACAAGTTTTCCCAGTAATTTTGAAAAAAAAATCTAAGTGCATGGTGCAGTAATTAGGCCAAATATGGTATTTGGATGCTGGAGGCTGTAATTTTATATCTGCCTCAGTACAGTCAAACCTCAATAGCTTGAACACCGATGGCTCGTTTACCATGGCTAATTTGAACTCATTTTTGAGTCCCTACGGAATTTTTTCACTAGCTCAAGAAAACAAATATTTAGGGAAATTTTCTTATTTTATCATAAAATTGTTTGTTGTGTGTACTCATTAGAATTGCCTCATTGAGGCAATTCTAATGAAACACGCAACATACAATTATTGTGAAGGAAATAAAATGTCCCTAAATTATCGCTGTTTGCTTCTTGACCTGGCACCATGATTAACCTTCAGTGGCTCGAACTACCAATGTCTCGAACAATTTTCAATGGTCCCAAAGATATTTGAGCCATTGAAGTTCGACTGTAATATGAAAGGTTTCAAAAATGTCAGAATCGGTTTTGCTTGAGCTCAAAGAAATCGGGGCTGGCGGGCCCTCTGGCAGGATGATGTTACTGGATTGCAACGTTGTGTCTGAAGTAAGGTATTTTGGAGAGGCAGTACTATTAGAGTGGGCACTGAACTCCCAATTATATCCAGACATTTCATGATATGTTTGAAAGACTTTTGAGTGTCTCACACACACACACACACACAAACACACGCCACTTAATTCTCGTCCGACTTGTTTTGGGATACCAACTTTATCCCATTGGAGAAAAGAAAAGACATGTCACACAATCCGGCAGCTTTTATCATAGATATAAGGGGGTGGTCGGGTGGTGCGAAGGTGTCATGTATCTTATGTCACCGGGGCGTCCAGCTGATATTGGCTTACAGTTGGGCAAGGTCTGCTATCCTTGTAGCAGGTAAGGGTAGGGAGGTTTTTATTTCTTCTGTTTCTTCACTTTCATTCCTGTTCCTCTTTCTTCCCTATCCCTCTCTTTCATCTCATCTGCTATTTCCGTCTCTTTTCTCCCTTTCTCTGGGAGACGACACAAAATGACCCACAAGGGTTGACGTGTCGTTAAACCCCAACACAATCAAATTATCATAGATATACAATGTATCTATTAAATGTGTTGTGAAGTAAATTGCCCCACTAACATTGTGATTCAGCACATAGTAAAAGTGGTGATATTCAAATTTCAAGACCGGTATGTTAAGGTATAAATTGTCCCAAATACTATGAGTAAAATCGGAATGTTGTATTCTGTGTTTCAGAGAAGAGAAGTGAACATGGATTTGCAGCAGGGCAACACCAGCCCTATAGACATGAAGCAACTGCTGTTTAACAATCTGCAGTTCCTGGGTCTTGATGCTCCTGCAATGGAGGCCAGTAATCATATACCATTTAACAAGTAAGTAATTCTACTTTTATTACAGTACTCTATTTCCAAATAACATTGCCCTTTTTCGTGGATTGCTTTGAAACAAAAAACATACGTTGTGGACACTGATTAGAAGTGACCTATTAACCCTTAAAGCACCAAGAAAATCTGCATCTGAAAATGTCGTCTGTTTATCTCGTCTGCTGAATATTCTTGCAAACTTTTCAAACCTATTTTTGCATACAGGCAAACAGTGTGGACCCAGATCAGACTGCTCCTAAAGGAGCAGTCTGATCTGGGTCCACACTGTTTGCAAAAAATGACTTTTAAAATCACAAGCAGATGACAATAGTTGTGATTGGCGCTTTAAGGGTTAAGGCATTTCTAAGGAACACCCACAGCATATGTTTTCATGGAAAAGTAAGAAAGGTATCAATACTTTTTGTTGGGAAAAAGGTGCCTTATGATTAAGGATGCTGATTATGGCATATATAAATAATACAAATTGAATGTTATTGCAGGACAATGTTTGATCTGCCGAATAGGAGAGGGGCCGAGATTGTTTTACACTTCCTGTTTCAAAGACTGAACCCAATCACTTGTAAGGAAGCATTTAGGTTTGTAGAATTTATTCAAGTATTATTGTAGTATATTTGAGGAATGGATGCATCTCCAGGGGAAATAACTTTGACATAGAAGTATTTGCTAACCTTCTCATTGTTGACTACTCTTAAAGGATAGAAGTTGCTCCTTTCCTTTAAGTGTAGTCTCTATTTTTGAAAGATTTCAAGAACCAGTGTCTTCAAAAGTTGCCTCCCTTTGCAAATCAGCAGCAAATCTTTCAGCTGTATCCTTTCCCCTCAAACTCAGAAAACCAACAATTTCTGCTACACTAATAGCAAAGACACAAGCTATTTGCATAGAGTGCCTTATTTGGTTGGGAAGTTTAACGCTTAGCACTTTGGGTAAAATTTTCAGCAGACAGCATATTGAAATATTTTTCTTATTTTTCCCAGAAAACAGGATTTGGCATTTAATGCAATTGGGCATTTAATGCAATTGTATCCAATGGAGACAGCTTGCATGAATGTGAAATCCTGATTGGAGAGAATTTGTATGAAATGCCAATCCCATTTAAACAAGATTTGGCTTTTCATGCAAATTCTCTCCAATGGAGACAATTTGCATGAAATGCCAATCCCATTTAAACAAGATTTGGCTTTTCATGCAAATTCTTTCCAATGGAGACAATTTGCATGAAATGTCAAATCCTGATTGGAGACAATTTGCATGAAATGCGAAATCCTGTTGTCTGGTAAAATAAACAAATTGTCAACTTGCCATTTGCTGAATTAGCCCACAGCATGCTTAATGAGGAGTCGGGTAAAGAGTTATTGTATGTCTCCTGTACAACACACTATACTGGACTTCACCTGCACTGGATATATAATAGAAAGGATTGCATTTAAGGATGAACAGCTCTAGATATGTATGCACACGAATGGTCCAACAAAATAAGGTTGTGTAAATACATGCAAAAAGTACCTCGCTGCCCAATTTAACTGAAACATTGATGAAAGCTCCATAAAACCTCAAAGGTACCACTTTCCTTCAGAACACAATATGAGCCCTACCAGGTGAAAAAAGTGTCTTCAGGCATATTGTATGTAAATTTACATATTCACCTCTTGTGCTTTAAGCCCCTTTGCTGTCAGTTACTGCACTCTTCAGTTACCAGTGATTCAGTTAGCAGACAGCCAAGGCTCTGGGCCGAGTTGTTCAAAGCATCGTTAGCTTAACGAGCTTGTTAGTGGTAAAAAATCTTGACTGTTTTAGTAAGTACAGTATCTAATTCGCAGGTATTTTTGCTGAAAAAAAATGCGAGTAGCTTTTGCAAATGCATTTTTTCAGCAAAATATATTAGCATATATGCCATATATAATGATCAACCTTTTCAGTATATGTTAACTAACAACATTATTAGTTTTGAACAACTGGGCCCAGATCATATTGCAGAACTGTGCAGGCTCATCTGGGTCTTCACTCTCCTCATATATCTGACTCTGAAGACATCATTTAGTGTAGAAATACAAAAAAAAAAAAAAGAAAGAAAAGATATGTATAAATCTTACTTGATAGAAGTAAATGCTTTTTCTGGAGGTTTTTTTTTTTTTTTTTTTTTTTTTTTTTTTTCACAAAAGCATGTTGTGAAAACTCACAGGAATCACTTCAGTGAGAACTGCCTTGTGTACTCATAGCATGTGTTTTTATGGAGAAAATCTGCTTGTCAGAAAATCTACTTGGACATAGGTCTAGAAAAGAGTGGGTATCAGGTAAATATTTTTCTTATTTCTCCACGAAAACATATGTTGTGGGTACTCATTAGAAGCGCCTCAGTGAGGCACTGCTGAGGTGCTTCTGAGTACCCACAATATATGTTTTTGTGGAGAAATAAAAAAATATGTATACTGTTGGATTGAAAAAAAGCATCTTATCAAGAGCTATGCTTGGAGGGAAAAAATCTGATCCAGAGCTCTGTAATTACAGGGTAATTACTGTCATTGTTTCTGTGTAATGGGGGATCATAATGCAGTGTCTGCCATGTCAGACAGCTTTGGGAGCATGTAAATCAGCATGCTTCTAATTGTGAATTGCCTTCAGAATTGCCTTCAGTTTTATTGTGAATGATACATGATGTGAGCTCTTTGTTCCTAGTTAGTCATAGCTGGAGATAAGAGGGATATCCAGAAAAACATTTTCTTATTTCTTGACAAAAACAGTATTATGTTGTGGGTACTCATTAGAAGCACCTCTGGTAAACACTTGGGTACTCATTAGAAGCACCTAACAAATACCAGACAAGTGCCTTATCTAGAGCTATGTCATTTTTGACCAGCCATGAGAAAACCAACATTTCTGTCCACATAAGTATCTACTTAACCCTTGTCCTGCTGAATAAATTAAGATGCCACACCTATTTCTAATTTTCAGCTAATCAGATTGCTTGATCCGAATTGTTGCTATAAATTCACATACTTGATGGCAAACAGTGCAGATCCAGATCAGTTGGCTTCTTCAGAAGCCAACTGATCTGGATCTACACTGTTTGCAAAGGCAGGGTATATCCGGGTTCAGCAGGACAAGGGTTAATATTTTCTGTATTTTGCCATTTGCCATAGTGTTATATAACAGGGTGTTCAATTGTTTTAAACAACATGTTTACTATGTTTCCATAAATAGCTTTATTTACAATGTTTCCAAAAATAACTTTCTGGAATGTTCAACATGTTTACAATAACATGATGTTTACGTCCTTGATTCTGGACTGAGTTCTTTTTGGAATGTCATGGAAGATTTAGAAGTTTCTTGATTGGAACTGGAAAATAAGAGATGCTTGTAGAAAATTCTTTTTCTAGAACCTTCTTTGATATTATATAAGGAGAACAGATTTTCATCTGGGCATCTTTGTATACTTTCACTGGAAATTATTCTATACTGGATTACTTACTATTTTATTCATTCTGGACTTAAATTCTGAATTCAGGAACTTTAAATTGTGGGATCAGAAACTGATATTCAAAGGATTTGTTTTATAAATTCTCATGGATTATTTCAGAGGGACTTTGTGACATAAACTTGAAAGGTACTGTTCACTTACATTCTTTTGTTTTGAATCTTATCTTATTTTTTTGTGAATAAATATTGTTAATAATTTAAAGCTTGTTGCTGGTTTCACTTTCATTTCTTTCTCGTTACGCCTGGCTCGTAACAGAAATTGGGGGCTCGTCCGGGATCGAACATTTTCTTGAGCTAAAACAAGTTTGAGCTTTTTAAAGAAAACAAATATTGATTTTTAAAGAAAAAAAATATTTGTTTGCTATAAAACAAGTACTGACTTTTAAAAAATCTCAGTAAATATAAAAATATTTGTTTCATAAAAAAACAAGTATTGACTTTCAAAAAATATAATAATAATAAAAAAAAAAAAAAAAAAAAAAAAGCAAGTATTGACTTTTGAAAAATATCAGTAAATAAACTCTGATTGATAAATTTACTTGATAAAACCAGCAAAAAGCAATCATGTCATTTGACCTTCAAGCTTTTATTGCTGCGCCTTCGCAGGAGCTGTTAAATTTGGCCAAAAAGTCAGATTTGTTGGATATTGCTGCTCACTACGAATTGACTAACGTCAACAAGTCCATGTTAAAACAGGAAATAAAAAATGTTTTGGTCCAATTTTTGGTTGATAAGGAATTGCTAGATTCTTCTGCTTTGTCTCTTGTTCTCATTACACATACAGATTTGCAAATGCGAGAACTTGAGATTCAGAAACAAATTGAACTTGAAAAATTAAGATTAGAGCAAGAAAAATTTAAAATTGAACAAGAAAGACAAATGCAGAAAGAAAGAATAGAAATAGAAGAGAAAGAAAGAGAAAGGCAATTTAATTTAAGAATGAAAGAACTAGAAATGCAAAATATGACAGTAAAACGGCAACCTTTAGAGTCTGGCTCTCATTTTGATGTTACCAAACACATTAGATTAGTTCCTCCATTTCAGGAAAAAGAGGTTGACAAATATTTTCTTCATTTTGAAAAAGTAGCAGAAAATTTAAAGTGGCCAAAGGAGCATTGGACCTTGCTTTTGCAAAGTGTTATAATTGGGAAGGCTCGAGAAATTTATACTCAGCTGACTGTCGAGCAGAGCTCCAGTTATGATACTGTAAAGGAATTAATTCTTAAGGCTTATGAGTTGGTCCCTGAGGCTTACAGGCAAAAATTTAGGAACAGTAAGAAAGAAAATGAGCAGACCCATGTAGAATTTGCTAGAACTAAAGAACAGTTATTTGATAGGTGGTGCTCTTCGAAGAAAATTGACTCTGATCATGAAAAACTTAGGCAGCTCATGCTTGTAGAAGAGTTCAAAAGGTGCATAAATTCAGACATTAAGTCCTTTTTAGATGAGAAACAGGTTGAAACTTTGGAAGCTGCAGCTAGACTTGCAGACGATTATGCTTTAACACATAAAGTTTCCTTTATTAATAAGTCAAATCCCTCTAGAAGACCATTTTTCCCACAGTCAGGATCCAAACATAGTCCCAGTAATCCATCTGGCAATTATAGCCAAACATTTACTCCCAAACCCAAACCTTCTGGTGAAAATAAAGATCAAAATCCCTTATCTCAACCAATTTGCAATTATTGCAAAAGGACAGGTCATATTATATCTGAATGTTTACATTTGAAAAGAAAGAAAGAAAAACAAGAGGGGCTTAAACCTACAGGCCTCACCTCTTTACGGTCAAAACCACAGTCATGTGTTAAGGAGGAAGATCCTATCCAGACCAAAAGGCCTGAGACTGATTCTGTTATGGAGATTTATGAACCATTCTTATCAGATGGTTTTGTGTCACTAAATAGTGACTATGCCCAATCTACCCCAATTAAAATCTTACGAGATACCGGAGCTTCTCAATCCCTTATTTTAGCAGATACTCTGCCTTTTTCTGAGAAGACTTCTTCTGGGACAAGTGTCCTTATTCAGGGTGTAGAGTGTGGATTTGTTAATGTTCCTCTTCATAACATTTATTTATCCTCAGACTTGGTAACTGGTTTAGTGGCTGTCGGTATTCGACCTTCTTTACCTTTTAAAGGTGTTCACTTACTGTTAGGCAATGACTTAGCAGGAGATAAGGTTGTGGTAAATCCACTTTTGACTACTATACCTTGTCTTGATCAGCCACCTGATCCCATTGAACAGGAAATCCCTGATCTGTACCCATCTTGTGCTGTTACAAGGGCCATGGCAAAGAAAGCAAAACAGAATGATGGGGAAATTGATTTAACTGATACCTTTTTGGGTCAGTCTTTTACAGACGAGATTATAAATTCTCTTTCACCCAGCCTGTCTGGCAAGCAGACAGACTTAAGTGACAAGTCAGAGTCCAGTCATTACTCTTCAGTATTAAATGACCAAGGTCAAGGTCATGACTTGGTGTCAAGGTCACAACTTTGTAAGGAACAGCATAATGATCCTGAAATTTTGCCTTTGCTTGAAAGGGCTTTAGATGAGAAAGAAATAGATCAAGTCCCAGTCTGTTTTTATGTCAAAAATGGCATTTTAATGAGAAAATGGCGTCCTCCTGATGTCTCAGCAGAAGACGAGTGGACTGTTAACCACCAAATAGTGGTTCCAAGGGTTTATCGCCCTGAAATTTTGAACTTGGCCCATGACACTCCCATGTCAGGTCATTTAGGTATAAATAAGACCTATCACAAAATTCTTAACCATTTTTACTGGCCAGGGTTAAAATCTGACGTTTCCCAATTTTGTAAATCTTGCCATACTTGTCAGATGGTAGGAAAACCCAACCAGACAATACCAAAAGCTCATTTACAGCCGATTCCTGCTTTTGATGAACCTTTTAGCAGAATAATTATTGACTGTGTTGGTCCCTTGCCCAAAACAAAGTCAGGTAATGAATATCTTCTCACTATAATGTGTGCTTCTACACGTTTCCCAGAAGCCATTCCACTTAGGAATATTAAAACTAAGAACATTGTTAAGGCTTTGGTAAAGTTTTTTACATTTGTAGGTCTCCCAAAGTCTGTTCAGTCGGATCAGGGCTCAAATTTCATGTCTGGAATTTTTCAGCAGGTCATGCATGAGTTGGGCATTACTCAGTATAAATCGTCACCTTACCATCCTGAAAGTCAAGGTGCCCTTGAAAGATTTCATCAGACACTGAAAAATATGATCAGATCATACTGCTTTGACACTGAAAAAGATTGGGATGAAGGCATTCATTTGTTGTTGTTTGCTGTTAGAGAATCTGTTCAGGAATCTCTTGGTTTCAGTCCATTTGAGCTGGTATTTGGCCACACTGTGCGTGGACCTTTGAAACTTTTGAAAGAAAAATTTCTCTCAGTTGATGACAGTTCTCTGAACTTACTTCAGTATGTATCAGATTTTAAAGACCGGCTGTCTAAAGCTTGTGAAGCTGCTCGGACCAATCTTAAGTCAGCACAAAGGAAAATGAAACGTTGGTATGATGAAAATGCAAAAGAAAGACAATTCATGCCTGGAGACAGGGTACTTGCTCTTTTGCCTATTCCTGGCAAACCACTGCAAGCCAGATATTACGGCCCTTACACTGTAGATAAACAGATTAGTGATGTTAATTACATTGTTAACACTCCTGGGAGACGCAAACAAAAACAGTTATGTCATGTTAACATGCTTAAACAATACATAGATAGGGATAGCTCTTCTGTTACACCAATTAGTGTTGTTAGTTCAGTCCCTCAGGAACAAAGTGAAGTGAACTCTGAAGACATGAAATTCATCAAATCTGATCCTGCTTCATCAAAACTTCAGAATTCTGACATTCTAAAGGATCTCGACCAGAAACTTTCACACCTAGATCCAGTCCAAAGAAAAGAACTGAAACAGTTAATTTATCAATATGAACACTTATTTCCGGACATTCCTACAAGGACTGACAAAATTTATCATGATTTGAATGTTGAGGACTCACAACCTGTCAAACAACATCCATATAGAATGAACCCAACAAAACAAAAATATCTTAAGGAGGAAATTCAGTATTTGCTGGACAACGATTTCATTGAACCAAGTCAAAGTGAATGGAGTTCACCTTGCATTCTTGTGCCAAAACCTGATGGAACATATCGGATGTGCACCGATTACAGGAAGGTCAATAATTTGAGTAAAACAGATACTTTTCCCATCCCAAGAATGGATGATTGTATTGACAAAATTGGAAATTCAAAATATATAACTAAATTTGATCTTCTGAAAGGATTTTGGCAAATTCCTCTCACAGAAAGAGCTAAAGAGATCTCAGCATTTGTTACTCCTGACGGATTGTATCACTATAAAGTAATGCCTTTCGGAATGAAAAACTCTCCAGCAACATTTCAACGCTTAATCAACACCATAATAGCTGGAATCGGGCATTGCGATGCTTACATCGATGATGCCATCATATACAGTGATGAATGGAATCACCATCTTGGAACTATCAAAGCATTCTTTGATAAACTAAGTGAAGCAAAATTGACAATAAACCTTGCTAAAAGTGAATTCTGTCATGCAACTTTAACATTTCTAGGACATGTTGTGGGTCATGGTCAGGTTAAACCTATAGAGGCTAAAGTTGAAGCTATTTCAAATTTTCCGGTGCCCACAGGCAAAAGACAACTGATGAGGTTTCTTGGTATGGCCGGTTATTACAGAAAATTCTGTAATAATTTTTCTGTCATTGCTGAGCCACTGACTAATTTACTTAGTAAAAGAATGAGGTTTAAGTGGACCAGTGATTGTCAGAATGCCTTTGATAAACTGAAAGCCATACTGAGAAGTGAGCCAGTTCTCTTGGCACCAAATTTTAATAAAGAATTCAAGTTAGCAGTAGATGCGAGTGATGTTGGTGCAGGTGGTGTATTACTGCAAGAGGATGACAATGGTGTGGATCATCCAGTTTGTTACTTTTCCAAAAAGTTTAACAAACATCAAAAGAATTATTCTACAGTAGAGAAAGAATGTTTGTCTCTCATTCTTGCTCTTCAACATTTTGAAGTTTATCTGACTTCTTCGTCCTCACCTATTGTTGTTTTCAGTGATCACAATCCACTGACTTTCATCCATAAGATGAAAAACAAGAATCAGAGGTTGCTCAGATGGAGCCTGTTGTTACAGGAATACAATCTTGACATCAGGCATATCAGGGGAAAAGATAATATTATTCCTGATGCCTTGTCCAGAGCATGATGTCTTGATCTGTGGTGTCCTGTAACTTGCTGTATATAAGATAATAATTGCCTTTATCAGTATTTTATTTTATGATAATTTTATGGCAAAAGAAAGCTTTATTACATAAATCTTTCTTTTCCCTGAAGAGGGGAAGTGTTATATAACAGGGTGTTCAATTGTTTTAAACAACATGTTTACTATGTTTCCATAAATAGCTTTATTTACAATGTTTCCAAAAATAACTTTCTGGAATGTTCAACATGTTTACAATAACATGATGTTTACGTCCTTGATTCTGGACTGAGTTCTTTTTGGAATGTCATGGAAGATTTAGAAGTTTCTTGATTGGAACTGGAAAATAAGAGATGCTTGTAGAAAATTCTTTTTCTAGAACCTTCTTTGATATTATATAAGGAGAACAGATTTTCATCTGGGCATCTTTGTATACTTTCACTGGAAATTATTCTATACTGGATTACTTACTATTTTATTCATTCTGGACTTAAATTCTGAATTCAGGAACTTTAAATTGTGGGATCAGAAACTGATATTCAAAGGATTTGTTTTATAAATTCTCATGGATTATTTCAGAGGGACTTTGTGACATAAACTTGAAAGGTACTGTTCACTTACATTCTTTTGTTTTGAATCTTATCTTATTTTTTTGTGAATAAATATTGTTAATAATTTAAAGCTTGTTGCTGGTTTCACTTTCATTTCTTTCTCGTTACGCCTGGCTCGTAACAATAGCTTTAATATGCACCTGCATCATATGTTTTCAGGGGTAAGTAAGAAAAATGTCAACATGTTCTGGTTGTAAAAATGCAACTTACGAATATTCTTTATGTTCGTTGTGACGACTAGATCAAAGGGAAAAAGACTAACAGTGGCTCAGTCACGCCTGGCTGTTAAATTTTGGTCTGTCTCCCTAAGTTTTGGAAGGAAATGCCTTGACAATTCACACTTATGGTAGTCTGTGATCCTAAATGAAAAAGCTTAGTCTTTTTCCATGAGATCAGCCTGTGCATGGACACAGTCTAAGCAGAGTTTCTCTTTTCATTAGTCTCTAGGACTCGCTGGACAAACTGAGTATACAACATATTGATAATATACAGTCGACTCCCGTTATCTCGAATTCCAAGGGACTCTCTGAAATACTTCGAGATATCCGTACCTCGACATATCAGATTTGCAGAATTGAGGAAAAAATAATTCGAACAACCATATTTAACAAATATGTATGTAATTGGACTCTTGAAGTTTGAGATATATTGAAAATATTGTGAAAAAGAGGAGAAATTGCTCCTTAGGAGCAATTTCGCCTCTTTTCCACAATATTTTTTTACCTGTTGTTAGATTTTCATGTTTAAGCAGGGACCAGATTTTCACCTGAGATAAGTGGTTATTCGAGATAAGCGAGGTCGAGATAACGAGAGTCAACTGTATTAGTAAGTGCCAAACCCTCTGCGAAATGTGGTATTTTGGTTTATTAGGTTGGAAGGGTTACAGTTTACTTTTACTTGTTTTCTTCCAGGGATTGCTGGCCAATACATGACAAGAAAAGAGAACAGACATTCAGAAAAACTTGCTCCAATTGGCTAGTAACTATTGCCAAGGTACTGTTGTTGTTTATGATCATTGGGCCAAAAGTAATTCTCTTAGATAAATGACAGGGCTAAAAATATCCAGTTGTTCATCATCCTGAGACAAATGCAGTCTTCTGCTAGAAAGGTAGCGGATATATTTTTGTGCACCAAAGATGATTCAAATGAGCCAGTGCAGGAGAAAACCTACAGTAAGACGTGCAGCCAGGGAAGACTCAGATCAGCCTGCGTATCCCTGCAGTCTGATCAGAGTCTTAGCTGATGGCTGTGCTTTCTGTAGCCTCCAGGCTATTAAAAGAGGGATGGACGAGAGGCCTTTCTGTACTTGGTGGATGTACAGGCTGATCAGTCTTTGCTGGTCACACAGGTCTAATTGTAGGTTTTATTGTGCATTGGCTCAAATATACATCTAGTGCTAGATAAGGCACCTTTTTGGACGGGTTTTTTAAAAAATCCGTCCTTTTAAATAGCAATGTCCGAGTGGGCTTGTGTGCGTCGGGCATCGTCCCAGGTTAGCCTTTTTCTTAACCTTTTTTCAAAGTTATATGTTACCTTTATTCTTCAGTGGATTGCTTTCATATTTGGTAGGGATGAAGAGGAGGACCAGTAGGTGTTTCCCATGCAAGAGAGACAACTCTCACTTTCTTCATTATTTAAAAAAAACTCGTCCATAATGCCGTTTATATAATAGGCATTTTTCTTATTTATATAATTATGAAAAAATAAGAAGAAAAATATTTATCTGGCTTCTTCTCTTATCTGGAGATATTTATGTCACAGCTTTGATAATAGGGTTAGCCAGATAAAATAAATAGTTTTCATAGGTCTGGATAAGAGTGGGTATCGGGTAAATATTTTTCTTATTTTTCCACAAAAACATATGTTGTGGATACTCATTAGAAGCGCCTCACTGAGGCGCTAAATGGAACAATACTTTTTGGTTGAAATAAGCACCTTTTCTACATTTCATATATATTATTACACATCTACTGATTGTCAACCAGAAATTCAACATGTTTTAACTGATTGTAGATTATAGACCTCTAAAAGGGTAATTGGCAAACAGTGCAGACCCAGATCAGATGCCCCAGAATGTGGCATCTGGTCAGTGTGTTCACTGTTTGCAAATATTTCACAGGGCCCCTAGGGGAACCTTTAAAACCTATAGAAACCTTTAATTTTGTCGAAATCCTTTAAAACCTTTAATTTGGCTGAAAAAGTTGTAAAATCCTGTAATTTGATTAGAAAACCTTTATATTTTGCAATTTGTAAATGCATAAGAAAGACAGAGGAAACATGTAGCATTTCATAACAGCAAATTATAGTTCTGTGACTGAAATTCATATGTTCCTAATCAGAAATGCAAGTTAATATTGTCATTACCATTTAAAGATAAAAAAATCAGATTTTTTCTGCAATTTTTCTCCCTGTTTTACTTAAGAGGTGATGGTGCGGGGTTCTTTTTTTTTTCTTGTGGATCTGGCAAGAAATTTAAATGTTAAATGCTCTTTATTTTGTACAAAAATCATCCTTAAACACCTTTATTTGCCACAAAATTGCGCTTATAAAAGCCCTTTATTTTTAAGAGAGCCTACTAGGGGGCCTGATTTCATCCATTTTTCTCTAAGAATATCTAAATCACATAGCCGGACATACCTAAAATCTAAATTAGAATTATCCAGTACATAGTGTTGGGGGGAGAGTTCTTTCAGTCTACACTGGGTATATGAGAGTTAAGGTAACTACCAGTCACCTCTTAACTTTAAACAAAAAATGTGGCCTTTGGGTGGTTGCAGTGTAAAAGCTGGAAGTATTTACTTATCTTTTTTTCTGTCTATTAAATTAATATCCTTACTATTTTCCAATTGATTTTTGCTGATTCAGTCTTTTCTCAGGCCAATAGTGAAAGCATCTAGAGTGTTTTATTGTGATGCAATCCCATACAATTTTATAGCAAGAGATGTGAGTTCAGATTCCCTTATTAGAACAATTGAATCCTAAGAGCTCTAAGAAATAGTCCACATATATACAGACAGCAAAAACCTAGATCAGCCTGTGAATTTGTTCAGTCCGACAACAGCTTTTGCTATCCACGAATTTTACTGTTGCCAAAGATTAAGTAAGAAGACAGCCTACATTATATTAACAAGTGTTGTAATGTATAGTGAAAATTGGTATGCAGGGTCAACAATTTAATGCCATTTTTTGCAAAAGTTTATGACTTTGAAGTTTTAAACTGTTTCTTTTTTATTATTTCTAACAAAAGTTTGGTCTGAATAAATCTTTTTTTATAATTGAATCTTCCTTAATTTTCCTGTATTATATGTTGAAAAAAAAACAGGTTTTGAAGCTCTAGTTAAGAAGGATATCCAGATTATATTTTTTCTTAATAATCTATGAAATTTATGTTATAGGTTGCTGAGGCACTTCTGATGAGTACCTACAAGGGATATCTGAAAAATTCTTAATATTTTTTTATGAAAAACAAAAATCTGTTATCAACTGATAGGCTAAGCTATATACATTTTGCATGGCAATGTTAGAGTAACCCATTTTTAACTGGCCGGGACTGTGTCCCTGGAGAGCTTATGTTGTCACCCAGTGGTTGGCGTCAGCATCCCCGTCCGCTTTGGCGTCCGCGTTAGCACAGTGTTTAAGTTTACAAAAGTGTGCATAGTTTCTTAACTGTTTCAGGTACTGCTTTCATATTTGGCCTACACCTACCTTAGGGTAAGACCTTTCAATAGCATACACCGCCATCCCCAAGTTAGACCCTTTATGTACTTCAAGATCAGTTCTTACTTTGTCATTTACATCCATGTTTAAGTTTTGGGTTTAACTTTTGAAAAGTGTACATTACTGCTGAAGTGTTCATGATAGAGCTTTAATATTTGGCCCACACCAGCCTTAGGGTTAGACCTTTCAAAAGCACACACCCCTTTCTCAGTTTGATCTTCTGCCTAGGTCAAGGTCAGGTCAGTCTTTGTCATTTGAACCCATGTTCGAGTTCTGCTTTTCAGTTTTGAAAAGTGTTTGTAACTGCTGAAGTATTCAAGATATTGCTTTAATATTTGGTCCACACCAATATTAGGGTAAGACCTTTCAATAGCACACACCCTTTCCTCAGTTTGACCTTCTGTCTAGGTCAAGATCAGGTCATACTTTGTCATTTAAACCCATGTTTGAGTTCTGCGTTTAAGTTTTGAAAAGTGTTCATAACTGCTGAAGTATTCAAGATGCCGCTTTAACATTTGGCCCACACTTACCTTTGGGTAAGACCACTTTATTAGTACACACCCCTTCCTCAGTTTTACATTCTGCCTAGGTCAAAGTCAGGTCATACTTTGTCATTTACAGCTGTGTTTAAGTTTTGAAAAGTGTACATGACTGCTGAAGTATGTAAGATATAGCTTTCATATTTTGTCCACACCAACCTAAGAGATTCCTTTCATATTTCGTCCACAGCAACCTAAGGGATTCAGCATGTAAGATATAGCTTTCATATTTTCTCCACACCAACCTAAGGGAAGATGTTTCAATGGCATATACCCCATCCCTCAGTTTGACATTCTTCCGACATCAAAGTCAGGTCATACTATGTCATTTACGGCTATGTTGAAGTTCTGCATTTAATCTTTAATATTTAAAGATTATTTTCTTATCCAATCCGCCCTTTCTGGTGAGCTGCATTGTCTTCTGACAACTCTTGTAGACTTAATAGAATCCCCAACAATATATATTGGAAGAGTCCAGTTTCAATTTTAGGTATGTCAGGCAATGTAATTTGGATACTCCAAGAGAAAAATGGCTAAACTGTTTGCAAACAGTGGAGACTATGATCAGATGCCGCATTCAGCGTCATCTGATCTGGGTCTGCACAGTTTGCCAGTTACCCTTTTGGTGGATCTCAAGACTAAAATGGGTTAATGCAGTCAGATTAGATGTGCAGGCTCATCTACACCTTTGTTGTCAACATATCTTCATGTAAAAAGAACCCTTTTGTAATGACATCATTCAGTTGTAAATAACACTAATCATTATGTTTTTTGTAGGATGACCCAGACTCTCATCTGCCAAGAATAAATGCCTCACTGTTTATGTCTCCAGGAGGAGATAAATTTTACCAGCTTCTTTTCCATTTCTCAGGCTATGTGTTACGGAAGGTGTTGGAGAAAGAATTAGGTAACTGTTAGTTTTCTACAAAAAACAGATACTTGATTACAAATGAGAGCTATCTGAACTTTGAGCTGCCTGACATATAGATGGGCAACAGCATTTGTAAACAATGAAGTATAGCTGTAGATAAGACGGACACTCAGATAAACACCATAGGTCTAGATAAGGGTGTGTATCAGTTTAATATTTTTCTTATTTCTCAACAAAATTATATGTTGTGGTTACTCATTAGAAGCGCATAGCTGAGGCAGTTCTAAAAGAAAAATATAAATACTTTTTGGTTGAAAAAAGCACCTATCAAGAGCTCTTAATTATACTTTTATGCCCTCTCTTGCCAAAGGCTGGAGTGAGGCATATAGTGTTTTGCTGTGATGTTACTTCTGTACGTGAGTGTATGTCACATTCGTAATCATATCATCATATCATAATCATAATCGGATTTTTGATTAACATGCAGGTAAAGGGGCAACATCCACATCAATGGGCCCCCTTCCAGATAGCTGGCTTGCTGCATGCATGGCAGATCTCACACCAGATCTCCAGGTACGTCTATCATGAGGGTTGATAGCCGAGAGCTTCCACTCTCTGCAATCCCTCTCTGTCAGCTGCTTCCATGTCATTTTGGGCCTCCCAGGCCCACGCTTTCCATCAACCTGTATGTCAAAGGCTGTCTTGATTGCACCACTAGAGCGTTCCACATGTCTATACCATCGAAGTCTTCTCTCCTTCAGGATGAGGTCCAGATCCTCAGTGCCAAGCCGCACAAGTAGCTCATTGGAACTGGTGGTGACAATGTCTTGCGGCCTGACATTGCAGATCTGTCTGATCATTGCCCTGTCATTTCACTGCAGACGCTGGAGGTTTGGCTTTGTCAATGGCCAAGTCTTGTTGGCATGGAGCATTGCGCTCCGCACACAAGAGCTGTACACATGGCCACGTGTTTTGAAAGAGAGGTGGCGTGAAGAGAGGACTGGTAGCAGATCCTTGAACTTCTTCCAGGCGGTTTTCACACGTGTTGTGGTTGAAAATTCACAGCCACCTGCTGCTGAGAGCATTTCTTCTAGGTAGCAAAAGGAAGCTACCACCTCAAGCTTGTCAGGTCCGACCTGGACTTCATTCTGTGGTCTGCCATCCAAGGGGCGTGCAGTTCCCTGGCACCGTGTACATCTATAGTCGGGTCCTTTTTCAAATGCTTGAGCCCACTGCATTTCTTGTGCACCCAGTGCTTGCAGCCATTGCAGAAGATGCTGTTGCTGCCCACTCCAGTGCGACAGACAGCGCATGGAAACTCACCTGAACTCTGCAGGAGGTCCAGTCCCGTACCTCCTGCAGAGTTCAGGCGATCAGAGTCTAATAAATGTTTAAGTTTACACTCAAATTTACATTCACATTCAGGTCTTTGTTTCTCTTGGAGGTCCATCGCCCGTTTTGTATCGTGCGTTGTGCGGCATCAACAATTTGCTTTAAAAGCCTATACCCCTGGGCCAGTTGACTAGAAACTTGGTAGGAAGCATTGGGGTGACTTATAGAGCAAGAAGAGCTAAAATTGAACTCATTGGAATTCCAATATGGCCCCCACAGTCACCATTTTGAAAATCCATTTTGAACTACTTCTCCTGAACGGAAAGGCCAACTGACTTGAAACTTGATAGGAAGTATCGGGGTGACTTTTAGATAAAAAATAGCTAAAATTGATCTGATCGGAAATCCAAGATGGTCTCCATGTTGAAAGTCTCTTTTGAATTTTTTCTCCAGAACCAAAAGGTCAGTTGACTTGAAGTTTCATTGGCAGTATTAAGGTGACTTGTACATCAAAAGTAGTCCTCATTCTGGTTGGAAATCCAAGAATGCCACCAGAGCCACCATCTTGAAAATCTATGTTGAACTACTTCTCTTGAACCGAAACTTGTCTGGTAATCAGGTGAGGGATACAGGGCCATCTTTGCCTTCTTGTTCCTAAAGGATTTAGTCTTAGAGTTCTATCTCAGCTATGTTCTAGCAGGGTGGCCACACAGTCTGGAAAACAGGGAAAACAGGGAAAATGGTGGAAAAAATTCCCTGCAGGGAAAAATCAGGGAATTTGAAATTTTGCTGAAAATCAGGGAAAAATCAGGGAATTTAAAAAAATCTTATCTTTATAAGGTCAAAATATTCAAATTTTATAGCTGTTCAGATGTGGCTACTGGTGGTTTCTTTCTGCCATATGCTTAAAATACCTGCAGATCTAATCTTACTTAAAGGTGGAGTACTTGTTAGGTGGAGTACTTGTCTGCTGTATATTCTGACAGCATTTGAATCAGTATATGACTTCTAAAAGTAGGGGCCATTGCGATAATATTAAGGTTTTTAATCAGGGAAAATCAAATCAAATCAGGGAAAAATCAGGGAATTTGATTGCTAAAAATGTGTGGCCACCCTGTGTAGGGTCAGTAATGAATTGAACATCAGTCCATGAGTCCTTCTTATCCCCTAAATTCTGCTAATTAATGTTACAATTACAATCTCTCATGTACAGACTCTCAAATTGAGCCTGCTGTTTCTATTCTGTACTTCTAAAAGCGTCTGGTTGGTGGAGTAGTTAGCTCTCTGGGCCCAGTTGTTCAAAGCTAACGACATCGTTAGTTAAAGATTCGTTAAAATTTACATTGAGTGAAATTTTGCTGAAATTTTTTGCTGAATAAATGTGAGTAGCTTTTGCAGTGCAAAAGCTACTCACATTTTTTCAGCAAAAAATGTCAGAATTTTGTATATTGAATCTGCTAAAACAGTTAAAGAAATGACACTTAACGAGCTCGTTAAGCTAACGATGCTTTGAACAACTTGGCCCAGGACTTTGGATCACAAGGTCCTGGGTTCGAATATCGCTAGTGCCAGAATATAGCTCATGTCTGTACGGCACTTCATTGCTTAGAGCCTTTCATAATTATCCTTCCATCATCTGGATATGACTTAAATTATGATGAAATGGATAAAAAACACCACTTCATTATTATGTTCTGTACTTCTAAAGGAATCTCTTTGCAGGCGATTTTCCCAGAGGCTGTCATTAAGTGATTGTATGATCACTGCAACTGTCATTAAGTGTTTATTTTGAGGCTGTGAAATTTTGTCTTATGCTTCAATATTATATTTTCTACTAATCTGGGACTGTTAAGCTCATAATTTAAATCTGAAAATGGTGTTAAATGGTGCTGAAGTGTGGGGGGGATGAGGGATGTAAAATGGATTTGTTCAGATTATTGGATAAGTGTGCTAAGGAATTAAAGTGTCAGTAAATCTAACATAAATACCAAAGTTCTATGAATATAATTGTTTTATAGGATCAAGCTGCAGTGAAGATGTGACTTACCCTGCTTTGACTTCACAGAATCTGCAACTTGGAGAAGTGATGAAAAAGAATCTAATTTCTTCATCTATCCGCCACAGAAATGGATATTTCACTACTCCTCAGCAAACCCTGAAAGCTAACAGAAAATGGCATGATACAGCAGAGTAAGTTACTTGTGGCACACTATAAGAAACCTGTATTTTGTTACTTGCTACAAACTCCAGACATTACGAAAACATGCCTGTTCAAATATATAGAAAATTTCACCTCCAAAAACCGAAAATTTTCGGATAAAAAACTCTGATATTTTTCATATTTCTGCTCAAAACATAGATTGTGGGTACTCGTTAGAATCACCTCGGTGAGGTGGTTCTAACGAGTACCCACTATCTATGTTTTTGAGCAGAAATAAGAAAAATAATGTATACCCCTTTAAACCCCAGTTTTACTATATAAAAGTGGGGTTTAAGGGGGTCAGAATTGTATAGGCATGTTTTCGTGATGTAAGGCCTTTCTCCAAGCCAAAAATATAATTATTTGTTTTATTATTTTTGATTTTTTTTTCTCCATGAAAACATGTTGTTGGTACTCAATGCTTAGTCACAGTGTTTCTACCCACAATGTATTATTTGTGGAGAAATAAGAATAATACGTACCTAGACTTACCTGGAGCTGTGTAACTATAAACTAACCATGTCCAGATATCCTGCACATGTGACCAAGCTGGTCGGAATATTCACTATGCAATTTTTAATCATGCATCACTGAGCATCCTTCTGTCCCAAATCTTTTAGTTGAAACTTCTATAACTTTTTTCATATTCGTAGGAAAGTTTTCAGGTTTACATGCTGTGATATGAAGATGTGCATATCTTTTTGGATTTTTGATCTGATAATTTTTGATGAGTTATGGCCTTTTTCGACTTTTTGAAGAGCAATTTCACTACATGTATTTCAACAGTTACTGTAGAAAAACCTGCAAGTTTCATAAAAATCTGTCAGAAGTTGTAGGAGTTGTGGACACAGGCTTTGCAAATGAAAAGGGCCATAAATGATCTAAATGATCTCAAACTGCATGAAATTATCCTGTATTTTCTATGATGGTCAAGAAGTGACAGAATGTATTGAATGCATCTTGTATTAAACCTTTACACAACTACCGCCTTATAACAGCCAATCTATCCCTCCACAAGAATGGCTGCCATAGAGTGGTTGCACTGTAAAAGGCATACATTGGCTAAAATCCATAGCTTTAGATAGCCATATAATATTTTTAGCTCACCTGAACCGAAGGCTTAGTATGAGCTATGGACATTACTCCCAGTCCGTCATCCATCACCTGTTGTCCGTCTGTAGTCCATTCATACATTTGAATGACCTCCTCTAAAACCCCTGGGCCAGTATTCTTCAATTTTCATGTGGAGCCTTCTGTCAAAGGGGGATTGAAAATTTGTACAAATAGTCAAGGTCCATTAAGATGGCCGATGGTAAAAATCTTCTCCAGAACCAAGAAAGCTTTGAGGCTGAAAATTGGTATATGGCATCAGGGATTCAAGATCTACCAAATTTATTCAAATGATAACCCTAGGTTGACCTTTGACTTTTTTTAGGGCAAGGTCAAATTTGCATCCCTATGAATTTGTATGGGGAAAAGATTGGAAAATCATTTTCTTAAAATGTATTAAAGACTAATGGCTGAAACTTACAGTGTATGATCAAAGTAGCAAACCCTTTTAGTTACAATCAAAGTTTTGTCCCCCGGGGTTATCTGCCCTTGCCCCTGGCTTATATATATGTGAAAATAAAATCATTAAAGGTCTTCTTCTCTGAAACAGCTTGACCAGTTTTCACCAAATTTCACATGGGGCCTTCTGTTGAAGGGGTATTATCAACATGTTCAAATGGTTCTGCACCATTTAGCAAGATGGCGGCCATGCCCATAAACAGTAAAAATAATACTTGAAAATTTTCTCCAGAACCAAGAAAGCTTTGATGCTGAATCTTGGTATATAGCATTGGGGACTCAATGTTACCAAGTTTGTTCAAATGATGGTCCTAGGATGACCTTTGACCTTTTTACAGCAAGGTCAAATTTGCGTCCCTATACTTTGTATGGGAAAAATGTTAAAAACTCATTTTCTCAAAATGTATTAAAGAGTAATGGCTGAAATTTACAATGTATGATTAAAGTAAGAAAACTTTTTAGTTACAATCAATATTGTGTCCCTTGGGAGTTATCTGCCTTTGCCTTTGTACTATATACTTGATAAAACCATGTAATTTTTAAATGTCTTCTTCTCTGACACCTCTTGCCCAGTTGTCACCAGATTTCACATGGGGCCTTCTGTAAAAGGAATATTGACACTTTGTTCAAATGGTTCCACACCATTGAACAACGCCGTGACCATATATGGTAACAAAAACACTTAAAATTCTTCTCCAGAACCAAGAAAGCTTTGAGGCTGATTCTTCATATACAGCATCAGGGACTCAAGGTCTACCAGGTTTATTCAGATGATGATCCTAGGATGACCTTTGACCTTTTTACGGCAAGGTTAAAATTGCATTCCCATACACAGTGTTGAAAAATCATTTTGTCAAAATGTACTACAGAATTATGGCTGAAACTTTCAATTTATGATTAAACTAGTAAAACGTTTTAGTTACAATAAAAAATTTATGTCCTGGGGGTTATCTGCCCTTCGTGTCATCTTTATATGTCTCCTCTGAAACTGCTGGACCAGTTTTCACCAGATTTCATATGGGACCTTCTGTCCAAGGGTTATTGTCAATTTGTTTGAGTGGTTCTGCACTATTGAATAAGATGGCCACCGTGCACAAAACACACAAAAAAAAAAATGGAAAAAAAAAAAACAAAAAAAAACTTAAAAATCTTCTCCAGAACCAAGAAAGCTTTGAGGCTGAATGTTTGTATATAGCATCGGGGATGCAAGGTCTACCAAGTTTGTTCAAATGATGATCCTAGGATGACCTTTTTACCTTTTTATAGCACAGTCAAATTTCTGTCCCAGTTGCTGTAGCAGAACTGAAAGAATGTTGCATGGCATCTGCAGATATGCAATGGCTGTTTTACACAGGTGAGTGAATCATGGCCCATGGGCCTCTTGTTATTATTTCTCTCCACAAAAACATATGTTATGGGTGCTCATTAGAAGCACCTCACTGAAGTGCTTCTAATGAGTACCCACAACATAAGCTGTAATGAAGAAATTAGAAAAAATTGTTACATTTTGGTTGAAAAAAAAAAAAGTGCCTTCTCGTGAGATATATAAATTTGATGTATTGCAGAGAGTTTAAGAAGGAAACTCGGAACCTCAACAAAGAAATAAGAGAACTGGAGTATAAGAAGAGAGAAGAGGAGCAAGCAGCAATACAGACAGGGCTTGCTAGAGGAAGGTATGTTATACACTGTCATTCTTTATTGTTGTCATGAAGCTGCTTGGTGGCTGTGTGGTTAGCGCTCCCAACTTCATGGCCGACCGATCCTGTTTCCAACTATAACTAATGTTTGATCTGAATATCGATGGTAGCTACTAAATTGACATACTAACTTACTAGAGACAAACGGTGGGTTAGGGCACTGTTGAACTATGGTTAACTGGTTCCCAGTTTTCCCTATAAGCAGAACACTGGAGCCAGTAATTTTGTTTCATTGGCATTAATTGGTTGTTTCTTTTACAAGGGAGTTAGGCTTAATAAAAGTAACAGCAACTAGTAGGAACTAAAGTTTGATTCGAAGTGGGATATCATGTGCATTGTGGTCCTTGGTGCAAATACCGCTGGAGACGTAGTTCAGCTCATGATCGTACAGTGCTTCATTGTTAATATTATTGCCCTTGCATTGTCCAAGTATGAATAAAATAACTGGTATCTGGAGTTGTATGTCCATTCGAAGAGATAGAAAAGACCCAGATCAGACTTGTAGAGGTCAGACATATCTGCCTTCTGTTGTTTCATATGTCTAAAATAAAATATTTTTAACGTTAAAATAGTGGTATTTATCCAATTGCCACCCTATAAAGCATATTTCGCAATAAAGCATATGTAAAGGGCAACTGGTTAGAAGCACCTCTATGAGGTGCTTCTAATGAGTATCCACAACATTTTTTTTTTTTTTTTTTTTTGTGGGGAAATAAGAATATCTTGATAATCCTCTTATTGACAGCTTCTTGTATATTGAATCCCACTGGAGGCTGATTTCAACTCATGACTGTACAGTGCTTCATTGCACAGAGCCTTTCATTATTACCTTTCCATTGCCTCAGTATGGCTTAACCCATTGTATACGGAATACACTCTCCCACACTATATATTGGAAGAGTCCAGTTTCAATTTTAGGTATGTCCATCTATGAGATTTACATATTCCAAGAGAAAAATGGCTTAACTATTTGCAAACAGTGGAGATCCTGATCAGATGCTGCATTCTGCGGCATCTGATCTGGGTCTGCACTGTTTGCTGATTACCCTTTTACGGGTCTCCCAACTACAATGGGTTAAAAAGTGTTGAAAGGGAAAGCGACAGCAATGGATATGATAGTGAGATGATTCTAATGAAATGCTGAAACATATGCTGAGAAATAAAAATAAAAAAAAAAAAATATCTTAATACCTTTCTTATCTGGATCACTTTCTTGATAACCTCTTTGAGACCAGTAAAAAGAAAAAAAATTCTTGATACCTTATCTGAATGCTTTTCTTGATAACCTCTTTTAGACCTTTTAACCATGGTCCTGCTGAACCTGGATATGCCCTGTCTTTGCAAACAGAGTAGATCCAGATCAGTTGGCTTCTGAAGTAGCCAACTGATCTGGATCTGCACTGTTTGTCATGAAGTATATGAATTTGTATCAGCAACCTATATCAAGTGATCAAATTGGCTGAAAATTAGAAGTGGGTATGGCATCTTAATTTATTCATCATGGCAAGGGTTAATTAAAATTGTTACAGACTGTTTGATTTTCTTTGGTATTTTGTTTTTTAACAGTCCAGTGAAATCAAGAGGCCATAATGAGCAGTTTGATCCAAACTTTGACCCAAGAACAATAAAACGAGCCCAGAGGCTGCAGCAGGTAATGATGATTCTTAATACATATGTACTCTGGATGTTTGGATAGACATGCCTGAGCAAACAGAGTAGATCAAGAACAAACTGCTCCTAAAGAAGCAGTTTGATCAAGGTCTTTACTCTTTGCCATTTAGTCAGCATTTTTAGACACACAACCGGATTGTATTAGAATAAATGAACATATTCAAATCTTAATTGTTAGTGTGCTGGCATCAGGTGCAGGTTTGATCCCCAGTGGCAGATTTTAGGGTCTGAACATGCTCAGTGGGCCGGCCTCGGTGGCTCAGTTGGATGCGCCGTCCGACTGGAGACCAGGAGGTCGCGGGTTCAACCCCCGCCGAGGTCGGCAACATTCTTTCGTGGAGATTGATCATGAAATATTTTCTACGGTCATTCTCTCCCTTCCGCTGATACAAGAAGGGCAGTTGTCAGTTTCTGGCGAAAGAATGTGCACAATACTGGTTAACCGCATAGAGGACTAAGCCTGCCCAGTAAATGTGTGGTTAGGTAAACTGACCGCGCTCGACATGACCCCACTGGGTTGACTGGGCCGTAAAACCTCAACACAAACAAACATGCTCAGCATCATTGGCAGGGACTATACTAAGGGGGCTGCATACATTTGGTCAATTTTAGCCATTTTTTTTATAAAGGAGACAAATTTTAAGACTTCCAGTTTTCTGCACACCAAGCCAGTTTTGAAAAGAGGAAAAGAATTTCTTCAAGTGTAGACTTCTTTTGAGTAGGGACGCAGAAAACAATTTGACATTTGTCTCCCCTGAAAGTGTATCTATTCCCCTGAACACCTTGTATAGTACTTCAGATTGGGATGTTAGCTGGAGGAGTTGCATGCAGTGAGAGACATCACAGTGGTTGCTACTAGGGTTGGAAACTGGCCAGAATTTCATGTTCGATCATCAGTTTTGTAAAGCCATCTCATCATTGACTAGTAATCAACTTGTAGAAATTATATTCATTTTTATTTTAGCCCTCATCCAGGTACTTATTCATAGCTCCAAGTCAGTGAGTGGTATCCACATAATATTTTTGTATATTCCATGAAAACGTATGTTCTAGGTACTCATTAGAAGTGTCAAGGTGCTTCTAATGAGTACCGAGGACATATGTTTTCATGGAGAAATAAGAAAAATCACAGTACTTTTCAGTTGGGAAAAAGTGCCTTATTTCAGGCTTTTTTATCAAATTTCTTACCTTTATTGGCCACAAATCTAAAATGACTGAAACAAATCTAACTTACATGAAAAAACTGTGACAACATTTTCTTGTTATTTTATCACAAATGTTTTATGATAATTTTGTAAAAATAATACTGTAGTAAAAAGGAAGGAAAACAAATGTATTTACCAATTTACAAATGGGGCAGGCCTGGATTTAATTGCTGAAACGTTACCAGGTAACAACATTTAGACCTGTGCCCAGCAAAGTTCAGGTCAGCCTGCACATCCGGCCTCGGTGGCTCAGTTGGATGCGCCGTCCGACTGGAGACCAGGAGGTCGCGGGTTCAACCCCCGCCGAGGTTGGCAACATTCTTTCGTGGAGATTGATCATGAAATATTTTCTACGGTCATTCCCTCCCTTCCGCTGATTCAAGAAGGGCAGTTGTCAGTTTCTGGCGAAAGAATGTGCACAATACTGGTTAACCGCTTAGAGGACTTAGCCTGCCCAGTAAACGTGTGGTTAGGTAAACTGACCGCGCACGACATGACCCCATTGGGTTGACTGGGCCGTAAAACCTCAACACAAACAAACAGCCTGCACATCTGTGCTTGCTGATGAGTCTTTGCTATCCACTTTTAGAAGCCTTGCCAGTGCTGTCAGCAGAGACTGACCATACTGAGGATAAAGGAGTGCTTTACCACTGTTCTCAGCCATGTGGGGGGATTTTTAGCTCACCTGATCCTTTAGGCTTATAGGTTAAAGTATAGGCAGGCTCCGCCATCGGTCCATCCATCTGTTGTCTGTCAGTCATTCTCACTCTTCAGTCTTCTCAGAATCCACTTAGCCAATCAAAGCCAAATTTCATATGGAACCTTCATTTGCCAGGGGAACAAAAGTTGTTAGCCACATCTGGGTCTCTTGATGGAGATGGCCCGAACACCCATATATGGTAAAAACCCTTTAAAAATCTTCTCAGGAACAAAAGGGCCAATGACCCTGGGGCTTGGTATGAAGCATTGGGGACATGGGCCCAATAAAGTTGGAAAAAATTATAATCTTTGGTTGACGTTAATCTTTTTATGCGCCCACCATTTGAAGAAAGGTGGAAAGGTCATTTAGTGTAGCCCCAGTCCATCCGTCTGTCTCGACTGCGTCCAAGATGGCGATAGCAATTTGCGTTTAAGTTTTTCAGGCGGGGACATCCGTGTTCTTTGGACACATTTCTATTTTATGGAAAGGTCAAATGTTTTTACACATCTATAGGCAAAAGTTTAAAAATCTTCTTGTCTGAAGCTAGAAGGCACAGGCCTTTACCAAGATTGTTCAAGTCCAAAATGGCCCCGCCCCAGGTGACTTGTTTTTCATAGACTCATATTGAGAAAATGCTTCAATCATCTTGTCAGAAACCACTGGACCATTCAAAGGGAAATTTCACAGGGAGCCACAATGGGTAGGGGAAACAAAAGTTTGTTTGCTGCATCTGGGTCACATGACCAAGGTGGTCACCACGCCCATTGATGGTAGAATCCTTTAAAAATCTTCTCCGGAATCAAAGAGCCAATGGGTCTGGGGCTTGGTATGCAGCATTGGGGACATGGGCTCAATAAAGTTTGAAAAATGATAACCTTGGGTTGACCTTGTCCTTTTTATAGAAAGGTCAACTTTTTTTAAATAGACTCCTATAGACAAAACTTTTAAAAATCTTCTTGTCTGAAACTAGAAGGCCCAGGCCTTTGATATTTGGTAAGTAGCTTCATCAAAGCCATATTTTATGTGAAGTGTCTGTTTTGCCAAATTAATTATAGTTTAATTCCTTACCAAATAAATACAGGAACCTGAGACCAAAGGCTTTTCAAACTGAGCCGGATAACATACCCGTATGTTTCGGTCTATGAAATTGTTACCATGAACTTGCTCAGAACAAATAGTCTGAGATAAGCTACAAGAAAATTGTTACCATGAACTTGCTCAGAACAAATAGTCTCAGATGAGCTACAAGAAAATTGTTACCATGAACTTGCTCAGAACAAATAGTCTCAGGTGAGGTACAGGACCATTGGTCCTGTACCTCACCTGAGACTATTTGTTCTGAGCAAGTTCATGGTAACAATTTTCTGGTACCAAAGCATATGTCTTGCAAAAGAGGTAATTCTAATGAGTACCCACAACATGTTTGATGGATTGCAAAGCCAATTAGAGATGCTTCTAATGAGTACCCACAGCATGTTTTGGTGGAGAAATAAGAAAAATATTTATCTGCATACTCCTCTCATCCTGAGTTATGTGATTGGAGTCTTTGCTGGGCAAACATGTAGTGGCCCAGTCATCAGTTCCATCTGTTTTCTAGGTTCGGGAGATGTGGAAGCAGCTGGATGATTTTGAACATTCGGAAGCTGCAGAACGAGAAGTAATAGAATCTATTGTAGAACGAACAATCAACAAACACAGAATAGATGCCGCAGATATCAGTGTTAAAGTGCCTGATATGTTATTGAGGGAATGTGCAGATGAAATACGCAGGGTAAGAGGTTCTGATCACCCTCATATGTCTATATGTCATTTCAAGTAAGAGGAAACAAACCTTAGACGTCCTTGTTTTTTGTTGTAAATTCTTTTGCCACTTCCCTGCTGGCTGTGATCTCTATGTACTGATTATCTTCTCAAGATAAATGCACTTATACACCTTGTACTGTCAAAAGTACAGGGCCGGTTGTTCAAAGCATCGTTAGCTTAATGAGCTTGTAAGTGGTCAAAATGTTAACTGTTGTAGTAAGTACAATATCTAATTCATAGGTATTTTTGCTGAAACAATGTGAGTAGCTTTTGCAAATGCAAAAACTACTTATATTTTACAGCAAAAATATTAGTGTATATGCCATATTTAATGATCAAAGTTTTAACGATACGTTAACTAATGACATTGTTAGTTTTGAACAACTGGGCCCATGCGGTCAGATTTAAGCTTATGAGTACTGAAATAACCCTAAACAGGGGTAGACAGTCCTGAGCAAACATTGTGGACCCAGATATTAAGGCACCGAGTCCATCAGTTTTAGAGCTTAACAGGACTGGTAGTTAAATAGACTTGTTCAAATTTTAGAATATTGTAAGGACTTAAGATGTCCCAATATCTAGGGTTAATATGGTATCTTCAGAATGACAAACCTTACCTTGTTGTTTTAAGATATCAGTCAGCCACATGTGGGTCGTGTCATGTGAAAACATGCCTTTGGGCATATGTGGACAGCAAAGGCCCAGATCAGCCTGCCCATTCATGCCCTCTGATTGGGGCCTTTGCTGTCTGCTATATGGATACTATAGAATGTTGCCATGGAGAGCAAAAAAAAAATGTCCAGATGAGACTTTGTGCACGATGATGTGAATGTGTACATTTTGCGCATGCTGGAAGAACTTTTTCGCTTGATGTGGCCCATATAAGAAATGTTTAAACTTCCATCGTGAAAAAAGGATATAGTTAGTGGAGGTATAGTGATCCCATTTTTAGCTCACCGGGACTATGTCCCTGGAGAGCTTATGTTGTCACCCATTTGTTGGTGTCAGAGTCCACGTTAGCACAGTCTTTAAGTTTTCGTGGTGTGCATCAGGCGAGCTGCGTTGTCTTCTGACAACTCTTGTTATGTATAAGCATTCTGAGTATCAAATATGAGCTTCAGTCTGCTTTGTAATTTTGGAGATAAACTATCATGTTGTTCATATATAAACATACAAAAAAACTTCCTGCTGAAAGTTTGGTAGGAGCGGCCCTGCCAATATTGGTATTTGGCAGAAAGATTCTTGCCTCCTTGAAGCTAGGTAAGGGTTTATGGCCTTTTTCTCATCTTTCCCAGTCTGCTTTTCTTTCTCCTTCTCTCTGGGAGGCTCCTGAACTTGACTGAAATATTATTGACAGTGCTGTCTCAAACAAACAAAAGAATAAACAAAATATAAAATAAATTGCTTTTTGGTTATCAGTTAGAAAATGCATAAAGAGCTACATATACAGCAGTCAGTCCAGCATTAGCATCTATGTCTGTGTCACTTTCAGTGTTAAATGATTTTAGAGAATCACATCTCCTTAATCATAGTATAGACTTAGTTGATATGTGGACTGATATAAGACACATGTGGAAATTTTTGATGCAATTCGCAAGTTCTTGTTTAGATAAGCTATCCTATCTGATGACAGGTCCAATTGTCTTTTCTCATACAGCTGACTCTCGTTATCTCGACCTCACTTATCTCGAATAACTGCTTATCTCGAAGTGAAAATCTGGTCCCTGCCTAAACATGAAAATCTAACAACAGGTTAAAAAAATATTGTGGAAAAGAGGAGAAATTGCTCCTAAGGAGCAATTTCTCCTCTTTTCCACAATATTTTCATTATATCTCTAACTTCAAGAGTCCAATTACATATATATTTGTTAAATGTGGTTGTTCAAATTATTTTTTCCTCAATTCTGCAAATCTGATATGTCGAGGTACGGCTATCTCAAAGTATTCCATAGAGTCCCTTGGAATTCGAGATAACGAGAGTCGACAGTATAATTCTGTTTATTTTGCTATACCTTAGATATATTTAGTTTTGCTATTGTACCTGTCAGAAGACACTTAACATGTAACTGGGTGAACCTTAACCCTTGCCCTGCTGAATAAATTAAGATGCCACGCCCACTTCGAATTTTCAGCCAAGCAGATTCCTTGATCCAGATTGTTGCTATAAATTCATATACTTAATGGCAGACAGTGCAGTTCCAGATCATTTGGCTTCTTCAGAAGCCAACTGATCTGAATCTATACTGTTTGCAAAGGTAGGGTATATCTGGGTTCATATGAACCAGGGTATATCAGCAGGACACTTGGTTAACAATCTTTGAGGGGGTAAGTGGTAGGTTGCTGGTGAGGGTCTGCTATATTTGCTGCAGGTAGGAGAAGAGGCATATTGGTACACTACAACCTCTTTATAACACGGTTCATTATAACATGGTTTTGGATATAATACGATTCAAAGATGGATCCCAAAAAATGTATAGATTATTGAAAAATGACCATGAATGGCCATTTTTCAATATAATCTATACATTTTTGTTTGAATACAATGCGGTTTATGCTATGGACCCCAACAATAATGTTATAAAAAGGTTGTGTTGAATTTCTTTTGATTCTACACTGTCATTTGCTTTTTCCGTGATCTTCTCTGTTTTTCTGTTTCCTCTCTTCTAGCTCTGCAGTCTCTTTGCTCCCTTCTCTTGGGGACTACAAAAATGACCTACAAAGATTGACATGTTGTTAACTCTTTCTGTGCCAAATTTCAGATGATATTTGTCGTCTGCTTTTTTTATTTCAACAAACTATCGTTTGGAAAGACGTTCATATGTAAAGTTGAAAGACTGAATGTCAAACAGCATAGATCCAGATGAGATGGCTCATTGAGCGATCTCATCTGGATCTATGCTGTTTGCAAAAGCCTATAATAATCACCTGTGGCAGTGAAAGAGTTAAACAAAAACTCAAACAAACAAATGCATGACTTTATATGTATGGTTGTTAATGTTTCTTTCAGAGAAATGTAGATAATACTTACCACGGTGGGAAATTAAACCTGGTCAGTGTAATACAACTCTGGAATCTCTGTCTGCATCTGTACCAGGAGAAACTACAGGAAGGTAGGCTCTTCTTTTCTCCGCCGGCAAGCATGTACACTGGAAATTAGGTGTCCTGAGCAAACAGTGTAGACCCAGATCAAAATGCCTCTATGGAGCAGTTTGATCTGGGTCTACACTGTTTGTCATTCATGTAGCACTTATAAGGCACATCCCAAGATAAACAGATGGGCTTGTTAAAATTTTAGGACCAGGGCCCAGTTGTTCAAAGCTAACGATGTCTTTAGTTAACGATTCGTTAAAATTTACATTGAGTGATACACAAATATGCTGAAATTTTTTGCTGAAAAAATGTGAGTAGTTTTTGCATTGCAAAAGCTACTCACATTTTTTCAGCAAAAAATATCAGAATATTGTCTATTGAATCTGCTAAAATAGTTAATGAAATGACCCTTAACGAGCTTTTTAAGCTAACAATGCTTTGAACAACTGGGCCCAGGTTGGTAAGGAGGTATGTTGTATGACGATTTTGGGTAATAAATATATCATAATTACATTGTCCCATTAATGCTTAGTGACCCAAAATGGGATTTATGCAAGTAGTGTAGACCTGAAGCAGATGCTGCAGAATGCAGTGTCTGATCAGCGTCTCCACTGTTTTCCATGACTTGATTTTACAAGAACAGAAGGAATTAAAGCAGTTCCTATATACTGTCATTATCCTAGGTATTTGGACACACAGGCCTGAGCAAAGAAGTGTAGATGCATATCGGATACTGATAAATGTGGCATGTGATCTGGATCTATACTGTTTGCCACTCATCTAGCAGTTTCTAGGCACATCAACAGGTAGTAAAATGGACATTGAATTTTTAGGACTAGTATGGTAAAGAGTTCAGGTGTGCCAATATTTACTTGTATGATCGGAAATATCTATGCCATTCTGCATTGTTATGTTACCCCACCTCAGGTTAGCGTCTGTGTTGGCATATGCATCACACTTTTTTTGTCTGTACAATATCCTGTGAACCTGTGGTTGGATTCTTAACAAATTTGCATGGATATATAATTTGGGCAAAACAAAGAATCTGATTGTCAATGTCACACTAGTACAAAAACTGAAAATTCTGTGACACTTTTTTGTTTGCTCAATATCTCTTTAACCAGTTGTTGGATTCTTACCAAATTTTTATGCATATATAAATGAAACATAAGAAAGAACTCTTTAGATTTTGGTGAATTTGACCTACTTTTCAAGGTTACAGCAGTAGAAAAAGTGAAAACTCATGGCAAGGGGTACATCTATTTTCCCTAAAAAGACACTGTTATTAGTCTTCTACAGTTGTCATGCTTGCATCAAACACACTAAAGAAGTCTTGTTGTTGACTTTGGCAACATGATGCTTCTTTTATTCCGATGAATAAAGCCATTTTCAAGGAAAATGGAGCTGTTCCCCTGTATAGAGTATGTATGCTTTAACTCGGAGAATAATCAGTATTTGGAAACTACTGACAAAAAAAATATTTTATACCTGCATGTACAGGTAAATACACTTTAACCCTTAAGATACCAAACACAACAATTGTCGTCTGATTTGTCTTCTGCCAAATACTTTAAATGTCATTGTTGCAAACAGTGTGGACCCAGATCAGACTGCTCCTTTAGGAGCAGTCTGATCTGGGTCCACACTGTTTGCCTATATGCAAAAAGTATGTTTGAAAAGTTTGCAAGAAGATGCAGCAGACAACATAAACAGACGACATTTCCAGATGCGGGTTTTTGGCACTTTAAGGATTAAAAGTCATATTAAAGTTGAATCTATAGTTAAACTTCACTGCACAAAATTATGTAATATGATGCAGAAAAATGTCAGAACTTGGGTGCTGCCTGGAACACCAGATTTTCATCAATGAAGTTTTTAAAGTAAAACATATTTGAACAAGTAATACTTAACCTATGGATAATGTGCTATTTCTTTCTTGAAAAGAAGGAAATAACACATTATCCATTGGTTAATGTATTATGCAGTTAAAATGGACCAGAACCATTCAGGCCGGCCTCGGTGGCTCAGTTGGATGCGCCGTCCGACTGGAGACCAGGAGATCGTGGATTCAACCCCTGCCGAGGTTTGGCAACATTCTTTCGTGGAGATTGATCATGAAATATTTTCTGCGGTCATTCTCTCCCTTCCACTGATTCAAGAAGGGCAGTTGTCAGTTTCTGGTGAAATAATGTGCACAATACTGGTTAACCGCTTAGAGGACTAAAGCCTGCCCAGTAAACGTGTGTTTAGGTAAACTGACTGCGCTCGACATGACCCATTGAGTTGACTGGGCCGTAAAACCTCAACACCTCAACCAGGAAATGACCCGTATAAGCTTCTAGCTTACCATCAGATCCTGGAACATTTGATGTTGTATGTATTTGTTTACATGTAAAGGAACAAATAAAATATTGTTTAAACCAACCTCAACACAAACAAACAAGAACCATTCAGACTACATCACTGGCACGAAATTAAACCTGAATCTGTCATTGAAACTGAATCTGTCTTGGTATATGGTTACATAGTTGATTGCACAGCTACAAATAAACTGTGAAATCAGAAAATAATCTTGTTATTTTGCATTGAAGTGTATATTATAGGCATTCATTGCTCATCAAGGCATTTCAAGTAAATATGTCGAGGATGTGTTTATAAGGAAAATTTGATGATAATTCTGGGATAAATTCTGGGATAATTTTCTCTACTCTTCATAGAAACGAGCATTGTGGTATTTATTAGAAGCTGCTCCTTGGCAAGATAGTCACATTGTACATTTTTATGGAGAAATGTCCCAGAATTATCACCATAAATTACAAAACTTATCCAAAAGCATATCTCTAGCTAGGAAGAATATCAGATATTGTTTCTGATTTCTCCATGAAAACATATAGTTTATACTCTTCAGAAGTGTGACAGTGTCAGAGGCACTTCTAAGGAGTAATCACAACATGCATGTATATTTTTGGGGAGAAATAAAGAAACCATTTATAATTTTTGATTGGAAAAGTACCTCATCTGGACCTATTGTCACCCATTTATTTCATTTTTATATGCCCGTTTGAAAAACGGGATGTATTATGTGGAGTTGTGTAAAGGCATGTTTATGTTGGTTTTCAGTTGGTGTGCCAAAGTTTGAGAATGAGGTAGAGAAGTTGGGTTCACAGGTTCACACTCAGCAAAGCTACTTGAAGAATGCTCAAACACTGAGGTATTCATTTAGAATTCTATTATTCTATCCTGTTTCCAGTTGTCATCTCTGAGACTCTGACATACATGTACATGTATATAAAATACCAGTTTTAATTGTATTTCCTAATTCAGAATTTAATTATGTAAATTCTAGCAGTAACAAGTAGGAAGGTTACAGGGATCTGGGCCCAGTTGTTCAAAGCTAACAACATCGTTAGTTAACGATTCGTTAAAATTTACATCGAGTGATACGTAAATATGCTGAAATTTTTTGCTGAAAAAATGTGAGTAGCTTTTGCAGTGTGCAAAAGCTACTCGCATTTTTCCAGCAAAAAATTTCAGAATATTGTGTATTGAATCTGCCAAAACAATTAACGAAATGACCCTCAACAAGCTCGTTAAGCTAACGATGCTTTGAACAACTGGGGCCTTGATTTTCTATTTTTTTTATTTTGTCATTATTATCAGCTGTACTCAGAGGAATTAAGGAGGAGTATTTAGTGATAATTATGGGATGATTTTTTCCAGTTCTTCATAAAAACGTATGTTGTTGGTATTAACTAGAAGCGCCCCAGAAGAGCTGGACTGATTTTTCACTTCAGAAGGACATCAGAGATTCAGTCCATAATAGTTCATGTTTTCTAATGAACCTAACTAAAATTTACACCTTATCTGGAGCTGTAAAAACAAACCAACCTTTTGTCAACACAAAACACTGACCGTGTACCGGAAATCACCTTGAGCAATCTGCTCATTATCGCAACGCCGCTTGATCCACATGTCAAAAATAAGTAACTGCCATTTGATTGACGTGTGAAAAATTCAACATAGGCTGTTACCGTATTTATCCAAAGTATTGGGGCACCTTAACGCCTTAACATACTGGTCCTGATATTTGAACAAGTCTATATTACTACCTCTATTCTATTGCTGGATGAGTGGTAGACAGTGTAGATGCAGATCAGAAGCCACACGTTTTGTGGTGTCTGATTTAGGTGTACACTGTTTGCTCAGGCTTGTCTGCCCCAACACTTGGGGTTATTACAGTAAGTATAAAAGGGACAGTGCTTCTTATCTGCTTGGTCGTGCATTACTACAGTAAAAGATGTTTTTCTCGCTGTTGTTAATTTGTTTATTTCATTTTAAAAGATCTGTTTAATGTGCTTCATTGTAATTTTAACATGCTCAACCTGCCAAAGTTGGATGTGTTGGGCCTCGACGAGGCACTAGACTGAAACATTAAAATTTTTTACTTGTCTGTAGAACAAAAATATAGTAGCTGGCTGCAGCAAAACATGAACACAAAAAAGGCAACTTGCTACGATGTGAAGAGATTCTGGTTGTTTCCTTTTTTCGCTCTTCACCAACTGAGTGCAGGGTTGTTGTGAAAGTGAAAAATGCATTAAATCGCGCATGTCTGATAATATTGAGCTATATTGCTGTTTATAATAATGATACTTCTGCCTGTGTAAGTTCAGCAAGTGTAAGCAATGTTGGTATGGCATTCGTTATGTTAATATTAAAGTAGCATCTGCATAAGGAAATTGCAATACAGAAATTCCTTAACAATGGTTACTAAAAATACTGCTCGGCAAACTCCATAAATGTGGCGAAAATGACTTGGCAATTTCTGTAAATTAATGGCTGAAAATGACTGGACGTTTGGCAATTTTCAGTTTCTCAAGCTCTGGTGTCCAGGGCCCAGTTGTTCAAAGTATTGTTAGCTTAACAAGCTCGTTAAGGGTCATTTCGTTAACTGTTTTAGTGGAGTCAATACACAATATTCTGATATTTTTTGCTGAAAAAATGTGAGTAGCTTTTGCACTGCAAAAGCTACTCACATTTTTTCAGCAAAAAATTTCAGCATGTTTGCGTATCACTCGATGTAAATTTTAATGAATTGTTAACTAACGATGTTGTTAGCTTTGAACAACTGGGCCCAGATAAGTATATTATTTATTTCTTCATGAAATTATGTGGGTGCTCATTTGAAGTGCTTTGGTGAGGCACTTCTAATGAGTTTTACATGTTTTTGGAGAAATGAAAAAACATCAAAATTTTTGGCTGAAAAAAGTGCCTTATCTAGACCTATGAAGATTTTGTCTGTAAATACATGGAGCTCCATTATTATACCCCACCACACGATAGTGGCGGGGTATTATGGTTTCACGTTGGACGTCCGTGTGTCTGCCTATCCGTCCGTCAGTCGTACGTTCATATGTCCATCTGTCCGCTTTTCGTTTCCGGATGATAACTTGAGTAAACATCAATGGATTTTCACCAAACTTGGTTTGTGCATTGTTATTGTGGAGATCTGGTTTGGGATTGCTAATGGGAAAATTTCATCAAAGTTTTATGGAGTTATCTGCCCGAGACACTTCCATATTTTCGTTTCTGGATGATAACTTGAGTAAACATCAATGGATTTTCACCAAACTTGATATGTGCATTGATGTTGTGGAGATCTGGTTTGGGATTGCTAATGGGCAAATTTCGTCAAAGTTTGACGGAGTTATCTGCCAGAGACACACCAATATTTTCGTTTTCCGGACGATAACTTGAGTAAATGTCAAGGGATTTTGCATTGATATGAAGGAGATCTAGTTTTGGGATTGCGTATGGGCAATTTTCCTCAGTGTTTGACAGAGTTATCTTCCCGTGACACGATAATGGCGGGGTATTATAGT
The DNA here is from genome assembly GCA_964016985.1 of Anodontia alba. NCBI lineage: Eukaryota > Metazoa > Mollusca > Bivalvia > Lucinida > Lucinidae > Anodontia > Anodontia alba. The sequence continues at coordinate 25,128,490 of OZ024829.1, forward strand.
TTAACGTTTTTATAAGACTATTAGAATATGCACCTCTATGACCATTGGCCAGATGCTGCCATCACATAATTCTTGTGTGCCGGCCTCGGTGGCTCAGTTGGATGCGCCGTCCGACTGGAGATTGATCATGAAATATTTTCTACGGTCATTCTCTCCCTTCCGCTGATTCAAGAAGGGCAGTTGTCAGTTTCTGGCGAAAGAATGTGCACAATACTGGTTAACCGCTTAGAGGACTAAGCCTGCCCAGTAAACGTGTGGTTAGGTAAACTGACCGCGCTCAACATGACCCCATTGGGTTGACTGGGCCATAAAACCTCAACACAAACAAACATAATTCTTGTGTGTGTGTTTTCTGTTTGTTTGTTTGGTTTATAGTTGCCAAAAAATATAATTTGTAAACGGTTACATATATATTAGGAGTGATGCAGCATACCCATCTAGAACATTGCAAAATGCATTGTATTCTGTGCATATTGCCAGACACATTATTTTCACCTGTTAGTTATTAGATATGCTAACAGTAAAGTCCTTGACCAGTCTAAGAAGATTAATTAGCTGATCAGGCCAGTGCCTTATGAATATGCGATGAATTGATGGTATTTATTGCAAGAGGTAAAATGCTTTGTTCAGCTGAAAAGTTCTTATTTCTCTATCAAAACATATGTTTTTGGGTACATGCCTCACTCAGGAGATTTCAGTGAGTACCCTCAGCATATTATTTTATGAAGAAATATAAAAAAATATTTATCTGGATTAACCCCTGTGATCAACAGCTTCATGTATGACTTTTTATTAGCTTTGTTTTTAATCATATCAAATTAGTGCTTTTTATCTGCTCATCTGCTGTTTTGTTTGATTGCCATGGCAAACAGTTAGTTTTAAATTTTAAACATTGCTTCCCAAACTACAGAATGGATTTCACTGAAATACAGTTTTTGCCCTTTTCTAGCAATACCCTAGCAATAATTTTCTAGATCGCTCAGTTGATGGCATGCCGTTGCAGAATCCCCACGCTCCATGCTAAAGTGCTAATAACATGATGGATGGACGGACAGATTCACTCTCACACACCCTTCCCGCAGGGAAGTCATGTAGGAAGTTTGGTTAAATTTCTCTTAGTGGTTTAGGAGGAGATAGCATGATGGACAGACAGACGGACTGAGATGTTCACAAAATCCCTATGCTTTAGTGATGGGGATAAATGTAGTGTAAAATGGTGGCTTTGATTATGTATTAAGGGGAATGGATACACTTTCACTTAAAAGAAAATAATTTGCTCCCTTTGAGTGCAAATTCTTTCCTTTTAGAGCAGACACTTTCAGAAGTGGTCTGCACAGAATCAAACAGGAAGTCACAAAAGTGTTCTCCCTTGTAAAACATGGCAGAACATCTGCCAAGTATGTCTAGTCCCCTTAAAATTTTTTTTGTCTTCTGTCAGAGAGCAGATGCAAGCAAGGATTCCAGTGATGAAGGCATCAATAGAAAGTTTACGAGAGCGCTTGGATGACATGTTCTTCAAGGATACAACTCCAACATCAGTGAGATCAACAGTAAGTGACAAGAACTCAAATGCACAGTGTAGAGTTGATGATATTGTTCCCAGATCACATCGAAGTAAAGAAACAGACAAAGTTGGTAAAAAGTCTTCAAGTAACAGCCTAAGGGCAGATAAGGCTCGTCGTTCTGCCAAGACAAAACAAAAGCATTCAGAATATCAAACCAATGATGCCTCATTAAGTAGCTCTCCTGATAGAGATGCTGCTTCCAGAAAGTCTGTAAATGCTATTGAGAAATCGTTGTTAAGTAAAAAAGGTAAAACAGATTTTGTGAAACAGTCAAACACAGGTTTTAAAGAGTTGCATGTAGGTCCCATAATCCAACCACTACATGACTCAGATATTGCATGTTTTAACTCAAAAATAAAAGATGAGAGGAAATTAGAAAATAAAAAGCAGGCACAAATTTATAATTCATCTATGGGTAGCAAACATATTACCAATCGAAGTGATAAGCTCGGAAAAACTTCCAAGTTTAATGAAAGTCTTGGTATTTCCACATTTTTTAATTCTCCTGTACATATTGTGCCCGAGAAATCTAGTGTTTTTATACCAGCTGTCAGATCAGACACACTAAGGAATTTGCCATCATATACCAGTAACCCTTCATCCAAAATCACTCATAATCCAGAATTGTTGACCAACACACATGAGTATAGTTCTGTAATTCCCAATTTCTGTCCACAAACTAGGGAAACAAATTTTGTTAAAACAAGATCTAAGTCTAAAGATGAACTTAATGGTGGTGTTATTATTGATAGCAAACTGCAAGCTTTTTGCAGACCTGAACATAATCTTGATACTTTTGATTTAAATGCAGTTGAGTCTGAAAACATAGAAGGTGGGAACTTGTTAGTCAGATCAAGCTCAAAGGGAAAATCTGATTTTGTTGATACGAAGCACAGTGTTATGCCAACTTGTTTTGAATGTGGTGCATTTTGTGTTTGTGGTAAAACTATAGTATCATCTGTTAAGCATGCCAGTGCTTTAGAATCTGAAGGACCATACAATTTTAAAGAGAAAAATGGACCTGAAACTAACAACACTTCGGAATTGTATAATAATGATTTATTAAGTAGAACAGGGATGGGTAGTAATGGAAAAAGTAGTCATTTAGAAGACTTAGAAAGGGCATCAAAACCAAGCAAACATTCTGTAATATCTCAGTCATTTTACACTAGCAGCTCAAAACAAAAATCAACTGGCAAATTTAACACTTCTCTTCCAGCAAATCTGCATGGAGGTATACATAACTTTCTTAATAATACACCTATTGAGATTGCAAGTTTTCAGTGTGAAAATAGTGAAGTGCTAGATTCTGGTATAAGTAATGCTCTGCTAGAGCACAGTTTCACATCAGAATGCAGCCAAAGTTCTGTTCTAGACCAGTTAACAAATCCTTATACTGAAGATCATATATCTTCTGTGGAGTTTGACCATCTATTACGGTCAGAATCTCTGCTACCAGAAAAGGTTAATTATGAAATGGTTGATGATTGTGAGGATGTTGATAGTGTTATCACAATATCTTCCATGAAAACTGATGACACTTGTGATGTTGAAAGTTTAAATGACTCTAGGCATCATTATGCTCATGAAGATAAGGTACCTGAGGTCACTAGACATACACCTTATTTAGATGTAGGAGAGAAGCAGCAAGGTGTTGTAAGCCTAAAGAGGGTCAGATTTAATTTGGCTTCCATGTAATAAGGTAAGGTTTAACTCAGGACTTCAGGTTGGAGATATTTTTTTTTTCAACAGAAATATATTGGTACTTTTCTCGCTTCTAATTTCTCACTTCTTCTCTTTTCTATGGTCATTCTCTCCCTTTTGCTGATTCAAGAAGGGCAGTTGTCAGTTTCTGGCAAAAGAATGTGCACAATACTGGTTAAATGCTTTAAGGACTTATCCTGCCTAGTAAAAGTGTTGTTAGTAAACTGATTGCACTCAACATGACACCAATGGGTTGACTGGGCCATAAAACCTCAACACAAATAAAATTCTCATTTCTTCTAATTTGTATTGCCTTGCCAATGTGTTTTTAAGAAAATAAAGTTGATCAAAGGGCAAAATGGTCCAAATCTTGTGCTGACTTAGTGTTTGCTATGCACAATATTTTTCATAAAGTAGCAATTAAAGTCCTGCAATGACTTAGTGTTTGCCTGTGGAAAATGCTGATTTCCCTTTGGTTGGTTTAAGGGATAAACACTTCAAGACTTCAGCTAGTGGTTTTCTTTATCTCTGGCTGTCAGTGTCTAATGTGTTTGCCAAGATCCCTCATCTTGGTTTCATTGCAGTGATTTAGCCCATAAAGACTGAATAAACTCTCCCACACTATATATTGGAAGAGTCCATTTTCGATTTTAGGTATGTCAGGCTATATGTAGTAGGTACTCCTAGAGAAAAATGATTGAACTATTTGCAAACAGTGGAGACCCTGATCGGACACCGCATTCTGTGGCCTCCGATCTAGATCTGCATGTTTGCCTGTTACCCATTTAGGGGTCTCCAGTCTTCAGTGGGTAAAGTTAAAAAGTTAATTTCATGCTTTTCTGTGATGTTTTACCAATTGAGTTAGGTAGCCTCTATAGGAGCTGAATAGTTTTGTATTTTTTTTTTTTTTTTTACAACATTTGAACTTCTGAGAATGACAGTGTGTGCCAGTACAATCGATTTAACACCAAATAGCTTTTACCGCTGACTGTTCTGAGGGGGCGGTTCTGGTGTTCATTCTTTGCAGGGCCTTGTGGGTGCTCACTACAGGGCTTTTTGGTGTGTTTTGTCCTATTTATAGTCTTATTGTTGTGTTCACTGGGTCCTGTTTGCTTTGCTTTTTCTCTGGAAATGCCAGTTTCCATAAAGAAAACTGTCCTGTTTACTAGCATATGAACGAATTTATGCCAATGATTTATTGATAATCACTGCAAATGTAATTGTTTACCTGCATATGCAAAGAACAAACGTACGAAAAGCACCAAGACTAGCTCTCTCTTCTCCAAGTGAGGTAATCGCAATGCTAAAAGGACTGAAAACACCCACAAAAAAACCCCAAAAAAAACACAAGGCAAGACATAAAACAGATCGCCTTGTAGAATAAAACCACAAGCAACAAAGAGTAAAGCCAACACCAGGACCACCATCTTAGAACGGTCAGTAGAATAAACCGCTGGGTACTATTTTGTATATTTCTGTTTTAATAAAAAAATACAAAAAAAACCCATCCATGACCTGTGTCCCTATGGGCGAAAGCCGTTATTATTTGGTGTCATTTTGGAATCTAAAAGGGAAAATCAGACTGTTATCGAGGAGGGGGTCGCTGTTTGCAGACAGTGAGAAGGTACAGTTATATTTCCAAAAGGCATTTCTTATAAACTTAACTAATATTGAGCAAATGTAAATACAAACCCTTGAGTTTGAAACCTGTGGTATACTGCAGTACGTACCATGGTACATGTGTATGTACTGTGGTATACCTCGGTACAGTTTGCAAAGGTGGTACCCAGCCCTACAGAATAGCATTAGAACTTGAATATTTATTCAAAATGGACAGAACAGATTTAATGAAGAAAAGAAAAGCAGGCTGAAAATATGTGCTGTTGATACAAATACACAGTCTAGATTGAACCTTGTTACTGGATAAATAGTTTTCTTATTACCATATGAGAACATACCTTGTAGCCAGGTACTATTTAGAACTGCTTTGATGAGGTAGTTGTAATGTGATTTCATGGAACAGTAAAAAGAAAACTGTTGAACTTTTTGGTAAAGATGTAGTTGTAGCTTTGTATCTTCTGTTTAAAGCTTAGCGTGTTGGGTAAAATTTCAGCAGATCACATTTTGAAGTTGTTTTTTTTTTTTTGTTGTTTTTTCCAAGTAGATAGGGATTAACTTTTCATGCAAATTGTCTCCTCAGGAGACAGTTTGCATGAAATGTCAAGCCCTATGTTCTTAGAAAAAATATAAATATAAAAAAAAAATGAAAAAGAAAAAACAACAAAAAAAACACCCATCTGCTCAATTTACCCAGTGATTTTGGAATGTTGAACATGCATGATTGTAATTATTGTCACAATATTTAAGGAGGCATGAATCTTCATATTTAGATTAAGTGGACAGTCTATAATTTATAACCTTGGACAGTCTAAAATTACTTATTTACAATGACACACCTTCAAAGGAAATAACTCTGACATAGAAATATTGGCCTCCCTTCTAATTTGGGGAAAGGGTGAGCGGTGGGAGTCAGTTTTAAAGGAGAGATTTTGCTCTCTCTGGGTCTGAGCAAATTTTTGCTATAGGAGTAGTTTTCATTATTGACTCTTTCCCTGCTAGTAGTGACTTTTATCAGCTGCTGATAATCTTTGCAAATAGTTTGGACCCAGATCAGGCCCGACAAATGATCTGAATCCAAACTGTTTGACACTCAGATGGTATTCCTGAAAGATTTTTTTGAAAAAGAAAATTTAAAAAAAAAGATCCATAGACGACAAAAAAAAGCAGGCAAAATTACCCAGCATACAAACAGTTGAAATGTTTTGGAAACTAGGGAGACAACTTCCCATCTATAAAAGTTACCTCCCTTTTTGAAATGGGGTCACAGTTTATTTTAGGTATATCCATTCCCATTAATCATAGCTTCAGATAAGAGGAATATGTTTCTTGACAAAAACATGTTATGAGTACTCATTGGAGTAGTCTCAGCAGTATGATGCTAATGAGTACATGCAACATGTTTTCTTGAAAAATAGAAATTTGTTTATAGAAGAATAAATCTTACCTCAGGCTGTATTTTCTCTTTTCCTGTATTGTGCATGAGGGCAGCCAATTTATTTGATTACATATAGATGTGACTGCAGAAGTCAGTAACGAGGCATGCATGTGTGGGAAAATCCCTTCCCATTACATGGTTCCAGATATGCTGGGTATCAGAAAACATGTTGTTGGTACTCATCTGTCATTATTGGTTGAATGAAAAAATATTTTGATATTTAGAACTGAATTCCCAGATAAATATTTTTCTTACCGTATTTACCATATGTACAGGCCAGGACAGACAGGCCTGAGCAAACAGTGTAGAACCAGATGAGACGCTGCAGAACGCGGCGTCTCATCTGGGTCTACACTGTTTGCCACTCATCCAGCAATTTTTAGACACAACATCGGGCAGTGAATTGTACTGGTTCAAATTTTAGAACATATATGGTAAGGAGTTGAGGTGTCCGAATACTTAGGGTAAATACGGTATTTCTCCACAAAACCGGTTGTGGGTACTCTTTAGAACTGCCTTGCCAAGGCGTTTGTAATGAGTATGCACAACATATGATTTCATGCATGTCTGTCCTCTGTCAGTCTGTCTGTGCATGTTCATGTTCGTCTGTGCATTTTTTAGTGTCTAGCTTGTAACATTTTTGTGTAAGCTGGGATTTTGAAATAATTTGGCACAGTTCTGCCCCAATCAGTATCGTGTTGCATGCAGTACCTTAAGGTCAAGGTAAGCAAATGAGTTTTGTACAAATTGCTATGGCAACAGTTTATGTCCAGAGCTTTTAATATTGTAATGCAATGTGCCCCATAACAAGGTCATAAGAAGTACAACATGCAATTCCCTACCTTGAAGGTCAAGGTCACACTTAAAAATTGCCTATACTTTGACTTTGGCAGTAGTTGATGTCCAGCTGATAACTATCATGTGTTAAGGGATTTTGTAATAATTTGAAGCAAATGTACCCCACAATAAGACGATGTGTTGCATATAAAAAATAGTAATAAAGATCACCTTTGGAAACAAAGAACACATTACAGATAGAAAATGGGAGTCTGAGTTTAATTGAGACTCTTCATAAGCAGTAATGAAGTTTGCAACACTGCTTACGCCCTCTAGCGTATACATGAGCAGAACTCCATTTTCAAAGATACCACAATGGGCCCAGTGATCCTAAATGAAATGAAATATAATCTGCACCATGGTGAAAACTTAAAGTAGCTACCTGCCTTGAAGTTCAAGGTCATATTTGGAGTTCATAAATATTGCCTGTACAACTCAGTAGCAATTGTTCATGTTGTGCTATTAACTTTAACTGTGATGCATGAAAGGATTTTGATATAATTTGATAAGAATGTATCCCACAACAAGATAATTGGTTACATGCAGTACTAAGCTCCCTGCCTTTAACCCTTGTCCTGCTGAACCTGGATATACCCTGCCTTTGCAAACAGTGTAGATCCAGATCAGTTGGCTTCTGAAGAAGCCAACTGATCTGGATCTACACTGTTTGCCATTAAGTATGTGAATTTATAGCAATAATCTGGATCAAGTAATCTGATTGGCTGAAAGTTAGAAGTGGGCATGGCCTCTTAATTTATTCAGCAGGAGAAGGGTTAAAGTCAAGATCACACTCGAACTTTGTACATATTGCCTGTACAAGGTTATGGCAGTAGTTCCAATCTCTGGGTTATCCCCATAAATGTTTTCTTATGTCTCCATGAAGATACATTACGAAAACACGCCTATTCAAATATACTGAAAATTTCACCACCAAAAACTGGAAGTTTTCAGATAAAAATTCTGACATTTTTCATATTACTGCTCAAAACATTGATTGTGGGTACTCGTTAGAACTGCCTCATTGAGGCAGTTCTAACGAGTCCCACAATCTATGTTTTTGAGCAGAAATAAGAAAAATAATGTATACTCCTGTAAACCCCAGTTTTACTATATAAAAGTGGGGTTTAAGAGGGTTAAAATTATATAGGTATGTTTTTGTGATGATATGATACACAACATAGGAAAAAAGCCATTATGCCATACTTCAATAGTGATGGTCCAGATGAGTGTGCATATCCATGCAGTCTGATCTGGACATTCTCTGTTTTTCGAAATAAACTACAGTAGCCATTGATTCTGTAAGCATGCCTGTAGGGCCCTGATCAGCCTGCACATTCGCACATTGTCCACAAATTGCATAAGGGCTTTTTTATGTGTTGCCATTAAGTGTTGTTGGTAGTCATTAGAAGCACCTCATGGAGGCACCTCTAATGTTACTCATAACGTATGTATTGGTAGAGTGATAAGAAAAAATGTCATGGCTTTTGTGTACAAAAAACAACAACAAAACAACAACAACATATGTAGGGCTTAGGAATTGTATAAGACACAGTTTTGGCAAAAGAACTTATGCTGAATAACTCTGTACAAAGCCCTAGATAAGTGATATCGCCTGATAAATATTATTTCTCCACAAGCACATGTTGTTGGTTCTCGTTAGGATTCTTTCAGTGAGGCAGTTCTAAGAATTGCCTTTTAGCAGTGCTCCTGTGGAGAAGGTAGAAAAATATTAACATCTTTAAGTTGAAGACATTGTCTTGTCTAGGGCTACAGTAAATGTCCTAAAATTTCAAACACTTTATTTAATCCGTGTCATGCTGAATAAATTAAGATACCACGCCCACCTAATTTCCAGCCAATCAGATTACTTGATCCAGGTTTTTGATAGAAATTCACATATTTAATGACAAACAGTGCAGATCCAGATCAGTTGGCTTCTTCAGAAGCCAACTGATCTGGATCTACACTGTTTGCTAAGATAGGGCATGTCGTGTTCAGCAAGAGAAGGGTTAATATATTTTTTGCTGAAATTTTGCTTTTTTTATGCGTTTTTTTTTTCTTGAAATATTTGTTGCCTGACAAGTAGTGCAGACCCTGATCAGACTTCTCCAGGAGCAGTCTGATCTGCATCTGCACAGTTTGCATATGCCATATTCTGAGAAACTTAAGTGTAAGAAATTTTAGAACATTTACCATATGCTATTGTAAATGTTTCTTTGTATTGTAAGTCAAAAGAAATGTAGAGATTCTGAAACTATTTAAAGTTTAATATCAGAATGAATGTATATGTATTTCTGTATACTTCCTGATTTTTTTCTCACCATACAGCTGTGTTCAAAAATGAAATGAAGTTCTGTTAAAATGTGTTCCATATTTTACTTTTGTAATATTAAGCTTTTAAAACAAGTTGAATAAAAATGATTTGGAAATACTTCTTTGTTTTCTTTTTGGATCCTAAGATACATATACATTCATTTTGGTATAGGCACTTTTGTATTTATTATCAAATATGAATTTTCCATAGCTCTAGATAAGAGGAATATCCAGATAAATATTTTGCGTGTTTTTCAAGGAAAACATACATTGTGGTTACTCATTAGAAGCCCCTCAGTGAGGGGCTTCTAATGAGTACCCACAGCATATGAAAAGTATCAATATTTTGGATGAAAACAAGGTGCCGTGCCTTATCTGGAATACAGTCGACTCTCGTTATGTCGAACTCCAAGGGACTCTATAAAATACTTTGAGATATCCGTACTTCGACATATCAGATTTGCGGAACTGAGGAAAACAATTAATCGAACAACCACCTTTAACAGAATGAATATGTAATTTGACTCTTAAGTTAGAGATATATTGAAAATATTGTGGAAAAGAGGAGAAATTGCTCCTAAGGAGCAATTTCTCCTCTTTTCCACAATATTTTGTTGTTTGTTGGTATATCTCTGTATTAAAACAGGGACCAGATTTTCACTTCGAGATAAGCGGTTATTCGAGATAAGCGAGTTCGAGATAACGAGAGTCGACTGTATGTTATATGTGATGTGCAATGAAAGAAGAAAGTCCTTATGTCATATATATGCTACAAAGGTCCAGATCAGCTGCATATATGCAGTCTGCTAGGGTCCATTGCCAACTGAGACACATTTGACAAGGTAAAATATACAGTCAAACCTAGAGAGCTCAAACCCGAATGGCTAGTTTACCATAGCCTATTCAAACGTTTTTTGAGTCCCTACAAAATTCTTCCGATAGCTCAAGAAAACGAATATTAAAGGAAAGTTTCTTATTTTATCATGAAATTTTATGTTGTGTGTACTCATTAGAATTGCCTCATCGAGGTGATTCTAATGAGTACACTCAGCTTACATTATTGTCTAGAAGATGAAAAAAATACCCTAAATTATAGTCATTTGCTTCCTGACCTGGCGCCATGTTTAACCCTCATTGGTTCGAACTAACCATGTTTTGAATAAATTTCCATGGTCCCAAAAATGTTCGAGCCAATGAGGTTTTACTGTATCAACAAAAGGTCTAGAAAAGTATATTGATAAAAAGATGCAGAGATAGCCCTGATCAGACTGCATGGATATGCAGGCTGACCTTGGCCTTCACTGTTCCAGTGTGGCAAAGGGGCCCTTTCGTTCATTGTGCAGCAAAGGAACTATTATTCAAGCATTGAAACAATATACACAAAGATACCTAGGAAAGGTCACAATCACGAAACATAGCCTCTGCATCACAAAAATGACACTTCAGCCGGCCTCGGTGGCTTAGTTGGATGCGTTGTCTGACTGGAGACCAGGAGGTCGGGGGTTCAACCCCCGCCGAGGTCGGCAACATTCTTTCGTGGAGATTGATCATGAAATATTTTCTACGGTCATTCTCTCCCTTCCGCTGATTCAAGAAGGGCAGTTGTCAGTTTCTGGCGAAAGAATGTGCACAATACTGGTTAACCGCTTAGAGGACTAAGCCTGCCCAGTAAACGTGTGGTTAGGTAAACTGACTGCACTTGACATAACCCCAATGGGTTGACTGGGCCATAAAACCTCAACACCAACAAAATGACACTTCATCGAAAACAATGAATAAACAAGTAGCAACTGCACAAGAAATCCACCTTGAAATGTTCAATAGCAGAACTGTTGTGGGGCTAAAACCTGGTTTTGAAGTCTTTAGTCAGCCTGATCATCCAAATTGTCTGATTGTCCCATCGTTTTCTGTCTCTGAATGGTGGTCAAAGGGAACTGATAAAATGCATTCCATAACTCCTATACTCCCTGGATATATTTTAATGATACTTCGTACAAATTTTGGATAAATGGGTGTGTCATGTAAAGGAATGACCAATTCCACCTTATTTTTCCAGTTATATATACTTATGAAATTTGGTCATTGGACCTTGTGTGTTCCATAACTCATATGCCCCTGGATATAATTTGATGATAATAGAACTGTAGACTGCATCAAGTTGGTAAAAGGAATGATATCTTGCTTCCTTGGTTTTTCAATTATCTTCATATATATGGTCATTACACTGTGTGTGCTCCATAGCTGTTATTCCCTTGGATGTGGGTGGTTGGGTGGTGCGAAGGTGTCATGTATCTTTTGTCACCTGGGGCGTCCAGCTGATATTGGCTTATAGTTGGGCAAGGCCTGCTATCCTTGTAGCAGGTAAGGGTAGGGAGGTGATGTTTTTATTTCTTCTGTTTCTTCACTTTCGTTCCTGTTTCTCTTTCTTCCCTGTCCCTCCCTTTCATCTCTTCTGCTATCTCTTCTGTCTCTTTTCTCCCTTTCTGTGGGAGACGACACAAAATGACCCACAAGGGTTGACATGTCGTTAAACCTCAACTCAATCAATATTCCCTTGGATATCTTCAGATGATGCTTGGTAGAAATGTAGGACAGGTCAAGAAGATGTGTCACATAAAGGAATGACAATGATCATTTATCTTTTTTTTTATTAGCTCTCCCCTCAAATATTTGCTCATTAAATAGTGTGTGCTTCTTAACTCATATGCTCCTGGATATATTTTTATGATACCTAACAGAGGTGTATATAGATTGGGTCAAGCAGATATGTAAAAGTATGACAAGTCTTGCTTCAGTATTTTTTGGATTTTCTGCGGTTCTAATGTTGGGTCGTTAAACTTTATGTGCTCTATATTTATAACTTATGTGGTTCAGGATGTATTTGATGATATAGGTGTGTTGTGCAAAGGAATGCCAACTCTCACTTCTTTGTTGGATTATTTCCCTTCTAATATTTGGTCATTAACCCTGGTCCTGCTGAACCCAGATATGCCCCGGATATGCCCTGCTTTTGCAAACAGTATAGCTACAGATCAGCTGGCTTCTTCAGAAGCCAACTGATCTGTATCTGCACTGTTTGCCATTTAGTATGTGAATTTGTATCAACAACATAAATCAAACAATCTGATCAGCCGAAAATTAGTAATGAGCATGGCATCTTAATTTATTCAGCATAGCAAGAGTTAAACCTTGTCTGCTCTTTTATTCCTATGCCCCAGAATTTTCTTTGATCTACACCTTCAGTGTTTATCACATACCATAAGTGCCCATTTTTTTTTTTTTTTTTTTAGCTGCCATAGCTCCAGATAAAGGCCTATGCAGAACTCATATTTTTATATATATTTTCATCACAAAAACATACCTATATAATTTTGATCCCCTTAAATCCCACTTTTATATAGTAAAACTGGGGTTTACAGGGGTATACATTATTTTTGCTTATTTCTGCTAAAAAACATAGATTGTGAGTACTCGTTAGAACTGCCTTGGTAAGGCAGTTCTAACGAGTACCCACAATCTATGTTGAGCAGAAATATGAAAAATATCAGAATTTTTATCTGAAAACTTAGTTTTTGATGGTGGAATTTTCAATATATTTGAATAGGCATGTTCAGTGCTTGCATTAAGGGAAGTCTGGGAGTGAGAGACTCACAAAAATTGCCCTGGGACTTCCAAAAATCAATGCCAGGAAGTCTGGGACCCCCAACTTTTAAAGATATTTAGTCATTTATAACAAAAATTTTGAATGAATTTATGTATTATTTAGCTTAAGAATGGTGGTTTTACTTCATAAATGAGAGTTTAAGAATACTGAGGTTGTATTTCTGAAAGTGAGTGAAAAAATTTGATCACTAGGACTTCCAGATATTGGAGCTAGGAAGTCCTGGGACTTCCTCATTTTGACAGTTAGTGCAAGCACTGCATGTTCTTGTAATGTGTTGTGGCTGTGGTGCGGTAAGGGTTTGCTGTGTTTACAACAGGTGGGGAAAGGGACTTGTTTTTATTTCATGTTTTTTTCCATTGTCATTTGCAATTCCCTCAGTCTCCTATATATGTCTCTTCCTTTTACTATCCCTTTTCTCCCTTTCTCTGAGATGATGCAAAATGATCCACCAGGGTTGATGTGTCATCATACCATAGCACAACTTTTTATACTTTTGCATCAAAGCATATCTTATTGTTACTGGAGTTACTAATGAATACCACAAGCTATGTTTTTATGTAAAAATAAAAATTACAGAAGGATTATTTGGTGACAATTTTGGAATAATTTTTCTTACTTATGCATAAAAACATGTTGTGGATACTCACAAGAAGTGCCTCACAATGAGTACCCACAATCATTAAAAGCACCTTACCAAGGCACTTCTAATGAGTACCCACAACATATGTTTTATGCAGAAATAATAAAAATCATCCTATAATTATCAGCAAAAACTCCTTAACAATTCCTCTGAATTATCAACTTAGTTATTTCCTTAATTTGAGCTATGCTACTGCTTCTGTGTGTAAAAAGTGAAGGTTTTCACTTCTGGTGTTCACTTTACCTCTAAGTGAATAAAATGAAATCTGTCCATCCACTTCATTGTCAAGGGATGCAAGAAAAACCTTCCTTTCAAAAGCATTAATTGCTTAATACAGAATGTCCTTTAAAGAAGTTTGGACTCTTGGGGCTGGTGTGAGTGTCCATTTTTGGCATTTATCTTAAGCACCTTTTTGCTATGCTTGATATAGCTCATTTTGATGTTCTGGGGTTTTACTTCCCATTAACAATATTTCAGTAACTATGAGATAATACAATACAGAATAGTACAAAAAAGGCTTTGTGGACAGAAACATAGTACAATAATGAGAAAATATTCTGCACCCAGTCAGATACAGACACACAACAACTAGAATGACATAGGGTCATTTTATCTGCTGTGCAAGTAGGCCTTTGTATAAGGGTAATCCAGGGAGACAGCTCTGTCAACTTGTTTGCCTTCCTTCTGAACAGGGGTCTACGCTTAAAGGAGAGAATTTGCTCCCCTTTGGAGCAAATCCTTTCATTTTACAGTAGACCCCTTTCAGAAGGGGATTTTTGGGCAGGAAAGCAAACATGATGTAACAAAAGTTGTCTTGTACAAAATTGCAGAAAAGCTGCAGGTGTGTCTAGTCCACCTCAACCTGATCTTGCTGAACCCACATATGCCCTACATTAGCAAACCGTGTAGATCCAGATTGGTAGGCTTCTGAAGAAGCCAACTGATCTGGATCTGCACTGTTTGTCGTTATTAAGTAAGTGAATTTGTATCAACAATCTGAATCAACTGATTTGATTGGCTGAAAATTGGAAGTGGTTGAAGCATCTTAATTTATTCTTAATGTATTGTGTCTTCTGTTTCTTAGTCTTTAGGTTATGGACTGGTTGAGCCATCTCCACAGCCTTCGTTTTCTCCAGAGCATGGTCAGACTCCTGCTGGGGGTATTGGAATACCAAGAGACACACAAAAAGGTATTGTCATGCTGGTCAAAGCCTGAACTGTGAAAAGATGTCTTTTAGTTGTGCTGACAGTGATGGCTTGCAGCAGCCTGTGCTTTTGCACAGTCTGGTCAGGTCCTTTGTTGTCCTTACAAAACATTGGGTACCGTGGATAGTATGAATGGGCATCAAAATAAAACTCTATACGGTTGCCTTTGGAAACAAAGAACACACAAAATGTAAATCAGAGATTAGGTTTTGTTAGTTCTCTTCAGATACGATGTAGTTTACAAGGCTGTTTCTGCCCTCTAGTACCAGCTTAACCCTTCTCTTGCTGAACAAGACATGCCCTGTCTTGGCAAACAGTGTAGATCCAGATCAGTTGGCTTCTGAAGAAACCAACTGATCTAGATCTGCACTGTTTGTCATTAAATATGTGAACTTCTATCAAAAAGCCATATCAAGTAATCTGATTGGCTGGAAATTAGAAGTGGGTGTGGCATCTTAGTTTATTCAGGCAAGGCAAGGGTTAAAGGGGTATTTGATTTTCAAAGTATCCAGAATGGGCTCAGTGATCCCAAAAGGAAAGAGGAACCTCTTTATAATGCTATAGTTGGGATCCATAGCATAAACCGTATTAGTTAAACAACTGTGTTATATCCAAACAAAAATGTATAGATTATATTGAAAAATGACCATTTATGGTCATTTTTCAGTATAATCTATACATTTTTGGGATCCGTCTTTGAATCGTGTTATATCCAAAACTTTGTTATAATGAATCATGTTATAAAGAGGTTGTAGTGTATTGAACAACTGGGCCCAGATATTTTAGTATTATCTAAATGCAATATTTTATATGTTGATACAGATATTGCTTGCATGTACATTAAATTATTTTATAATGTACTTAATAAAATTAAGTCATGTATGATTAAATCTCCAAAGACTGATAAAAAAAAAAAAAAAAAAAAAAAGGAAATTCCTCCATTGATGCACATTTCATGTATGTTCCAAGACATTTTCAGCTTGACATAGCTTAGCCATGTGGCTTGAAAAATTACTCTCATCAATGAATAACTATAACCTTGCTTAGAACAATTATAATAAGCAAAGATAAAAATCAATCAGTTTTTTTTTGTTTTCATGTTCTTTTAAGATGCAAGCATTGCCTCAGTTGCCTCAAATGCCTCTAAACTGAGCTTTTTCAAACTGAATTTTTGTGATAACGTTTTAATGCTTCGCATGCAGCGTATAAATTTCAGCAGACAACATTTTGAAATTTTTTTTTTTTATTTTTCCTAGAAAATTGGATATGACACCTCATACAAATTGTCTCCACAGGAGACAATTTTATAGGAAAAATAAGAAAAATATCATCTGTTTGCGTCATCCGTCTGTCAACAATTTACTTAAAAGACATCTCCTAAACCTGTGAATGGATTTTGAAATAATTTTACAGGAATGTTCCTTGGATGTCCTTCTACCAAACTTGCCTAAATGGTTCTGCTCCGCTGAACAAAATGGCAGCCAGAGCTAAAAAAAAAGAAAAACCTTAAAACGACATCTTCTCCAAGGCCATTGGCCCAATTTCAAAATAATTTCACAAGAATATTCCTTGGGTGACCCTCAACCAAAATTGCTCAAAGTGTTCTGCTCGGACGAACAAGATGGCCACCAGAGCTAAAAATAGAGAAACCTTTAAATGTATTCCCGTCTGTCAACAATTTATTTAAAAGACATCTAAACCAGTGGACGGATTTTGAAATAATTTTACAGGAATGTTTCTTGGGGTACCCTCTACCAAAATTGCCTAAATGGTTCCGCACTGCTGAACAAAATGGCCACCAGAGCTAAAAATAGAAAAAACCTTAAAACGACATCTCCTCCAAGGCCACTGGCCCAATTTCAACATAATTTCACAGGAATATTCCTTGGTTGACCCTCTACTGAAATTGCTCAAACCATTTCACTCGGATGAATAAGATGGCCACCAGAGCTAAAAATTAAAAAATGACTACTTCTCGTTAACCAGTTAAACGAGTTTAAAATAATTACACATGAATATTCCTTGGATGACCCTCTACCAAAATTGCTCAAACCGTTCTGCTTGGATGAACAAGCTGGCCGCCAGAGCTAAAAAAGGAAAAAAACCTTTAAACGATTTCTCCTTTTTAACCAGTGGATGGATTTTTAAATAATTTCACATGAATGTTCTTTTGGTGACACTCTACCAAAATTGCTTAAACCTTTCCACTCGGATGAACAAAATGGCAGTCAGAGCTAAAAATGGAAAAACCTTTAAACGTCTTCTTTTCCTTAGCCAGTGGATGGATTTTGAAATAATTTCACAGGAATGTTCCTTGGGTGACCCTCTACCAACATTGCTCAAACTGTTATGCTCGGATGAACAAGATGGCTGCCAGAGCTACAAATAGAAAAAAACCTTCAAACGACTTCTCCTCCTTAACCAGTGGATGGATTGTAATAGACATTTTTTTTAAAATTGAAGAGAAAACAGTCAAAAAGTAAACCACTGATCCAACCTGTCTCAAATGCTCCTCAAGAGACCCTTTACTAAATTCTTTCAATTACACAACATGCCCCTCACCCACCACCTCCACTGTGGACAGCACTTGTTTTCCCTATATATTTGTACAAAAATATGATCTGTAAAGAAAACTTTGATAATCTTACAAACCACTTGCCTGATTTAAATTACATTAATACAACCATCCTGAACCTAAAGCAATGGGACACAGGTGAGCGATTTAGGGCCATCATGGCCCTCTTGTTTTACCCTGCCCACCAGTAAGTACTGCACAAGTTAGAACCTTTGATATAAAGATAGATCTTGAATTGCTGTGTCATGAGATGGAGATTCAGTCCACTAGTGACCTGTGCTTCTTAGTTTTAGCATGATGATATTGGCTTTGTTTTATTTTAGTGTCTGTATCAAAGTAAATTATAAATCTGATCACCAGAAACTGGAGCCAGTCTACCCTTGCACAGGATAAGGTTTGAATGACATCACAAAAATGACACTTCATTGAAAACAGAATTTACAAATTGGAAGAAACTGCAACAGAATTTAGCCAGTGCATGAGAAAACCTACAATAAGATGTGCATCCAGCAAAGGTCAACCTGTGCATCTGCACAGTCTGATCAGAATCTTTGCTGATCGCATGTGCCTTCTACAGCATCCGGGCTATTAAAAAAAAGTGATGAGCGACAGCCTTTGCTATCCTGGGTGGATGTCCAGGCTGATCTTAGTCTGTGCTGGTCAAACAGATCTTATTGTAGGTTTTGTTGTGCGCTGGCTCAAATACTGTTTAAGATAATCCTATTCTATGCACAATTACAGTGGAGACACCTGAGGCTGTAGCTATGATATCAGAGGAGATTGAAACAACAGTGAGGCGAGGACCAGACCAGCTGTTCAGTGATCTTGATATACAGCTGAAACCTGTCATAGCAGGAAATAGGTGCGTATTGTGTTGCAGCTCTATAGAAGGTAAACTAGCTTAAAACTACCATAGTTTCAGATCTAAGACTGTTGTAAGAAGACAAACTTCAGTTCTCAGGGCCTGAATATTTTCTAAGATAGGCTTCTTACTATATTAGTCTTCAAGTACTGGGACACCTGGGCCATGTTGTTCAAAACTTAACAAAGTCATTAGCTAATGTGACGTTAAAATTTCTGTCTTGAAATATGGCAAATACATCAATATTTTTTGCTGAAAAAATGTGAGTAGCTTTTGCATTGCAAAAGCTACTCACATTTTTTGCAGCAAAAATATCAATGTATTTGAAAATACCTTAGCTACAACAGGTAACAAGTTCGTCATTTACAAGCTCGTTAAGCTTATGATGCTTTGAACAAATGGGCTCTGAACTTCTTACCATACTTGTCCTAAAATTTTAAGAAGCCCATTTTACTACCAGTTGATGTTCCAAAATATTGCAGGGTGAGTGGCAAATAGTGTACACCCAGATCAGATACTGCAGTCTTCGGCATCTGATTTGGCACTGTTTGGGTCTGTCTGTCCCAATACAATGAGTTATTATGTTATTCTTAGAGCCTGGAGACTTTATACTCATAATTTACCCTAGCAATTGCCACCACAGATTTTTCACAGAAAAAAAAAAAATCAGCCTAGATCTGAGCTAAATGAACTGTGTAATATGGGTTGCTAATAATGAGACGGATGTGTTAACAGCAATATATTGTTCAGTTTTTCTATATGTACAATGCTTGGTCCTTCTAGAATGCAATTTTGTTTAACATGAGGATTTTGAACAGACTACAGTGATGATGATTTGAAACTCTAGACAACCTTTTTTGTTGTAACCCACATTTGCTTCAAACCATATTGACTAAAATGACTCTTGGATTGACATGTCATTAAACCTAAAATATTCATCATCTGTAATTCGCATGCAGATTGAGGTATTTGTTAATTAAGGAACATATTTATTGGTTAACAATCACAGACACATTTAAAAAAATTTAAAATTAAAACTGTTACTTTGGTTTACAGGAATAACAGTGCTCTCCCTCAACCAACAACTGGTATGAAATCTCGGTCTGTAAAATCTTCTTCCCAAGCAAGTTCCAGGCACTCATCAAGACCAACATCAGCAAGAAGTGTAGCCAGTTCTAAAGGTATATTCCTGTTTTATTCATTTTCATATGAGTATGTTTATGCAGAAAAGAGAAGTGTCAGCATGGCAGCGCACATGACTTCCAGTCACAAGGTCTTGTGTTCGAATCCTGCAAGAGGTGAAATTCAGCTCATAACTGTACAGTGCTTAACCCATTGTAGACTGAATGAACTCCCCCACACTATATATTGGAAGATTCTAATTTTGATTTTAGGTATGTAAGGCAATGTGATTTAGATGTTCTGCAAGAAAAATGGTTGAACTATGTGCAAACAATGGAGACCCTGATCAGACGCCGCATTTTGCGGCGTCTGATCAGGGTCTGCACTGTTTGCCAGTTACCCTTTTGGAGGTCTCCAGGCTACAATGGGTTAATTGCACAGTCTTTTGGAGGTCTCCAGGCTACAATGGGTTAAATGCACAGTCTTTCCTTATCATCCTTCCACTCCATCATCTCAGTATGACTTAAATATATTTATATTGAAAGGGATGTAAAACACCAAACCATCATCATCATCATGCAAAAAGATATAACTTGGGTTTATACTATGTCACACAAAAAGAAGTACTAAGACATAAACCAAGACTGAAGCTTGAAGATTACAAGATTATCTCTAAAGTCTGATTGAGGTCATTATTTTTCACCTGGAGAAACCAGCTCAGTGGTAGAGCGTCCGCTTTGTGATCGGGAGGTTGCGGGTTCGATCCCCGGCCGAGGTCATACCAAAGACTTTAAAAATGGTACTAGCTGCTGTTTCGCTTGGCTTTCAGCATTAAGAAAGTAGAGCTTGAACTGGTCAGCTCAGTGTCAGTATAATGTGACTGGGTGGAATATCATGTCAGAGTGCCTGGGGCATGATATTTCAGTGAGGCAGCATTCTAAAAGTGAGCATTGAGCTCCCTGTCACATCCAGACACCATGGCGATATGACTGAGAGATTATTGAAAGCGGTGTTAAACCCAAATCAAACAAACAAATATTCAGATGGTTTTGATATGAGAATCTACTGTGTTGAAAACTGAACGCAAATGTGAACAGATGGTATAAATGTGCAAGTTGATCTTACTTAGATGTTGCCTGATATTCCCAAGAAAACAAGCATGAGCAAACAGTGTAGACCCAGATCAGATACTGTGTACAGGCTTTCAAGCAGACCCTACTTTTCCCTACTTTTTTTTTTGCCCTACTTTTCCCTACTTTTTTCTGAAAATACCCAACTATCCCTACTTTTTAGTCCTAAAATGTTTGAAGTGACCAAAATTGTAATTTTTTTCCTTGCTCGCTCAGAGTTTGGAAAAATCAGATCAACTTTATCTGAGCAGGCACGATGCAAACAATTTAAAAAAAATATTTTTACTTCAGTTGTAACTCCTTTTTTGGAACATTTATTTTGGTATTTCCTTTCCATGGTAATGTTGTGTTATTGTTCAGGGAAATTTTTGTTTGCTTATTGTATCTTTTTCTAGGTCTGAAGACACTCAGAATGTCCTTACTATCCCTACTTTTCATGATTGAAATTCCAATTTTTGCCCTACTTTTTCAAAATTTTGAGTCCCACTTTATCCCTGCTTTTTCCATGGAGGGCACTTGAAAGCCTGTGTGGAAAGATTTACACTGTTTTCCACCAATCCAACAGCTTAAAGTCACATCAACAGGTTTGGGGGACGCCGGCCTCGGTGGCTCACTTGGATGCGCCGTCCGACTGGAGACCAGGAGGTCGCGGGTTCAACCCCCGCCGAGGTCAGCAACATTCTTTCGTGGAGATTGATCATGAAATATTTTCTACGGTCATTCTCCCCCTTCCACCGATTCAAGAAGGGCAGTTGTCAGTTTCTGGCGAAAGAATGTGCACAATACTGGTTAACCGCTTAGAGGACTAAGCCTGCCCAGTAAACGTGTGGTTAGGTAAACTGACCGCGCTCGACATGACCCCATTGGGTTGACTGGGCCGTAAAACCTCAACACAAACAAAACAGGTTTGGGGCAAGTTGGGCAAGAAATCGAAGGGTCCAAATATTTCAGATAAATATGGTAGCTTATGGGCAGGCCTACTTTTGTGCTACATACCTCAAAATTAATTTGATTGTAGGTAGCAAGAGATCAGAAAAGAGTACACCAAAAGCAAGTCCTAGAGCAGAGAAAGAACATTTTCCCACAGTCCAGAGCCCTCGTACAATGATGGACAGTTTCAGATCGATTGAACATAGCCTAGAGAAAAGTCCTTTCCAGAGCCCAAAGTCACAGAGATCGATAAAGTCTGAACAGTCTGAGAAGTTGCTACCACATTCTACAAGATCTCAAGGGTCAAGAGATGACAGACTGATGGGTGGAGAGATAGAAATCAATGGGCGATTAACACCTACAGATTACTTGGTGGAAGAAATAATGGGAGAGTCAGCAGTGTTGCCTACTTGCACTTCAGGTACAGTGAAATCATGTTATTCTTCCACCTATAAGACCTGTATCCAACCAATAGATTTTGCGAACTAGAATTTCTTAAGTGTCAGTAGTATATCTATACTTATATTACCCAGTTACAATATTAAAAAAAAAAAAAAAAACAGAAAAAAAAAAAAAAACACTAAAATACTACCATTTAGCATGTAGAAAACTTATACATGTTGTATTTTAAACTGACGGCAGTCAGTTCCAGTGTATTTTGATTGTTGTTCAGTGAAATATACTGATCTATGGAGATTTCCATGATTTCCTTGAAAGATGGACTGACTATTCTTTATGTTAATTGATGATTTTGTCGTTCAGGTTCAATTTTTTCTTAGGATGATATACTAACTCATCATCTGATCAGAGTCATTCAGCAGTTTGTGTACATTTTAGCAGTTAGTAAAATGAACTTGTTCAAAAGACCAGAAAAGCCTCTGGGATAATTTTTTCTGTTTCTCCATAAAAGGCATATGTTATGGGTACTCATTAGAAGTGCCTCAATGAGGCACTTCTAATGAGTACCCATAACATATGGTTTTATAGAGCAATAAGAAAAAATATCCCAGAATTATCACCAAATACTCCTTAAAGTCTAATTTTGTTATCATGGACAAGTATGGTAAGGAGTTAAGGTGGTGAAATGTTTGGGTAAGTATGATAATATTTTGCAGGCCTGGAAGCATTTGCATCTCGAGATCAAGTACAGAGAACGCCAGATCTACCCATTGATGAAATAAATAAAGAGAATATAACACCAACAAATAGTGTTGCGGCCGATTCTCCAACTCATAATAAAAGACAGATAGAAAATATATACAGTAATAATGTAGATGAAGAAAGACAGGATTCTAGCAGATCAAGAGATGTCTTCATAAATGCTGATCTAGAGGATACAAAGCAGAAATATATGAGAGAAGTTAATGTGAGAGATAGAGAGACTGTTTTATTTGATGATATCCTGGGTCCTGAACTAGAAGAGGAGTATGACAATGATGAAGGTTCTGATAGGTCACAAGAAAATCTGGTCATCATAGATAGAAGTCTGAATGTTTTACAAGGTTAGATCATTAGCTCATCCATTCATTTTCTATTTTGTCACACCTGCTTAAGCAAACAGGTGTGATAGAGGCATCTGGTTTTCTGTCCATCTATCTGTTCCTCTGGACCTCAGTATTTGTGACTACATACTTGCCTGAACAAACAGTGTTGATCTGGGTCAGCCAGCTCTGATCTGATTCAGGTCTGAACTTTTTGCACTTTAGACAGCATTTATTAGACACCTCACCACGTAGTCAAAATTGAGCTCAATCTAGTTGTATGGAAAACAGTGTTTTATTCATCTTGATGCTTGTGAGCATTTGCAGCATCCCATTATTTAAAATTGCACATAACAAACTCAGTAAAACCGAATCTGCTATTTGTTTTCAAAGGCTCCTTCTGTATAAAACATATTGTTCAACTTTTACTGTACGTGTACACTGTATAGTAGTCTCAAGATATAACTGGTCTCGGTGGCTTAGTTGGATGTGCCGTCCGACTGGAGACCAGGAGGTCGCGGGTTCAACCCCCGCCGAGGTCGGCAACATTCTTTTGTGGAGATTGATCGTGAAATATTTTCTACGGTCATAATCTCCCTTCCGCTGATTCAAGAAGGAAAGTTGTCAGTTTCTGGCGAAAGAATGTGCACAATACTGGTTAACTGCTTAGAGGACTAAGCCTGCCTAGTAAACGTGTGGTTAGGTAAACTGACTGCGCTCGACATGACCCCATTGGGTTGACTGGGCCGTAAAACCTCAACACAAACACAAACAAACAAAGTCTCAAGATACTTAAATTATGGTATGTTTTCTTGTATTAGAAACGCGAGAGCCAGCAGAATTCCAGTTGTCTGAGAGTCCTGATATTTGTACTGATCAGCAGGAAATGCCATATTTAGATGATTCACCTATGTCAACTCCTCGAGCTATAGTTATTGATAAGAGTTTTCATCTGTCTCCTAGACAACAAGGCAAGTACTATTTAGTTTTCAGAGGAAGTGTTAAGGAGAAGTATTTGATGATAATTCTGAGATATTTTTTTCCAGTTTCTCTATAAAAACATTGTGTTGGGTACTCATTAGCAGTGCCTAGAGTACCCAGATTACTATATATATATGATTTATGGAGAAGTAAGAAAAATATCCCAGCCTTAACTTCAACTACTCCTCCTTAACAAGTCCTGGAAGTTATATTGCACTTTTAATTTTGCCTTTATAATAGATGAACAGTTTCAAATTGAAGCCAGGCCCTTTACAGAATAATATTCACAAGCATATGGTTCAAACAATGGAAGTACTTGAAAATCCTTAAGAATGTACATAGTTTGTCTGCATAACACTGGGAGACATAATATTGCCACCCATAAAGAAGCATTTTGTTTAAGCTTTCCTTGATGTCAGTATCAGTTGTTTTTAGGGAATAGCAACATTGGGTACAGTGTACTAAATACACTGATTTTTGGGCTTTTTGATGTGATTTCTTAATGGCATCATGCATAAATGCAAGAATTGCAATTGCACTGGTTTGTTTTATTGCAATAACATTTGCCAGATACCTCAGAAGACATTTGAAAAAATGGCTAATAAACTTGTGTTTAAACATCACCTCGGAACTGAACAAATGTTACGAGGGTCCTGCAAAAAGTTTTGTCACTGGATTCGGATTACTTCAGTGCTACGTTTTATGAAACATATTTTTATAACAAACCTTCAGATTATTCTCTCTTTACTGAAACACATTTTTGTAACCTTTTTACCCAGTCACGAAAAGCAGATAAATAGTCTTCTTTTGGTATCAGTTGGAGACACTGATAAATGATACAGCCTTTGTATGTTTTCAAAAGTTCCCGTGCACATTTAAGGCATTCTGTCTTTTGCTCCTCACTGAGCAAATGAGGTACCCAGCTAGCGCAAACCTTTCTCAGGTCCAAACGCTTTTTCAGAATTGTTTGCACACTACCTTCTGATATGCCAGTACAACTGGCTATATCTTTGACAGACATTCCCGCATCCTGTTTGACCACAATCTTTACAGCAGCAATGTTAGCCTTGGTAACAGAGGTTTTAGGCCTTCCAGGATGGGTATTATCTTCAACAGAAAATTTCCCAGCTTTAAAAGCTTTAACCCACCTAAAAACTGTGCACATTGAAATGGTCTGAGGTCCATATATATCACACAATTCATTAAATATCTGCTTTGAATCTATATTAAGCCTAATGCAGCATTTAATATTGCTACAAATTTCAGTCTTCTGGTCCATGTTCCAATGTAACAATTAAATTGGTCAGTGTATATGACTGCATCTATTTCAATTTGAAATAACTCAGTCAGTTGGAAAGCAATTTGCACGAAATAAACGGGTATCATTAGCTATTCAACACACCATTCAAGTGCAGTGAAGCATTTTAAAATATACCTCGGATAAAACTAAGGAAGCCTATTAGTGACAGAACTTTTTGCACAACCCTCGTAATCTCAGAACTGTGCAAATGTTAATGTAAATAAAAAGATGTCAGTGATCCCAATATTGTTATCCATATCAAACAACTTCATGGGACACAGCAAATGTTAGCACATAAAAACATGACATATCTATATTATTGACCTGTCTGTTTTCCAGAAAAAAGAGAGGGTTTAAATGGTAGTCAACATAGTGCAAGTCCTAAAGTATCTCCAAGGTATCAGCCAGCATCTCCAGCCAGATTAGACAGCCCTCGAAATCCTGAAGGGAAATCCTTCTCAGGTATGTTTTGTGCTTTAACCCTTGTCCTGCTGAACCCGGATATACCCTGCCTTTGCAAACAGTGTAAATCCAGATCAGTTGGCTTCTTCTGCACTGTTTGTCATTAAATATGTAAATCTGTATCAAAATCCAGAATCAAGTAATCTGATCGGCTGAAAATGGCATCTTAATTTATTCAGCAGGACAAGGGTTAAGAGACAAAGAAAAAAAAAATCACACATTAAAATTCAGCATTCTTAGGTTAAAATTTCATGTGTTGACATTTAAATTCCATTTTACATTCCGTATTTACCCTAGATATTTTGACACCACGTACAATATTTACACAAGTCAGTTATACCCCCTGAGGATATGCCTTAAGACTGCTGGATGGGTGGCAAACAGTGTAGATCCTGATCAGATGCCACATTCTGTGGCATCTGATCTGGGTCTATACTGTTTGCTCAGGCCTGTCTGTCCCAATACATAGGATTATTAGGGTATATTTCCTAGGGTGCTTTTTGCTAAGGCTGGAATTACATACTGTAATAATTCTAAATATTGGCACACATTCCCTCCTACCATCCTTGTTCCTCAGAATCATTTAAACTATGTTGATTTGTCCCCAGCTGCTAGCAAAGTGGGTAACATTGGTATTAGTTGCATTCCATCCATGCCTCACAACTCTCGTTTTTTCCATTTTTGAGTTATCTACCCTAGGTCAAAATTCATGTCCAGGCCATAACTCCTGAACCGTATGAGATACAGGCATGAAACTTCACAGGTGAATATATCACATTAGAATGAATGCCATTTGATTAGACAATGTGTCATGATAAAGCAAGACAACTCTTGCCTCCTTGACTCTTGAGTTATCTGCCTTGCTAGAATTTTGTTCATTGGGGACTTTGGCACTTTGTGGCAATTTCTTGCTTGACTATATTTATATGTCACAAAATTACTGTTGAGTCACAAACAGTGTGAACCCAGATCAGACTGCTCTACTGGGTCTTTACTATTTATTTGTGATTCTTTCCCAGTACGTAAAGTAATTAGGGTAGGGTAAACCCTTTTGTTTTACAGACAGTCCATCTAGACAGTTGCAGATGGTGCGACCAAAGCTGCCGGAGAATTTGAGAAGTCCGCTATCCGACGAAATCAGAAAGATGTTTCAGGATGCTATTGCAGATACTACTCCCAAGAAGTCTGCTTCACCTAGAGGCTTGGGCAGCTCCCAAAAGTCAGACAATGATGTCACTAATGGTAAAGAAACTAAAGTATTGAAAAGGTCTTTATCAGGTGAGGACCAGGCCTCAAGGTTATAAAACTTAGTTCATGCTCAGCTCAGCTGAGCATGAAATTTTACCTGTTGATAAATTTCAAATTACTAACAGCTGCAAATTCTTTCTTGCTAAACTTAGCTGAGCATGAAAAATTCTCTGCTAATAAATATGAAATATTGTTGGCATTTTCATATTTATTAGCAGAGAAAATTTCATGCTCAGCTGAGTTGAGCATGAAAAAAGTTTTATAACCTCTGGGCCAGGGCTTAGTTACATTAGTTAGTTTTTATAGCAATACAAGTATTACAAGGACTAGGACATAGCAGAAACTGAAACTTCCAGAGCATATAGCAGATGAGGCTGGTCTAGAACTTTGCTACCATATTTCCTTGCATTATCAGACACTCTATGTCCTTAGTATACTTACCCTTAAATTTGATAACAAATCTCTTTGATGTCTAAAAACTGCTGGAAGAATGGCAGTTAGTGTAGAACCTTATCATATTATGTGGCCTCTGATCTGAATCTACATTGTTTGCTCCAAATACTTTTGGTAAATATGGCACTTGCTTTTGGAACTTAACAAGTCAAAACGATTTCATGTGGGAACAATGCTTTCCTGATGAACTGATCAAAATGCATAGATATGCTGGCTGGTCTGGGCCTTTGATATTTCCTGATCTTGGCTGTCCACTTTTGATAAAGGGGACTTGGTAACTTTGGTAGAATTTCTGCCATTTTTGACAAGGGAGACATTGTTGTGACTTCCTGTTTGCTTACCTGTGCAACAAATTCCTTCTGAAAGGCAGTCTACTTTAAAAGGAAGGAATTGACTCGAAACTTGTCTGGTAGTCAGGTGAGCAATATAAGGCCATCTTGGCCCTCTTGTTAAGTCTTGTTTCTTTATTTCGGTCATATATTGTTATTTTCTAGGCTCAAGTAAAGGGAGT
Source organism: Anodontia alba (assembly GCA_964016985.1). Lineage (NCBI taxonomy): Eukaryota > Metazoa > Mollusca > Bivalvia > Lucinida > Lucinidae > Anodontia > Anodontia alba. The sequence goes on from OZ024829.1 coordinate 25,156,529, forward strand.
TTCATAGAGCAGGTTCAACTGGAAGACCTAGTGGTTGGTGACAATATTGTGAAGAAAGATTCAGATTACTTATCCAGGAGTGGCTATCTCTCTGCTGCACCACTCAGAGAACTACAACAGAAGTCAACAGAACAACAGATTGTGGACCTGCGAGGAAGTCCAAAGGTACAGTACTTCAGTGTAAAAAGTTCTGAAAGGAGTGATCCTTTGAAAACCAAAAATAAATGAAAAATAGCCAACTCAGTTTTATTATTATAGCCCCGCTTTGAAAAAGTGGGGCTATACCGGATTTGCCATGTCCTTCCATGTCTGTGACTGCAAAGTTAAAATGCATCTTGCTTAATAACTTCTATGTTTGTGGTCCTACTTCAATGAAACTTATTCTACACGGTCTCTTTGGTAAGTAAGGTGTAGTCACAGAATAGTGGCCAAGGGCCCATAACTCTTGGAGTTATGTCCCTTGATAGGTTTTCAAATTTTGCCATTCTTGAAAATTTCCGAAACAGATTTCTCAGGAACTATCAAAGCTAGAAAGCTGAAAGTTCGTATAAACATGAACAATGACTGGCTGCAACGTTTGTACTGGAATAAGGGCCAAGGGTCCATAATTTTTGGGAGTTATGTCCCTTGGTAGGTTTTCAAAAAAATTAAAATGCATTTTGCTCAGTTACTTTTATGTTTGTGGTCCTACTTCGATGAAACTTATACCACACTTGGTCTCATCCCATCTTTCTCTCCAATTTTTAAACATCAGAATTTTTCAACACACTTGTGTCTTTCTCCTCTGATGGCACTGTAGCGGAGCTCTGACAGCTCTGGTTGAGTCTGTTTATGAACAGGAATGTAATGTACAACACTGCTCAGTCTTCCATGGTTGAGCAACATTTTATTTTCAAATAACTTTGCAGTAGGAGAAATCCAAATGAGCGCTGTGATCCCCAAAACAAGAAAATGTAAACTACAGTAAAGTGAAGTAGGGGGAGATGTTTTAGGGCTGCTACACCTTTCTTTTTAAAAGAACATATCACTACAACAGCAAAGCTTCACGGGTATACCAGCAGATATCCAAATAAGGACAGTTTCCATAACAGAGTTTCTGTGCTCTTGGAGCAGTGAAATGATGACGCTTGAAGCACTTTCCAACAAGAGATGACTTGTATCTTTTTTCTTACTTTTCCAAGAGATGAAATGCCAAACTCTGTTTTATAGGAAAAATAAGATAAATATCTCCCACTACTGTCTCCTGAAATTTTTACTTAGGATACTGAGCATATGAGCCTTGCATGGAAAATGGCACCTTTAGGACCTGGCAAACAGTGGAAGCCCAGATCAGCCTCTTCATCTTTGCCTTTGCTATTCATGAATAGTGCAATAATTCTGAAGTTGGACAATAATGGCCCTTATCAAATAGTGCCAATGTGCTACTGACATCAGCAAACATCCATATTAGCCTATATATCTGTACAGTCTGACCAATGTCTTTATTGTTCTATGACGGATGTAATGTTCAAGTCCATACAATGTGACTAACATTGACTCTAATCAGAAAATATATCTGATTTGGTTGTGTGCTAGTTGCATCTGTCATGATGTTGATTTCTATTAAAAGGAACTCTGTTTTCAGTGATTTGTTATCCTTTTAAGGTTGATGACATCCTAAGACGTGTGAAGATGATGGAAGAAAGAATGCTGGGAAAGGGGACTCCGCTGGGTTCCAGCAGTGACCTAGAACTACCAGTGATGGATCCTAACAGCAGGATACCAGATAGTGATGATGACGATAGGGAACCACTGGAAGCAAGAGACATTTCCTGGGAGCTGACTGAAAACTTAGATGATATTGAGATGCCAGATCTTGATATTGATCAGGATCTAGATAACGATAACAATGACAGTGCTTTCAAAACATTAGACGATGAGAAACAGACAGATGTGGAGATAGACTTAAATTTTAAACCTGTAGATCTTGATGAATTTTTTGAGTCAAAGACTCCTGAATTGCCTAAAAGGATGTATTCTTCTGGTATACAAAGTGAAAGCCTTCAGAGTAATGGAAGTAGTCTACAAATGCCCAAGTTTCCACAAGTTCCCACAGTTGATGATTCACCACTTATGACTTTTACCCCATGAAAAATATGAGGCTTGCTGTCATAACTGCAAGTGATTTTAATGGAACTGTTTTTTTTTCAAAATAATTGTAGTGTAATTAATTAAATTTTGAATGTAATTGACCCTAGTCTGCTTGCAGCAGGAAAACGAGTAATCCAGACTGTAAACACACAAGACCCTTTTTATGGTGAATGGAATCTTCTTCAAAGATGATCACTTTGACCTGTGATTATTTAGCACTCTTCTCAAAGGGGACTACTCTGAAAGGAAAGAATTGGCTCCCTTGGGCACCAATTCTTGCCTTTAAGAGTAGTCCCCTTATGTAATGGGATTGGTATACTAGGAAAACAAATCCTTTCCTGCTGGAATGGTCTCCCTTCGAAAATGGTTGTTTTGAGTGCTTTCAGGACAAACTGCAAAAAGTTGTATAAAAGCTAAGGCACGGGTCAGTGTGATCTTTGCTATTTGCATACAGGACAGCAGTACAAAGCACCAGATAAGGGGCATTTTTGGTCAAAATTTTTTGTATTTTTGTTTATTTCTTAACAAAGACAAAGGTTGAGGGTACTCATTGCCTGCACCTCGGTAAGATGTGACTGATGATTACCCGCAACTTACGTTTTCATGGAGAAATAAAAAAACTGTTTATGAGGATACTGGTCTTGTCTGGAACTTTGACAGTACAGTAAAACCTGTGTAAGAGAGCCCCCTTCGAGACTGACTTTAAATAGTGGTTGATGTGGAAAAAGTTGTCTGTCTTATAAAGGTACATGTCATGTAATTTTGCTAGCAAAATTACATGACATGTACCTTTATAAGACAACCACCTTTCCACATCAACCACTAAGGCCAATTTCAAAGGTGGCTGTCTTACACAGGTTTTACTGTATTGTTGTCTCAATGTGCACTGCAGCTAAGTTTTAACCTGTTTTATGTTTTATGTACCAGTAAGTATCAACTGAAAATATGCACTACTATGGTAAAAGACCTGAATTTCAACTTGGGATATTTTTTTTTTTTTTTTTTTTTTTTTTTTAAGATTGCAATAATTTCAAATGTTCAGAACAGTTGCATTAAGACCATTTTAACCTTAAATTTTGGAACATCTGACTCTTTACCATACTTGTCAGAAAATTTGAAACCGCCAATTTTACCCTTGTCCTGCTGAACCCAGATATACCCTGCCTTTGCAAACAGTGTAGATCTAGATCACTTGACACTGTTTGTCATTTAGTATGTGAATTTATATCAACAATCTGGATCAAATAATCTGATTGGCTGAAAATTTGAAAAGGGTGTGGCATCTTAATTTATTCATCAGGACAAGGGTTAATAACTTGATGTGTCTAGAAACTGCCCTCAGAAAAAATATTTTTGTATTATTAATTTTAGTTGTTGAAAAAATTAATTCATATGAAAGACAGTCTTGACAAAAAGGTCAGTTGTTGACAAAATTCATTCATACGAAAGACAATCTTGACAAAAAGATACCTACTGGCTTTTTCAGAAGTAAAAACCCGGGAGAGTCTATAAGAAAAAAGGTGAAAATGGGTGAAATGCTTTGTTATCTCTATTCCTCTGCTTTCATTACTGATTTTTGCTGTCTTTTATGCCGTTTTTCTGAAATTTAGGATTATTTCAGAAATAGTTTTTGGCAATAATTCTTAATGTTTGTTTGTTATTTTAGTATGTTTGAGTGTTCAGACGTTAAATTATCATTGTGCTTGAACAAAGATTGAATGTGACTTTTAATTCCATTGAGCTGTCCTAATCTTAGGTTATGTAGTGTTATGAACAATCACAGCTGTATAGATCAGGTCCCAGTTGTTCAAAGCTAACGACGTCATTAGTTAACGATTCATTAAAATTTACATCAAGTGATACGCAAATGTGCTGAAATTTTTTGCTAAAAAAATGTAAATAGCTTTTGCAGTGCAAAAGCTACTCACATTTTTTCAGCAAAAAATATCAGAATATTGTATATTGAATCCGCTAAAACAATAACGAAATGACCCTTAACGAGCTCATTAAGTTAACAATGCTTTGAAGAACTGGGCCGAGGTGTTTTTTCTTTCAACTAAAAAGTGTCAATATTTTTCTTATTTCATCACAAAAATATTTGTTTTAGGTACTCATTAGAAGCACCTCACCAAAAGTCACTTCTTATGAGTAGCTACATATTTTAGTGGAGAATTAAGCAAAACATTTATCTTATATTCCCTCTTATTAGCTCACCTGAGCCTTTAGGCTCAAAGGTGAGTTTATATAGTATAGGCTCTGCCGTTCATCCGTCTTCCATCCAGCTGTCTTCCACACTCTTCAAACATTTTTTCCTCAGAAACCACTGGGCCAGTCAAAAGCCAAATTTTATATGGAACCTTCATGGACCAGGGGAACGAAAGTTTGCTGCTACTTCTTGGTCACATGATCAAGATGGCTGCCACGCCCATATCTGGTAAAAACCCTTTAAAAATTCTTCTCTGAATCAAAGGGCCAATGGCCCTCAGGCTTAATATGCAGCAATGGGGACATCATCTCAATAAAGTTTGAAAAAATTATAACCTTCTATTGACTTTGACCTCTTTGACGGAAAGGTCAGATATAGACTCCTATAGGCAAAATTTTCAAAACCTTGTCTGAAACTAGAAGGCCAAGGCCTTTGATATATGGGAGTAGCTTTATCTTGTGGACCTTTACCATGATTGTTCAAATTATAGCTCTGTGGCCAAAAAATGGCCAGGTCTCAGGGGTCACTTGTTTCACATATAGGAAAACCTCTTCAAACATTTTCTCCTCAGAAACTGCTGGGCCAATCAAAGCCTTATAGATCCTCAATGTGTAAGGGAAATGAAAGTTTGTTTGCCGCATTTGGGTCACATGACCAAGATGACCGACCTGACCATATATGGTAAAAAACCTTTAAAAATTTTTCTTCCCTGGAACGAAAGAGCCAATGGCCCTGGAGCTTGTATGCAGCATTGGGGACATGGGCCCAATAAAGTTTGAAAAAATTTTAACCCTCGGTTGACCTTGAACTTTAGGCAAAGCTTTAAAAATCTTCTTGTCTGAAACTAGAAGGCCAAGGTCTTTGATATTTGGAATGTGGCTTTATCTTGTGGACCTCTAGCAAGATTATTCGAACCATAGCCCTGGGTAAAAAATGGTCCCATGCTAGGGGTCACGTTTTACATAGACGTATAGGGAAAAACTTTAAAAATATTCTTCTCTGAAACTAGAAGGCTGAGGCCTTTGATATTTGGTGTGTAACTTCATCTATTGGGCCTTACCAAGATTGTTCAAATTTCATGTATAGCTCTGGGATCAAAAATAGCCCTGCCCAGGGCTGATGACCTTGTTATCATCGCTGAATTGCTTGAGGAATGTGTCAGGAGGCTCTTGACATGGAAAGAAGCAATGGAGAAAAAAGGACTGAGAGTAAATGCAGGAAAGACAAAGATTATGATCTGCGGTACGGGACTGGACCTCCTGCAGAGTTCAGGTGAGTTTCCATGCACTGTCTGTCGCACTGGAGTGGGCAGCATCAGCATCTTTTGCAATGGCTGCAAGCACTGGGTGCACAAGAAATGCAGTGGGCTCAAGCACTTGAAAAAATACCCTGACTACAGATGTACACAATGCCAGGGAACTGCATGCCCCTTGGATGGCAGACCACAGAAGTAAGTCAAGGTCAGACCTGACAAGCTTTAGGTGGTAGCTTCCTTTTGCTACTTAGGAGACATGCTCTCAGCAGCAGGTGGCTGTGAACTTTCAACCATAACACGTGTGAAAACTGCCTGGAAGAAGTTCAAGGATCTGCTACCAGTTCTCTCTTCACGGCACTCTCTTTCAAAACGTGGCCGTGTGTACAGCTCTTCTGTGCGGAGCGCAATGCTCCAATCCAGTGAGACTTGGCCATTGACAAAGCCAAACCTCCAGCGTCTGCAGCGAAACGACAGGGCAGTGATCAGACAGATCTGCAATGTCAGACCGCAAAACATTGTCACCACCAGGTCCAATGAACTACTTGTGAGGCTTGGCATTGAGGATATGGACCTCATTCTGAAGGAGAGAAGACTCTGATGGTATGGACATGTAGAACGCTCCAATGGTGCAGTCAAGACAGCCTTTGACATACAGGTGGATGGAGAGCGTGGGCCTGGGAGACCCAAGATGACATGGAAACAGCTGACAGAGAGGGATTGCAGAGAGTGGAAGCTCTCTGCCATCAACCCTCATGATAGACATTCTTGGAGATCTGGTGTGAGATCTGCCATGCGTGCAGCAAGCCAGCTATCTGGAAGGGGGCCCACTGGTGTGGATATTGCCCCTGTACCTGCACGTTAATAAAAAATCTGATTATAATGATGATGATATGAGGGGGCTCATTTGTTTTACATACTCATATAGGGGAAAACTTTAAACATCTTATCTGATGCTAGAAGGCCCAAGTTTTTTTTTATATTTGGTATGTAGCTTCATCTAGCAGGCCTTTACCAAGATTATATAAATTACAGCACTGGGGTCAAAAATGGCCCAGCATTGGGGGTCACTTGTTTCACAGAGACACATATAGGGAAAAACTTTGAAAATCTTGTCTGATACTAGAAGGCCCAGGCTATTGATATTTGGTATGCAGCTTCAGCTAGAGGGCCTTTACCAAGATTGTTCAAATTATGGTCCTGGGGTCAAAATGGCTCTGTCCCGTCACTTTACATAGACTTGTATGGGGAAAAGCTTAAATCTTCTTGTGCGAAACTAGAAGGCCTAGGCCTTTTGACATTTGGTACTTAGTTTTATTTAGTTGAATTTTACCAAGATTGTTTACATTATACCCATGGCACCACCACAGGGGTCACTTGTTTTACATAGTCTCATATTGGGAAAAACTTTAAAAATCTTCTTGTGTGAAGCTAAGGCACAGATCTTTGATATTTGGTATGTCACACTTTATCAAACTTCATATTTTATGTGATAATTCTGTTTCACCAAATTAATGAAAGCTAAATTCCAGACCAAGTTGCCGTAGAATACAGAGATAAAAGATTTTTCAAACTGCACTAGCTACCATACCCACATGTTTCATTCTTTAAAAATGTTACCATAGCTTGCTTAGAATAAATAGTCTCAGGTGAGCTAGAGGACCATTGGTCCTCTGGGCCCATTTGTTCAAAGCGTCATTAGCTTAACAAGGTCGTTAAGGGTCATTTCATTAACTGTTTTAGCAGATTCAATATACAATATTCTGATATTTTTTGCTGAAAAAATGTGAGTAGCTTTTGCACTGCAAAAGCTACTCACATTTTTTCAGCAAAAAATTTCAGCATATTTGCGTATCATTCGATGTAAATTTTAATGAATCGTTAACTAACGACATCGTTAGTTTCGAACAAGTGGGCCCTGGTCTAAAGCTATGACAATTCAGGTTTTATGATCTTTGTATTTTACATGCTTTAGTCATTGCTACATCTAGGTTTTAGTTTTACTTATTTATGGCTAGTGTCCCATAAAATGGCCATCAGCAAACAGTGTAGACCCAGATCAGATCCCACTGACCAGGTTCTACACTGTCAGTATTTAATACTAAAAGTTATAACATAAATAAAACATCCAGACATGCTTTTAACTGGAGGATAGATCTGACTATATAGATGGGTTGAAGAGTTCTCTTTGCATAAATAGATTCATTTCCAAAGTCTGGGATTCCATAATGGAGTTGTAATTCCATAAAATAGGTTTGGTGAAAAAAGTACAGATTAGGCGATTTGATGTTGTCATAATTATATTTTCTTGTATGTAATAGTTGTAACTATTCTTAATGACTGTGATATCTGTACATACATGTAGTTAGGAGTACAAATGAACTTGTTTGTGATAATTACAAGTACAGTTGACTCTCGTTATCTCGAATTCCAAGGGACACACTGAAATACTTCGAGATATCCGTACCTCGACATATCAGAGTTGAGAGAGTGAGGAAAACAGTAAATTGAACAACCACATTTAACAAATGAATATGTAATTTGACTCCTGAAGTTAGAAATATATATATAAAATAATGTGGAAAATAGTAGAAAATTTCTCCTCTTTTCCACATTATTTTGTTACCTGTTGTCATAGTTTCATGTTAAAACAGGGACCAGATTTTCACTTCGAGATAAGCGGCGATTCGAAATAAGCGAGTTCGATATAACGAAGTTCGACTGTATGTACACTTGCATTACACCAGAGCTTTAGGTAAGAATTATGAAAAATATCAGAATTTTTTATCTGAAAATTTTCATTTTTTGGTGGTGAAAATTTCAATATATTTGAATAAGGGTGTTTTCATAATGGGAATTTGAAAAGTAGTGGCAACAGTGGCAGGTTATCAGTATAAGGCTTTCCTGATCAAAAGTGTTTACTTCAGTCCATCAAGTTACTATCCATGCACTTGTGCACACTTTTCCAGACATTTTATCAAATCAGATCTTTTCGAATGCTTCTTCGGTAGGCTGTTGATGCACTGAAAAAGTGAACTGCCTGCTATAATACTTGACTCAAAATGGCAACCTTGTATTTATTCCTTGATATGAGGATTTAACCCAAAGAAACAGAGGGAAAGATCACTGCTATAGGGAGGGTGTTACAATTTTAACATGATGGTTCTGCAAATATTCAGATATGATGGCTGAAGAATGAGCGGGGGCATTGGCATATTATAGATGTAGTCCATGCATACCTGTTGGTAGACAATTTTTAGCAAAGAGCTGAATAACTAAGTCAGAACTGTCTTCTTGTAAAATATTCCAGTAACACTAGTTTGGTCTGCACCATTATTCCATTGCTGTCAAAAAATAGAGCATACTCTTTATTAAATATTCTCAGGTTCATAAAGATGAACAGGTTTTATCATCTGAGACAATTTCTTGTTTGGGCCACTGACTTTAAACAAAGTAAGAAGGTTCGAAGCCTGTATACTTGGTCCATTTTTTGCGACAGTGAATGGGGTACCCACTGTGCATAAACCTTCTGGAGCCTAAGCAGTTTTTCAATATTGAAAAAAAACAACAACAAAAAAACAGCTGATGAATTTAAGCCAGGTTCAGTAAAACTCAATGGCTCTAACATCTTAAGACAATGAAAATTTTTTTGAGATATGGGAAGTTCAAGCTGCTGAGGATTGATCATGGCACCAGGTCAGGTGATAATTTAGTGGGGTCTTGTTGATCTATACAATGATCGTATGTTGTGTGTACTCATTAGAATTGCCTCAATGAGGTACAAAGTCTACAAAGTTAATTTAATTGACGATCCTAGATTGACCGTTGTCCTTTTTACAGCAAGGTCAAATTTGCTTCTTTATGCATTTGTATGGCAAGAAAGATGAAAAGTGATTTTCTCAAAATGAAATAATTTTTATTTACATTCATGTTTTCCTGCTCTCTGGAAGATTTTATTTCTCAATGAAACAAAAAACATCTGATGTGCACTTCTTGTGGTAAAACCCAACACCAGAGGCTTAACAAGTCGCCATAATCTCTCTCACAATCGAAAGAATAAAACTAAGAAAGTAATTATATCTGGCTTTATTGGGCTTTTCTATCTAATATAAAAGTATTATATGCCTGAAAAGTTTTTTGTTCTTAGTCCTTTCACTTATATTTTAATCTTCTCTCAGTCTATGCAATTTTGAAAGTTGTCAAGGACACGTTTTATCATGTCACTATCGTGGCGCTCAGCTCCGGTAAAACACACACTAAATTAAATATTCTGGTGTGCACAGACCTACATTAAAGGCAAAAATACAATGCTTTTACTACCGGTATTTCTGAATGAATTTATGAAAATTTTAAACAGAAAATTAATTGTAAGATTTGAATTTTGATTATTTTCATTTCATTGAGCCATGAATAAAAAACAAATGGTGGAGCTATTATGCATGAATGTGCTAAGTGCATCATGCATAAAAACTTTTGGTTTTGTCATTCATGGCTCGATCAAACAAAAAAACAAAAATCAAAATCAGTTCTTAAATAAAGAACTTACTACTTGATCAAAATAGAAAACCCCTTTGGCTCAAAATAAAAAAATATCCCACCAGGGTTATCTGCCTTTGCCTAAGGATTATGTACATGTATAAACCATGAAATCTTAAAGCAACCTCCTCAGGAATCACTTGTCCAATTTTCGTCAAATTTCTTTAGCTTCAATTAAATGATCATGCTTTGATCAGGATGATCCGTCTTGCTGATATACAGTGAAAACCAACTTCTCTTGAGCCAAAAAAGTTTTTAGGCTGAATATCGGTATGTAACAATGGGGATGGGTGTTCTACCATGTTTGATCAAATTATTATCCTAGATTCACCTATGACCTTTTTATGGCATGGTCAAATTCACTTCCCCATACATTTGTATGGGGAAAATTTTATTTTCCCAAAATGTATGACAGACTAATGGTAGAGACTTACAATATATGATCTAAGTAACAAAACCCTTAAGTGCAAATAAAAGTTTTGTCATGGGTTATCTACCCCTGCTTCTGGAGTATGCACACATATAAAGTCATAAAATCTTTAAACAACTTCTCTGAAACCTCTTTTCAACAAATTTAATGGGGATAATTGCATCAAAGTAGGATTGAGAATTTGCTCAAATGGTCAGCCCGTAATGAAAAGCATTTAAAATCTCCAGAACTTAGACAGCTTTGAGGCCCAGTCTTGGCATAGAGCATCAGTGTCGGGAGGCCTACTATTTTCTTATGATAATGCTAGGTTGACCTCTGACTTTTTTTCAGCAAGGTCAAATTCGCTTCCCTTTACATTTGTATGGAAAACTATTGCATACAAATTTTGCCCTTTGTGCATCCTGCCTTTGCCTGTGGGCTACAAAACAATATCCTAGGTGCTCATGTAAGCAATATAGGACCATCTTGGTCCTCTAGTTTTTTAGTCTTTTTTTTTTTTTTTTTCTTTGTCTTTTGGCCTTGTTTGACCAAAAATACTAGGATGCATATATTCTTTCTGTTAGGGTTGATTTCCATTCTGCCTGTGTCGGCTTTTGGATGATTTCCCATACCAGTATTTGTCGGACAAAGGAAATAACTCATATTTTCCAGAATTCTTAGACAAGGGGATCATATATTACACACTGATTGCATGAAGTTAACAGAGACCTCTGGTGGTGAAACATAGCTCCAGTTAAAGCACAATTTCAACCAAAAAATAGTTGTTTTTCCTATATCTCCACTAATGCATATCTATTTAATATTTTTCCACAAAAACATATGTTGTGGGTACACATTAAAAGCGCCTCAGTGAATGTTGTGGGTAATTAGAAGTGCTTCAGAGGTATTATAAGTACCCACAGCATATGTTTTCATGGAGAAAAAAATTATCTGGATAATCCCTCTTATCTGGAGCTGTGTTAAAAACAAAAAAAGGTAAAACATAACTTTTATCCTTATTTATTTGTACTTTAAACAGTTGAACTTTAATGACTCAATCATCTTTGGGACCATGGAAACTTGTTCGAGACATGGGTAGTTCGAGCCACTGATGGTTAATCAGGGCCCGGTTGTTCAAAGCGTCGTTAGCTGAACGAGCTCATTAAGGGTCATTTCGTTAACTGTTTTAGCCCATTCAATACACAATATTCTGATATTTTTTGCTGAAAAAATGTGAGTAGCTTTTGCACTGCAAAAGCTACTCACATTTTTTCAGCAAAAAATTTCAGCATATTTGTGTATCACTCAATGTAAATTTTAACGAATCGTTAATTAACGACATCGTTAGCTTTGAACAACTGGGCCCAGGGCGTTAGGTCAGGAAGCAAATGGCGATAATTTAGGGAAATTGTTTAAATCCTCTACAGAATAATGGAATATTGAGTTTACTCATTAGAATCACCTCAGTGAGGTGATGCTTATGAGTACACACAACATACAATTTCATGATAAAATAAGAAAATTTCTCTAAATATTTGTTTTCTGGAGCTATTGGAGAATTTCGTAGGGACTCAAAAACAAGTTTGAATTAGCCGTGGTAAGAGCAATCGGCGTTCAAGCTATTGAATTTCGACTATATTTACTTTTTTCACGGAGGCTACTGGAGCTGTGCCATGAAAAATGGGTCTTTGGAGTGTATGCAGAGCAAGTGTCTTGGTTAGTCTGTGCATCAGTACAGTGTTACGAGGACTTGTACTGTTTATCAGGACATTCTGCCATATCTGCTAATCTTGGTGACAGGCAAAAAAGACCTTGTCAGATTAGACTGCTGGGATATACAGTGGAACCTCTGTTAAGCAGCCACCCAGGGGAATGGCCAATTTTGGCTGCTTAAGGGAGGTGGCTGCTTAGCGGAGGTACTCATTCACCAGCAATGTTGCGACAATATAACCGAAATGGTGGGCTGTTAGTGAAATTCACACTATGATTATGATACTTCTTTTAGCATAACGGTATCTATATTTATTTATTGTCTGTAACATGCCTAACTGCCCAAAATAACAATTATGTTGTTTATTCTGATCAATTTTTAGGATAAAATCAGTTTGCTCAAGAAGTATTCAGCAGCAATGCTAATTACTATACCATAATAACACTAAGTATTGGGATAGATATGTCATTGCAAACAGTGTAGATCCAGATCGGACTCCACAGAACGCAGCGTCTGATCTGGGTCTTCACTGTATGTAATATTTCAGCGTTTCTTGGAATTATGTGGGACCCACACTAAACTCTTCCGTGACTATTCTGGAGCTTCTGAGCTTAATTTCTTTAATACGTTCATCTAGAGTCAGCACTTTAGGGGTTTTTGAAGACATGTTTATGAGAGAGTCAACCGAAAAGGATTAGTGAAACTGAAAGTAGAGTTGTTTATTTACCGGAAAAACACACGTGTCAATAATCATTTTGAGCAATTCGCATTCAGCGATTTGACCGTCGCAATTACCTGTAGGCGTAAACATCAACGGTCAATCATCAATATAGGCGTAAACATCAACGGTCAATAGTCCTTTAATCAATTAGTCGGTCTTCATAAATTGTTCGATAAACACAAGCCATGCGGTTCCGGTTGGTCACGCGCTGACCTTTGAACGTCAATGTCGCGTGGTGCTTGAAAAAAAGAAATTAAAACTGCAACAAACGAATTATTTTCTCTATTACATTTTTTTTTAAAGGTACACATCAAAATAATTAACTTATTATCGTATTTCTTGTCAATAATTAAAAATGTATTTCTCTCTTTTTTTTTTTTTGATGCGGAATGCGATTTCCATGAATTTTTGTATTCCTACTTTCGATTTCTGTGCTGCCGGTTTTCCGACTCGCTGTCAATTTGACCGTTTAACGGAGGGATTTTGGCCCAAAAATCATAAATTATTATGGCCGCTGACCGGAGGAGGGAGGTGACCGTTTATCAGAGGTAAAATATATAGGAAAACACCTCGGGGGGGAATGAAAATGGCCGTTAATGGGATGTGACCGCTCATCGGAGGTGACCGTTAGTGGAGGTTCCACATGTACAAGCTGTTGTGAACCTTACTTTGTATGCCATGAAGATCTCTTTTCTCTGGGCAGAGCTAATAAGGGTTGCCATCAAAAATCCGATTATGATTATGATTATATGATTATAGCTCTGGGTAAGAGAGTTACTGAGATAATTTTTTTTTTTTTCTGCAAAAACATATGTTGTGTATATCATTACAAGCACCTCACAGAGGCACTGCTAATGAGTACCTATGACGTATTTTTTACTGGAGAAATAAGAAAAAAAAGTTTTTCAGGTGAAAAAAAAAAGACTTATCTGGAGCTAAGCATCAAGTGAAAATGTATCTTTCAGCATATTCATCCAATCATATGCAGGGGCAGATGTCTGTATAAGCTTGTAGATACTTTTTAGCTTGACATGGCCCATTTAACTGGGTCCAGTGAGAAGTCATGCATTTATTTTGCTATTTTATTTTGTTGTCCTATTTATTCTCTATACTTCACAGAAGTGTGCCAGAAAGACTTACATCTTACATGTAAACCACTAAGCAAAACTGCAGAAGGCAAGTCTTTATTTGTTATTATTTTTTTTTTTTTTTTTTTTAAATTTTTCAGAAAAATTAAACATTAATATTTCTGTGAATTGTCTGCAGATAATTCACATGAAATGTCATTTTATTTTCTCTTTAAAATAAAAAAAAACGAAGATAAACATTTCAAAATGTTGGCTGCTGCAGTTGTTAAAGGGTTAAATAATCCAGTACTTACTTAAATGATAAATCTTAAATGCCAGTTATTACCCATATATGACCATGGGCATAATTTAGCACTTCATGTAAGGATTATTGTACTCTTCAAGATTAAATCTATAAAATGTGTATGCTCACGTTAGTTTTCTTTTCACTCACATCAAGATCATGATTACAGTTCTGCAAGAAAGTCATTGATAATTATACTGTATAGCTCCTTAATGCTTAGCATGCTGGAAAAAAAATACAGATGACATTTGGAATATTTTTCTTATTTTTCCCAGAAAACAGGCTTTGTTTCCAAAGGCAGCCTTTTAGATTTTTATTTCACTTCACTGCAGCTGATAATTGCTGTGTGGTGACCGTAAAGAGTCTCCTCGTACTTCACCATAGTGTACATTAAATCTTTGTGGAATCATTAAACCCATTCTTGTTACTTTGAAAATTGAATGCTGCTTAACCCTTGTCATGCTGAACCAGGATATGTCCTGCCTTTGCAAACAGTGTAGATCCAGATCAGTTGGCTTCTTCAGAAGCCAACTGATCTGGATCTGCACTGTTTGCCATTAAGTATGTGAATTTATATCAACAAGCTTGATCAAGTATTCTGATTGGCTGAAAATTAGAAATGGGAGTGGCATCTTAATTTATTCAGCAGGACAAGGGTTAAGCCGGTGCTAGGGGTCATATATAGCCTTGCAAACTACATAGCTGTATATAAAGAGACTAAATAAAACCAAGTCTCCAATTTTATTTATTTTTTTTTTTTTTCTGTGTTCTTTGTTTCCAAAGGCAACCTTTTACATTTGTATTTGATATTTTTTGCAAATTGTCTCTTCAGGAGACACTTTGCATGAAATGTCAGAGCCTATTTTCTGGGAAAAATCAGATACATGCATCATCAATTTGTTTGTCTTCTGCTGTATGGAGACTGCCATCAAACATTCTGCTTTTGTAAACTGCTAATGACGTGGCAAAAATTTTAGGAGCTTACTGACATTTTGGTCTAACTAACACGGCAAAGCTCCATTTTGGGCATTCTAGGCTCAGTTGTTCAAAGCTAACAATTAGTTAACGATTTGTTAAAATTTACATCGAGTGATACGCAAATATGCTGAAATTTTTTGCTGAAAAAATGTGAGTAGCTTTTGCAGTGCAAAAGCTACTCACATTTTTTCAGCAAAAAATATCAGAATATTGTATATTGAATCCGCTAAAACAGTTAACGAAATGACCCTTAACGAGCTCGTTAAGCTAACGACGCTTTGAACAACTGGGTCCTAGACATTAATTGGTTGAGCTTTTGTGTAAGTAAGGACTCTCATTGATTGGTGCTTTCCTTAAGGAGAGTATGTTTGATGTAGCTGTAGGATTTGCAAATCCATAGAATATTAACGAGAGTTTGTTTGATGTGGCTGTAGGATTTGCAAATCCATAGAATACTGGTAAGAAATTAGAAAACTGCAGTACTGAATGTGATTTAGTTTTCTGTCAGAGACATATCCTCTGAAACATAATAATAACTGTATGAGCACCATGAGAAAACATACCTTACAGTAAAGGTCCTAAAATTTCGAACACTTTATTTTATATTATTTGGCCTAAATTTTTGCTTTTTATTTACATGTAGTTCTTTCTTAAAATACTTAGTGGAATGGCAAACGGTGTAGACCCTGATCAGACTGCTCCTTCAGGAACAGTCTGATCTGGGTCTGCACTGTTTGCATATGCCATTTTGTCAGACCATTTGGTGTTCGGAATTTTAGAACATTTATCGTATAATCTGCACCCAGTGAAGACTCCTGTCATTGTGCATTTTGACTAGAGTTTGTTGGGCATTCTGTGACTATCTAAGGATTCATGGTTACTTCAAGCAGACAGTGGATCGATCAGACTATACAGATGTCTCAGGTGATCCAAGTCTTCCTTGGACACCCATCTAAAGGTACATTTTCTCTCACTGTGTCTTGTATAAGAGTTATACCAATCTTCAGCCACCAGACACATATTTCTCAACTTACAGACTGATGGATGGACATTTTACATGGTCACCTGCACTGGAGTGTAAAGACAATAAAACACTAGTCTAGTAACATGTTTATTTTATACATTAAGTATAAATAGTATGACAAATTAGCCAAGTCAGGCAATAAGTGATGTTAAGGGGACTGGATATATTTCCAAGGGAAATAATTCACAATATGATTATATTTGTCTCCCTTCTCACCTGGGGCTACTCTTAAAGGAAAGAATTTGGGAGCAAATTCTTTCCTTTAAGAATAGCCCCCATTTTTAGATATTTCAAATATTAAAGAGGCAACTTGTCTGCAATAGTGGTCTCATTTGCAAAATCCAGGTAAACTGTTTTTAATGTATCCATTCACCTAACACACATGCAAACAGAAAAGGCCTAGATCAGCTTAAGTATTTGCATCTGTACAGTGTGATCAGGGTTTTCATTTTTTGCCAGAATATCAACAGCATTTGATGATTCTAAATGCAAACTCCAATGGCTGTATGGATAAACCTTTATTGTTTGCACATGTTAAGTCCCTTATTGCATGATTTGCCTATTTTATTGCACTGGCAAATGAATATATGTGAAACACATCAGACATAGGCCCTTACACTCTATGTTAGCAACAAAAACTCAAATCAGCTTATGCATCTACACAGTCTGATCCCTAAGACTCTTATCTAAAGATGTTAAAACACTGGTCAGCCTGTAATGCTGAAAGCCATTAAATCTTATTTGCTAACACATTCCAGTTAAGTTGTAGAAAAGACTTCAAAGAAGCTAAGTGATATAGCCCTAATCATGGCCTTTGAAATATCAAAACACTTCAAGGGATGAGCCTTCTTAATCTGGCTTTAACATTCTTTGAGTATGTTTGAGTTAACAGTAAAGGTCAACCTCTATGACTAAAACAAGAGACCAAAGTGACCAAATTTAAGTGCCCACCACACGTGACAAGGACAGGTAACTCAAGAATCAATAGAACAATAGTTGTCTTTCTTGATCATGGAACACTGTCTTGTCAAGCCAAGTGTGTGAAGCTTTGTGAATATGTTCCAGAGGGTTAATGAGGCAGCCTAAACATGAAGTGTTATGGTACCATAGAAAAACATCTTCTTCGGGAGGAGTATTTCAGGACAGTTACGGGAAAATTTTTCTTACTTTACCTTGAAATACACAGTCAAACCTCGACAGCTTGAGCACCGATGTCTCGTTTACCATGGCTAATTCAAACTTGTTTTTGAGTCCCTACGAAATTCTTCCGACAGCTTCGGAAAAGAAATATTTAGAGAAATTTTCTTATCATAAAATTGTATGCTGTGTGTACTCATTAGAATTGCCTCATCAAGGCAATTCTAATGAGTACACTCAACATACAAATATTGTGTTAAAAACCGAAAGGATTTCCCTAAATATCACTTTTTGCTTCCTGACCTGGTGCCATAGTTAACCCTCAGTGGCTCGAACTACCCATATTTCGAACAAATTTCCACGGTCCCGAAGATGTTCGAGCCATTGAAGTTCGACTATGTATCAATGATGCACTAATAATTACCCATAATACATGTTTTGATGACAACTAGAGAAAATTATCCCAGCATTATCATTGAATACTACTCCTTAACAAGCCATCTGTGTTAGTTTTCACATGGTGAGCTTTAAAGCTGTAAAAATTAAGACCTTGAAATTGGGTATGTGAACAGTGAAGACACTGACAGACTATGTGGATTTACAGGCTGTCCAGATCTTTGCTGTTCACTTGTATGAAAAAGTTAGAAGTTAGAATGTTGAAGTTACCTAGGAAAGACTGCAATCATGAAGCACAGCCTTCCCAAGGTACCAAAAGAAGAAAAGATGAGGAACAAACATAAATAATAACACTTTTCGTGGGTTGAGTGCAAGACTGTAGTAACTCATATTTTTGAAACCTTGTTTAGGGGCAACTTTGACCTCTTTGTAAACAATGCAAATTTAGGTGCCATTGCTCATACGAGCAATGGCACCTAATTTCCATTGTTTACAGAAAGAAATGTTGTAATCTTCATAATGCCTGCATGGTCAGGAGATTAAGTATTGGGAAAAACAACCATCTGACTTGCTACAGTCTTGCGATCAACCCTACAATACAATAACCTATGTACAACAAAGAACTGCAGCAAATGAATTTTGACAATTTATTCCAAACTATTTTTGGTTAAATTTTATTTTTATGTAGTCTCTCTTTCAGGAGCAGTCTGATTTTGGTCTGCACTGTTTGCATATTCCATTTGATCAGAAACTTTGGTGTACAAAATTTAAGGACATTCTGTAAGTCAAACTACTATTGAAGTCAAATAAAAGACATTTGTTTAGCTTTCCTTATGTTCCTTACATTTGCACTCTTTTTATCTCAAACTACAGTTATCTCAAACCAAACATTCTGTTCCCTTGGAGTTTGAGAGCTGACTGTACTTACATGTAGCTTCTTTGTTGTGGAAGTGTAAAATATTCTTTTTTCCAAAGCTTGGCATGCTTGGCATGCTTGGCATGTTGGATAAGAATTTCATCTGACCAGAGCTCCAGGTAAGATTTGTGATTAGTAGGTAAATACCCACCTCTTTTTCTATGAATTGGGTATTAGCATTTTCAATTGGGTTTCATACTCATTGCCATAGTTTTCAATTTGGGTTATTGGGTATACATCAAATAGTTAATAAAACACAATGTAACAATATCAGTGAAATTGTAGTATTTGCAAGCATCCAGTCCCACATAAACATTCTGTTTAGTCCAGTCTGTATTCCTTTTCCAGTCAGATCATCAGACTTACAGCTATGATTGTGGTTCCTGGACATAGCTCTATATTATAGAGCTATGTCCAGGAACCACAATCACAGATGTAAGTCCAATAATATCTACTGATTTATTATTGTGGTTCCTAGACATACATGTAGCTCTTTAAGATTACAGGTGGGCTACGCAACTGTTGTTAAAGATGTAGTATTCAGATAAATGGTCCTAAAAGCCTCAGTGGCTCAGTTGGATGCGCCGTCCGACTGGAGACCAGGAGGTCACGGGTTCAACCCCCGTCGGCAACATTCTTTCGTGGAGATTGATCATGAAATATTTTCTACGGTCATTCTCTCCCTTCCGCTGATTCAAGAAGGGCAGTTGTCAGTTTCTGGCTAAAGAATGTGCACAATACTGGTTAACCGCTTAGAGGACTAAGCCTGCCCAGTAAACATGTGGTTAGGTAAACTGACTGCGCTCGACATGACCCCAATGGGTTGACTGGGCCGTAAAACCTCAACACAAAATATCACTATCCAACTTGAAATAATAGGCTAAATCATCAAATTTCAGAAGGACGAAAGGCATCCTATGGCTGATGTGTGTTACAAATGATTGTAAATTACTTTTTAAGGTATACTCTTTGTTGCAGACTGGCAGGTTTGCATACAGACTTCGTCAGATCTGTTTTCTTTTGTTACAGTGCATTCATTAACCTATCTGAAGCTGAAATACACCACAGGAAAGACCTTGCATTGGCTCCAGTATATAGAAAAGGGTTTTTTTGGGTTTCACTTTCAATTTCAGCCATCCTGCTGAAACTTCCAATGTAAAAGCCAAATAGCCACAGATCATACAAATAAAATCTGATTTAAAAGTGTAATTTTGTGTTAAAATATTCAATTATGAAACAAAAAGACATCAGAAGAATAAATCTATAAAATTAAACAAATAACATTATTTTTTTATCGGATTTTCCCATATGAAAATTATCTATACTTTCTGCTTAAGGAAAAAGACGGAACTTACTGAAAACATCCAAAGAATGTACACGGACAGTATGCTGAGAACACTTTTTGTATTAGATATTCACAATTTCTTTTGCGTTTTCGTATGCACACAAATAAATTTATTTGCGTATTCAGCTGTATAAATAGGATAAATAAGCAAATATGCTGCTTACCTGGCACACTGGCTGACCTGTTGATTTTCTTATTTTTCCCAGAAAAAAAAAAAGTTAAACATTTCATGCAATGTGCTTGAAGTATTAAGGTCTATTTCGAAATAAGAAAACTACCATCAATTTGTCATCCGCCCAGAGAGTGCTTAAGGTTAAATAAGTACAGTATTTTCCCTAAGTAGTCTGACAAACAGGCCCAAGAAAACAGTGCAGACCCAGATAACAAAGCAAGAAGCAGCATCTTATCTGGGTCTACATTGTCTGCCACTAATCCAACAGATTCAACATATCACAAGGTAGTATAAAGGTCTTGTTCAAATTTTGGGACAAGTATAAGATGTCAGTTATTCAAAGCATCATTAGCTAACAAGCTTGTTAATGACAAACTCATTAACTGTTGTAGCCAGGGTATTTTCAAATACATTGATATTTTTGCTGCAAAAATGTGAGTAGCTTTTTTCAGCAAAAAATATC
The DNA here is from genome assembly GCA_964016985.1 of Anodontia alba. NCBI lineage: Eukaryota > Metazoa > Mollusca > Bivalvia > Lucinida > Lucinidae > Anodontia > Anodontia alba. Next base: position 25,177,296 of record OZ024829.1, read on the forward strand.
AATGTATTTGCTATATTTCAAGTTAGAAATTTTAACATCATGTTAGACAGTTAGCTAACAACTTTATTAAGTTTTGAACAACTGGGCTCTAAATATTTAGGGTAAATATTGTATGGCCCCTCTACTCTGGCTAGCTTTTATCAGGTCTTGTCTGATCTTGTTTATGTACAGAGCCTGAAGCCTCTGCCTTTTCATTTTCTTGATGAACATTGTCTTTTGTACTAGAATCCGACACAGCTCGTACTGACTGAACTGATGTAATGGATTCTGGGATGGATGAAGGGGAGGACAGTTCCTCATCAGTGTCTAGAACTGTGTAGATATCATTGCAAGCTGGAAAAGAAAAAGACAACATGTCACAAAAGAAGACCTAACACCTACATACAGAAATAGAAGAATTTCAGCCTACAGGTTTTATACCATCTTCTGACTGAAACGAAGAGCCAAACTTGGCAGTAATGATCTTTGTTTTGAGTCTTTATCTATTGTGTGTTTTCTTAGTGCTTTTCTTTGTGCTTTTCTGTTATGAATGTAAACTACAAATCAAGACATCATTCTTGTACAAACACACCATTGTGACCAAATAAAAACTACAGTTATGAGTTGTTAAAACAGTCTGAAAGGTTTGTAGATTCTGGACTACAAATGAGAAAAAGCCATCTTAAGGGCAAGTGATCTGACACACTTTTAGTGGAGGCATCCCTTCAAATTGAAACCTGAAAAATGTTCTCTTATAAAAAAAAAAGTTTCTCAAAAAGAAAGAGCAAACTAGAAAAGAGTTTTCAGAGCAAACCGATGTCCCCCCTCCCCTTCCCCCACCAAATTTATTCAAAAGATATTGCACAGACAAGAAAGTGTTGCAGAAATTTCAGTTTTCTACTGCTGTGACCTTGAAAATTAGGTCAAGGTCAACGATTCTAATCAGTTCTTTGTTATGTCCCAATTATATATCCATGAAAATGGTAAGAATCCAACCACTGGTTCCCAAGATATCGTCCAGACAAGAATGTGTCACATCAACATCAACGTGATGCCAACACCAAAAACAATATGTCCCCCTCCCCTTAGGTGGGGGACAGAATTCTTTCCTTTTATAGTAGAGCCCTTTCAGAAGGGGACTGGTTGGCAGGATAGTGAATAAAAAGTCACTCAAGTTGTCTTCCTTGCACAAAATCTACCAAGTGTACCAAGTCTCATTAATTGTGATGTATCTACTACAACTATTATATTACTCCGTACACTTTACTACTTTCTTACTTTTGGCAGGAATGTCAATTTGGCTTGGTGGTTTGGGCTCTTGACTAAAATCAGATCACAAGATCCTGGGTGTCAATCCTGCTAAGAGGCTGAATCCAGCTCATAACTGTACAGTGCTCCATTGCAAAGAGCCTTTAACCCTTCTCTTACTTAACACAATGCAGTGTAAATCCAGATCAGTTGGCTTCTGAAGAAGCCAACTGATCCAGGATCCAGATCAGTTGGCTTCTGAAGAAGCCAACTGATCTGGATCTGCACTGTTTGTCATTAAATATGTGGATTTCTATCAAAAACTCTGATCAAGTAATCTGATTGGCTGGAAATCAGGCGTGGCATCTTAATTTATTCAGCAAGGCAAGGGTTAACTATGAACCCTTCATCAGTGTGGGGAATCCATGTGACCAAATGACAACGTGCATGGAGTTTGTTACTATTTTTAGCTCCACATCAGGTAGAATTTTTTAGAATATCTCAATTTATACCTGATGGAATGTATTCAAATAAAGCGCAAAGTACGCAGAAAATCGAACTCTTTTTGGTGGTGTAAGCGCTATTCTGCAATCTGGTCTGATTCTTGAGAACATTCGGAGAATGTTTTTCAACAAAATTCATGTACATTGTTCCGGCAGCCCAGATTGACAGCAAAAACATTCTTCGAATATTCTAGAGAACTAGACCAGATCACAGAATAGCGCTTACACCACCAGAAAGAGCTTGATTTGCCACATACTTTGAGCTTTATTTGAACAAATTCCATTTGGTATGAATAGAGATATTCTAAAAAATCTTACCTTACACGGAGCTAAAAATAGTAACAAGCTCCATATACCTGGTCATTTGGTCATGTGGAGTCCCCACACTGTTCATTGTATCAATATGACTTAAAACAATATTGAAAGAGACCAAGAAACAACAAATCACCACCATCACCATCATATTTTTTTGCAGATAATATGTCTACTTGTTTTGTTCCTGTTTCATGAAGCTTTTAACAATCTTTCTGTCATATCATGATGTTGTCTGGATGTGGTAGGGAGCTCAATGCTCATTTTAGAGTGCTACCTCACTGAAATATTCTGATCCAGACAAATGATGTGATATTTCACCTAATCACATTATACTGACACTCGACTTAACAGTTACGATTCCTAAATTTACTTTCTTAGTGCTGAGCACCAAGTGAAAGAGCAGCTGGTACCATTTTTAAAAGTCTTTGGTATGACTGGATCGGAGAGCGAACCCACAACCTCCTTGTCACAAAGTGGATGCTCTACCAAGTGAGCCACTTTGCCGGCATAGATAAAAGTTAGGTAACTAATATAATACAATATAATGACAAAATTTACCTTTAAATGCATCTGGGTACATTTTACTAAGTCTTTGTTTTAACAACCTGGAATAAGAAATGTACAGTTTAATGATAAAATCTGATGCATTTAACCTTGGTTTGTTTGTGCTGAGTCAACCAATTAGGGTCATATTGAGCACCATCAATTTACCTAACCACTTTTTTTCTGGGCAAGCTTAGTCCTTCTAAGCAATTAACCAATACCTGTGCACATTCTTTCGCCAGAAACTGACAACTGCCCTTCTTGAATCAGCGGAAGGGAAAAAATGACCATAGAAAATATTTCATGATCAATCTCCTTGAAAGAAAGTTGCTGGACCCCTGCAGGGATCCAACCTGCAACCTCCTGATCACCAGTTGGGCACGCGACCCACTGAGCCACCAAGGCCAGCATTTAACCTTGGTAAATTTATAGGAATATACTTGCACAAATACAGTCACATCACTTGGTCTGTACAAACAGCATAAAAGAATTTAATATTAAACCTTAAAGTGCTAATCACGACTACAGCAGATGCTTTGATTTTTTTTCCCAGAGAAAATAAGGCTTGACATTTCATGTGAATTGTCTAACAGGCAATTCACATGAAATATCAAGCCTTATTTTCTCTGAAAAATAACAAAATAGTTTTAGAATGCCGTCTGCTACAAATCTGCTTCACACTTGAAGGATTAAAACTGACAGTCTCTACCATATTTACCCTAAATAATCAGATACCTTTTTACCTAAAATGTGAACAAACCCATTTTACTACTGTTGGTATTAAAAATGGCTGGATGAGTGACAAACAATGTAGACCATGATCAGACTTTCTGAAGCATTTGTTCTGGGTCTATACTGTCTGCTCTGGCCTAACTGTCCTAATACATACTTAGGTTAAATATGGCATTTCAGGTGATAAAGGGTTGGGGTACACAGCTCCATAAAAAGTCCTTGTTTCAACTGCAAAGTTTTGATTATTTTCTTATTTCTCCAGAAAAGCATACATTGGTACTAATTGGAAGGCACTTCTAATGAGTACCATATTTACTGTATACGTATTCAGATACACAGGCCTGAGCAAACAGTGTACAGCAAGATGAGCATCTCATCAGAGTATATACTATCTGCCACTCATCCAGCAATTTTTTGACACAATATCGAGTAATAAATTGTACTTGTTAAAATCTTAGAACAAGTATGGTAAGGCACTGAGGTGACTGAATACTTAGGGTAAATACAGTACCCGTGGAGAAATAAGTAAAAATATTAACCAGATACCCCTTTTATCTACAGCTATGGGGTCCACAGAATGGCTATAAGTGAATAGCACTATACACCACAACCTCTTTATAACACTATTGTTGGGGTCCATAGCATAAACCGCGTTAATAGTTAAACAACCATGTTATATCCAAACAAAAATGAATAGATTATATTGAAAAATGACCATTTATGGTCATTTTTCAATATAATCTATACATTTTTGGGATCCATCTTTGAACCATGTTATATACAAAACTGTGTTATAACGAACTGTATTATAAAGAGGTTGCAGTGTACATGTATCATATTTACCCTAAGAATTTGGACACCCTGAGCACTTACATGTACCATACATGTATGAAAAAAAACTCAAACAGGTCCATTTAAACTACCTAACAATGTGTCTAAAACTGCTGCCCATGAGTGGCAAATAACATACATCCTGATCAGATTATGTGTTTCTGCAGTGTATGATTTTGGTCTTACACTGTTTGCTCAGGTCTGTCAGTCTGTATAATATATCATCATAATCAGATTTTTGATTAACGCATACTTAGGGTAAATACAGTATTTCAGTTGCCAAGTGAAATACAGATATGTGACAGGGTTCATTTGATCTTGGTACAGGACAGTTCCTGTATGATGCTATGGCTCCATAGAATAGCATAGGGTTATCACTATCAGTACTTAAAATTCTGTTATTAAAACCACTCGCATTAAGACCACTCCACTATTAAGACCAGCTTTTGCCAATCCTGAATGTTTTTTTTTTCTTTCTGGTTATTCTACATAGCTCCAGATATGAAGGGGTATCTGCATAATATTGTCCTCATTTCTCAAGAAAACATATGTTGTGGGTACTCATTAGAAGTGCCTCAGTGAGTACCACAACATATTTTTTGTGGAGAAATAAGAAAAATATCAGTACTTTTTTTTGGTTGAAAAAAAAAGCACTTTATTTGGAGCTATGTTATACATTCAATATATATGGCCCTGCTAATAACACCATTTTTAGGCAGTACCAAAAGTGGTAGTAATAGCGGAATTTTACTGTATATTTTAGGGGCAGAAATTGAAAAAAAAAAAAAAAAATCTTAAATTATACAAAAAATGTCTCCTTATCTGGAGTTATGAATATATAGAATTCCTGCGGAAATACGTATTTGGGAGGCATGGAATAGCATTATTTAGCATAGTTCCAGATAAGGCAGTGTTTGCAATCATACTGAAGGATTGCTTTTTTTCGTATTTCTCCAAGAAAACATATGGTGTGATCAGAAGCCTTCACTTAGATGGTTCTCATGAGTACCCACAAGGTTTTTCCCGGATAAATAAGAAAAATATCAATCTGGATATTCCTCTTACTTGGAACTATAAACTATATCCAAAACAGCATTAAAATGGTGTACAAAATAATGAGCCTTCCATGTAATAAAGATTAGAATATAAATAAATATAAATATTAAAAACACATGCACAGATATTGATGCTGAGAAAAACCTGTGGAAAAATTCTCACAGTATACCAGGCTGGATTTATATTCTTAACCCTTGTCCTGCTGAATAAATTAAGATGCCACACCCACTTCTAATTGTCAGCCAGTCAGATTACTTGATCCAAATTGCTGATATAAATTCACATACAGAATGGCAAACAGTGCAGATCCAGATCAGTTGGCTTCTTCAGAAGCCAACTGATCTGGATCTACACTATTTTCAAAGGTAGGGTAATCCGGGTTCAGCAGGACATGGGTTAATGAGACTTGGATTAACCTCACTGTGTTGACAATGACTATATATTTATGGGAATGCTTTTTAATCCTTTCATATGACTGTCTGCTTTCAATTTCAAGTTTACCATATTCAGCCTAAATATTTAAACCCTCCTTACTATACAGGTACTTGTCCTAAAATTTGAACGTCTATTTCACTATCTGCTGTTGTGTCAAAAACTGCTCAGTGGGCAGCAAACAGTGTAGACATTGATCAGACACTGTCTGATCTGGTTCTACACTGTTTAATCAAGCCTGTCTGCCCCATTACTTAGGGCAAATACATCATGAACATGTTTGTTTGTTTTATTTGAGTTTTACCACCACCTTCAACAATCTTTCAGCTATATCGCAAAAATGAAATCAATTTTTATCATATGTCTGAATTAATGTTGGCAACATTAATTCAGATACGATAAAAAAAATCATTTCTCTTTTGATCCAGTTCAAGAACGAGAGACTAACTGAAATTTTACAGGCTGACAGGTGCCACATGTTATGATTAAATTAATGCCATATATCAATAGACCCCTTTCACATTGTTATCTTCCTTACCGTTTTGTCTTCAACAGAAGAATCAATAAAGTATATGTAATCAAATGATGGGGCAAGTGGCTGATCTGATACACTGATAAAATAGCTTTCCATGACATAAAGTCATTTAAATTGGCCTTTTGACATTTTGAAGCATTTTCTTACTTACTGAATGTCAATTATAAAAAGTGTATTATTCTGATAAATAAATATTACACCTTGTAACTGATTTTCATAAAGTTTTTCATGGCAGTTAGAGTAATAAAACACTATATCCGGCCATACATTTGTCGGATATTTTGCAAATCATCCCATTTTTTGTAAAGACATGCAGATTACACTTGAATAAAAAAACATGATTTGCCATAAACAAAATAACAGTCCATGGATTAATAATAATTCCATGCGTCATCTTTCTCACATGTTTTGATAATAAACAAAATAATACTGTTAACATCTATAATCATGAGCCCGTGCCCAAATCCATTTTCAGTAAATTATGACACTAACCTTTGATTAAATGGATGATTTAGCACGTAAATAAACTAATCAAATGCCTGCCACATGAGAGGCACACACTCTAACAGAGCCTCCACTTTTGATTAGGTGGCATTTAATTGCTTTTCATCACGAAAACATACATGTACCTATATAATTTTGACCCCTTAAACCCCACTTTTATATAGTAAAACTGGGGTTTACATGGATATACATTATTTTTCTTATTTCTGCTCAAAAACATAGATTGTGGGTACTCGTTAGAACTGGCTCGCTGAGGCGGTTATAACGAGTACACACAATCTATGTTTTGAACAGAAATAAGAAAAATATCAGAATTTTTATGTAAAAATTTTCAGCTTTTGGTGGTGAAATTTTCAATATATTTGAATAGGTGTGTTTTCATAATGCAAAGCAAATTTGGGGGCTTTATAGAAGCTTTACACGGGACTGGACATGTTTGAGGTGCTGCATGATAATACCAGCAAACTGACAAGTGTGTTTAGCAATGACTTGGATCAGCTTGGGCATCCATTCATCCTGATCAGAGTTTTTGTTGTAAGTTCAGTGTATGGCTATTACCCATAACATTTGTTCTGTTTACTTGTGAACAGGGATTACTGACCATAGGTAACAGGTGATTAAGCTGATCTGAGTCTTCGCTGGGTGCGCATAATTGAAATTATTGTATGGTAGAGACAATAATTTAGGACAATACCTGAAATAAGGTAGAAGCAGTGAAAAAGACCGCATGAAACACAACATTAAAATGTGACACAAATTTCTGATACAGACAGAAGTTAATTTTATGATGATAATAAATATAATGGTGAAAAACTCTGATTATAAGATGATCAGTTCTTAGTATGATTGGCAACATTCATTCAGAGATACCAGAAAGAATCATTTCATTTTTTATCCAGTTCAAGAAAGAGAGACTAATTGAAATTTTACAGGCTGTCAGGTGCCACATTTTATGATTGTATTATTACAGTATTTCAATAGACCCATGTCACATTATCTCCCTTACGGGTTGCTCTTCAACTGAAACATCGATAAAGTATACTGAAGAGCATAAATAACGCATCACTAAATTTATCAAAACAATCTTCATCTCAATCGAGGTATATATTTCATTGAATATTTTCTGAAACAGTGATTAGCATCCGGACAATGTCTCACAACAAAAAATAATGAAAAAACAAGGAGCCGATTGAGAAGGTAACGTCACATGATGAAACAAGGGTATCGACGTGAAATGTCACACTTTTCAGTAACGACAGTGACCACCGTTATTTTGGATGACAGTTTGCAATCGTCGTCTCATTGATCCGACTAGACGTCGTACAGTTGCCATGGGGATGTTACGCCACTCCTCCTGAAGAGCCCTGCCAAGTTCGGCGACGTTATTTGGCTGGTTCAGACGTTTACGTAGTCGCCTACCAAGTTCATCCCACATGTGTTCAATGCAGTTCATTTCTGGTGAAACCGCTGGCCAGTCCATAACATCCACCCCTTGGGCCCTCAGGAAGTCTTGTGTAAGCCTAGCCGAGTGCGCTCTCGCGTTATCTTGCTGGAACGTCAACTGCTGATTCCCAACCTGACGTCGAAGAAGAGGAACAAGGACAGGGGCAAGAATTTCGTCAATGTATCGACGGGCCGTGAGTGTTCCATTCACGATAATCAGATCCGAACGGAAACCGGAACTAATGGCTCCCCACACCATGACGCTGCCACCGACAAATCGGTCACGTTCAAGAACACAGCTGTCTGCAAAGCGTTCATGCCTTCGGCGATAAACACGGAGTCTTCCATCAGCAAAGCTGAGTGTAAACCGCGATTCATCGGAAAAGACAACCCTGTTCCAGTTTTGACGTCGAACGCGTAGCATGTCCGTGGCCCATCTAACACGCAGCTGACGATGACGTCGAGTCAGAATCTGTCCTTTTACTGGTCGGCGACATCGAATTCCATAGTCTTTTAGTCTTCTGCTTACTGTGAACCGACTGATATTCCTCCCTCTACGTCCTCGCATACCGGCAGCGGTTGAAACGGCGGTTGTGAAGCGATCACGTAAATGACATTGCCTAATGAAATTATCCTGACGTCGAGTAGTTACACGCGGAGCCCCGGGTCTAGGACGGTCCTTTGTGCTCCCGGTAATTGCAAACTTTCGACTTAAACGAGAAATCGTCGACTGGCTAACGTTGAACTGCCTAGCAAGCCGACGCTGACTGACGTTAGCTTGCAGGAGTCCGATAATCTGTCCCCTGGAATCGGGATTCAGCCTCGGCATGATAAACGGTATTCCTAAGAACAAAAAATCACACAAAACTTTTAAGCCCCGATATCAGATGTCCACTTCATGTATTGACCATTCAATGAAAATCAATAGTCCGTGCACAAAGTGGTCAAATTGATTTCGTGCAAGGGTAGCTCGTGGGACATAACGGGTGACATTATGGGGTGGTTCGGTGCGACTAATGAAAGTCGGTGAAGCAAATCAATATTTCTAACGTTGTTTTCGTATTCATAAATCTTTTCTGGGGAATATTTTTTAAAAAATATGTGATGCGTTTTTAATGCTCTTCAGTATATATGTAATCAAACGATGGGACAAGTAGCCGATCTGATACACTGTTAAAATAGGTTACAATGAAATAAAGTTGTTTACATTGCCCTTTATGGATGTTACCTAATTCTTTTGAAGACAGTATCAAGATCTTTCTTCATCTCATACATCAGTGTGGTGTGTTTCTTAAACTCCTGGCTTGTCAGAGTAAACCGGTTCCCAGACAGTATGTTGAAGTTAATGAGCATCTCATTGGTTTTCTCGAATCTCGACAACCTAAATGATAAATATTTCAAGAATCATGACCAGAAATCCTCCATAAAAAACGTAACCCACATTTCCAATATTTTATAATAAAACCCCAGGTGCTGTGTATAAAAAAAAAATCACATATCTCTAGAAAAAATATGATCTATATAATTTTTTTTTCTTATTTCTAATGAGAACCCATAATGTATGTTTTCATGGAGAAACAAGAAAGTATCAACATATTTTGGGTGAAACCAGAACTGCGCATTTGTATTTAAAACATTATGTACCCAACTATATGCTTGACCCCAACAAAATGCCATCATAATTCTGGAAACAAATATCGGACTTTGTTCAAATGTTAACCAGGTAATCTACTCATCATCCCCAGTCAGCGTACCAAATAAGGCTCTAGCTCAAATGCTCTGAGATATCTTGCTGACAAGATAAGCCTTGCAAACAAGCCAACAAATGAATGAACAAAAACAATATGCCAGTCCAACTTCTTCGAAATAAAGAGCATAAAAAGAGACTTACCTAGAGCTAGAAAATCATCCTGGACAGTTATAAATGTGGAGGATGTACTCAGTTATCTTAACTACTAATCTAAATACACCAAAACCTCTTTATAACACTATTGTTAGGGTCCATAGCATAAACCGTGTTAGTTAGACAACCGTGTTATATCCAAACAAAAATGTATAGATTATATTGAAAAATGACCATTTATGGTCATTTTTCAATATAATCTATACATTTTTGGGAGCCATCTTTGAACCGTGTGATATACAAAACTGTGTTATAACAAATCATGTTATAAAGAGGTTGTAGTGTATATGTATCATATTTACCCTAAATATATATACTGTATACCAGGTAATACATTTTTGGGATCCATCTTTGAATCGTGTTATATCCAAAACCATGTTATAACAAACCGTGTTATAAAGAGGTTGAAGTGTATCAATCTGGATATCCCCCTTACTTGGAAATAATCATTCTTACACAGTATGCCTATATAGGCAACAGACATGAACCCTGTTTTATTATGCAACAAATTTTTGGACAGAAGAGCATGACGCGAAGAGCCATGTTTAGTGATGTTTTTAAAAAAATTTTGACGTCATTTGCCATTTCTTGGATGTTAGACTAAGTAACTTAATTATTTTGCATCAGACACGTTACAAATATATGTAAATGCATGTGTTACAGCCAAGGAAGTTGGCGGGGTTTAGCTGAACAATGGCAGAAGGTTGGGAGAATCTGAAGGAATCAACGGCTTTTTTTTGACGATTTTCAGTGTGTTAGAAATCAAAGCAGAACAGCTCTAGTACATGAATGGTTGAGGAATAAATCACAGTTTGTCAGTCAATAGTAAACAAATAAATCACTCACGCTATGCGCTGGACATTTGATCTACATTACTGACCCCCAACCAGTAATTTATTACTCAATAGCTTACTGCTAGAGTTGTTCTATTTCATAATCATAACAGGAATCTGTCCGCTTTCCAATGTATTATATAAACAAAAGTAAGCACAAATATTTGGAAATACCAAAATTACTCTAAAACAGTTGAACACCATCAGAGGAATGGATACACTTTCAGGGAATGCAACTCTGTCAAAACTGCTCTGTGTCCCTTCTGATACATCATGAAAACATGCCTATATAATTTTGACCCCCTTAAACCCAGCTTTTATATAGTATAACTGGGGTTTACAGGGGTATACATTATTTTTCTTATTTCTGCTCAAAACATAGATTGTGGGTAGTCGTTAGAACCGCCTCGGCGAGGCGGTTCTAACGAGTACCCACAATCTATGTTTTGAGCAGAAATATGAAAAATATCAAAACATTTTATCTGTAAATTTTCATTTTTTGGCGGTAAAATTTTCAATATATTTGAGTAGGCATGTTTTCGTAATGTAAGGGTTCTATTCTGAAAGGAAACAATCTGCTCCCCTTTGGACAAACTCTTATATACAGAAGGGATGAGGTGTGTTGGAAGACAATAAAGCAAGTGAAGAAACAGAAAAGACAAATGGTTCCTGACAAGTTATTGTCAACCACAAGTCATTTTTTTTCATTTAGAATGAAACAACAGGAATAAAAAAATCTTTGCAAAGGATGTCGAAAGCACAATTGTTTGTATTGAAAGAGAAAGTAACCCCGTAGTCCACGGACGAAAAGTTACGGGGCGAAACTACAGTACATTTGTTACTACATTGTTTTTTCAATCTACGCACATTTCTCTTTGTACAGAAACCATATTTCTAATATCTCCAACGTTTATTTGCTCAACTAGCGAGCTCGCCACTGTCTCTGCATGACAGGGTTCCGAACTATCTGAAGTTGGTGAATTCATTGTTTATTTATTCTGTCATCAGCGCTGGACTCGATTATCAGTATATGGACCGAACTAAACACCGAAAAGGACAAACAATAAACTAAAAGACACCAAAAGAAACAATATATAATAGATAAAAAAAAAAAAAAAAAATGACGCCAAAACACAGCAAAAAGACAAAGTTTATAAATAGTAGTAAATATTCCAATGATGAATAGCATTTTTGTGAATTTTATCGATGTGTAAACGTCGGTGACTCACTCGCAGAATAAAGTCCAAAGAGGATTTTTTGTTAAATTTGTGAGTGTTCGCCGGTGTTTACACGTCGATACATTCTACAAAAAAAAAAAAAAATGATGATAATTCCAATTCGGTTATGTTTGTTGAAAACGCGCGTAAAAAAAAGAAAAAACAAAAACAAAACAAAAAAAAAAAAAAAAAAAAAAAAAAAAAAAAAACAACAACATATTTTAGAAACCTACGCAAAGAAAATAGTTCCAAGATCCCTGCTCAGTGGATTTATCCACGAAGCCATTTCTATTTGTCATCAACTAATCAAATTGCATTAAATTAGTTGAGTTGGAATTATAAAGAACTGGCTACTTAGAAGTGCACGCTAGTGGGCTGGGTGTCCTAGTGGTTGGTGCACTCAACTTTCAAGTGGGATATCATGGGTTCGAATCCCAGTCAGGTCGAGACATCTTTTAGAACATTAGTAAGCCTAGCTCATACTCAATGTGCACTGGGTTGAGTATAGATAATAATAATAAAAGAAAATATTTCAACATGTCGTCTGCTGAAATTGGGGGTGAAAGTAAAATAAAAAAAAAAAAAAAAAAAAAAAAAAAAAAAATAACAGAAGATTATGACGTTTCTATTCCATATTTAACATTATGTTTTCTGTTATGGAATGCGTCTTTCATATCTATAGAACTAGCTTTTTCAGATGAAAATGTTTTGTCGTTCTTACCGTTATAGCCCTATAAATATTGGGAAAGAGAGGCATGAGCAAAACTGAGTGTAGACCCAGTTTCCCACTCGTCCAGCAATATTTCAAACACATCAACATGTAGTGGAACAGACGTTTACAACTTACAGGACAGGCATGGTAAGGAGTTAAGTTGCCCCAATATTTAGAGTAATACGGTTTTCGATCCAACACAGATTTGAGTGCTCGTTAGATTCGCCTAAATGAGACGGTTCTAACGAGTAATACAATCTATGGGTTTGAGCAAAATTATAAAGAGCCGGGTATTCATTCCATGGGTTTGTTAACTTGAAGTATAACATTTCTACAATGTCCAGTTTAATTAACCCGAATTATTTGTTTGAGTGATCAGCATCGTATTAAGAAGACGAAGAAAAAATACTTAGCGTATGGTGAATGTATATATTTTCTCGCACAACATCTGCACACAGAATGAATGAATGAATGAATGAAGTAATGAATGAATGAATGAACCGACGGACGGATGAATGAACAGACTGGTGGAAATTTTTACACGTCCAGTTTAAAGGAGAATTGTTGTCTGAGTGATGAATATCACATTGAGAAGCCGAAGAAGAACTTACTTAGTGTATTGTGAATTTTCTCGCACAACATCTGCATCACACAGAATCTCTGCCCTGTCTACAGCTCATTATGAATGAATGAATGAATGTATGAATGAATGATCTATTGTTTTTATGATAAAACCAAACATTTGACACGTGCGCCAAGAGAACACTCATATAGGCAAGGGAATCTGTCCCACCTGATAGGAGTCTTCAGTGACCGAATGAAGACCATATGATCTACTGTGTTTCTTAAATAAGACTACCTGTTTGAAATGATGTCTGTCCTTGCCCTTTCCTGTCTTACTCTTGAGCTGAAAAAGTTTGTCGCGTTTCCGAGCAAGCCGTTAAATTTCTTGGGTGATGATCCATAAGAGGCTCTTTCTCTCTCCAAACCTCTACATATAAACAGCTTTGAAATGCCTTGATTTATAGATGTTCAGAGTCCTTGCTGTCCAAATGAATACATTATGATCTATTGTGTTTCGTAAATAAGCCTGCACATGACAAAACCAAACATTTGACATAAGCGCCCAGAGAGCACTCAGTGAAGACTCGTATCAGCAAGGATACTCAGTCTGATCAGAGCTCACTATCTGAACGAAAACGGCTGGGTGTTTAGATGCTCACTTACCGCACAGCAGAGATCCTGGACAGGCTGATCTGAGTCGTCACTTGGGTACAGGAAAAACTGTAGTTTTTGTCATGCACCGGTTCAAATGATGTAATTAAGTCAATTAATTCAGTTATTGTGTGGACGTATTTCACAGTGTTGTTTTAAACGAATCAATCAATCAATCAATCAATCAATCAATCAATCATTCATTCATTCATTCAATCACTCATAATGAGCTGGAGACAGGGCAGAGATTCTGTGCGACATAGATTGTGGTTACTCGTTAGAACCGCCTCTTTCAGCCTCATTCAGGCGAATCTAACGAGCACTCAAACTTATGTTGGGAAGAAATATCGTATTTACTCTAAATATTGGAACACATTAACTCCTTACCATTCTTGTCCTATAAGTTGCAAAAGTCTGTTCCACTACCTGTTGATGTGTTTGAAATATTGCTGAACGAGTAGGAAACAGGCGTTCTGCGACGTCTGAACTGGGTCTACACGGTTTGTTCATGCCTCTCAGTCCCAATACTTAGGGTTATTACGGTAAGAACGATATCGTTCATAGAAAAAACTAGTTCTACAGATATGAAAGACGCATTCCATTATAGAAAACCTAATATTAGATATGAAATAAATATGAACATTGTCTCCAGCTGGGAAAAACAGCACCAATTTGTTGTCTGCAGAATTAACCCAGAAAGCAATAAAGGTTAATAAAAATAAATATCCAAAGCAATTAAAAATAAAAAAAAAATATCCAAAGCAGTTAGAACAAATAACATCATACCCTTCTCGCTTACTTAATATTGTATAAATACAGGTCAAATATTGTACAGGTCTGGTATTAACACCTTTTCACACGACCTATATTGGCTGCATTCCCTATATATTACCTGCATAGTGGCTGAGTTTTTCCTATATTTTTTAATACGGCTGCGTTTTGCGGCTGCGTTTTATACCCTCCCGCATTGTACTATTAAAAAGCGAAGACCTTGATCTGCTTTCAATGTATAGGTTGACCTGGGCACACGCCGTTCGCATGTGCCTTAAGGGGACTAGATACAATTTCAAGGGAGAAAAAGCTTTCAAAATTGTTGTGATTCCTTTCTAAATGGGGTCTACTCTATTATGAAAGTATTCGTTCCTCTTGGGAGCAAATTCTTTCATTTCAGAGCAGAACCTTTCCAGGAGAGGAATGGTGTGCATAAAGGAACATAGGATGTCACAAAAATTAAAAAAAAATGGCAGAAAATCGACCAAATTTATCAAGTCCCCTTAAGCACAACCTCAGCTTTTGCGTAAGTGTGCGTTAAGCACACCATTGTTTATTTGGCGAATGTTATTTATTAGACAAATCTGAGGATTCTGATCATACTGCATGTGAGCATATACTCTGTGTACTAGCATATAAAGGACCAAATCAGTCGAGGCGTTAATGCTATCTAATAAGGACATTTTACCTTCGTTCATATACGTATATACTCATCTGTTTCTAGTTATTTCGTAAGCGGACATCGGAGAACCTCAGCGGACCAGTATGCACAGTTGCCGAGGTTTGCTATTCTGGGCCTTTGTTGTCAGCATAATGATTTACTGAAAAAGGCATTTTTGTATGACAGAAAATACATTTTTGGTTATGCTAGTGTATGGTTACTTGAGCTGCACAAGGTCGCAAAATATATATGTCTTTGAGCTGCGTCATGATAAAATGGGTCTTAATCTCTATAATGCAAACAGCGAAGGTCCAGATCAGCTTGTAAA
Source organism: Anodontia alba (assembly GCA_964016985.1). Taxonomy (NCBI): domain Eukaryota; kingdom Metazoa; phylum Mollusca; class Bivalvia; order Lucinida; family Lucinidae; genus Anodontia; species Anodontia alba. Next base: position 25,193,057 of record OZ024829.1, read on the forward strand.
TGTGATCTGAATTTCTATATCCATGCTCTCTGATCGGATGTAACTAAAATGCTGGCTTTTTCCTGCAGAACTGCTGACTGCTGTGTTCTTTGTTTCCAAAGGCAATCTTTTTTTTACTTTTATTTTACTCTACTGTAGCTGGTGTTGTGCCGTGTGGAGGACGTAAAAAGTCTCCCCGTACATCTTCATAATGCAGGTTATATTTTGTTTCCTTTGGGATCATCTGAGCCCATCCTGGTTATTTTGAAAATCGAATACCGCTTAAGCCGGCGCTAGGAGGGGGAGCAGGGGAGGGGCGGGGGAGTGGGCGTGGGGTGGGGGAAAGGGGGCGTATGTAGCCGCGCAAATTACAGTGTTGCATATGAAGAGATTCAATCAAACCGAGTCTCCGATTTTCGTGATGTTTTGTATTCTTTGTTTCCAAAGGCAATCCGTTTTGACTTTTAGTTTACTTTTTTCAGATTTAATTGGTGATAATTAACGGTATGGTGACACTTCTATGAAAGAAACTAGATCTTCACAATTTAAACAAACTTCTCTGAAACGGCACCAAACATCGAGTGTGTGTGAAATATATATATATATATATATATATATATATATATATATAATTTTTCACAGAAAATATGTATATATATATGCTTTCGAAAAAAATGGTAAGAGAAAAGTCCAGGGAGTGCCACAATCACAAACCGCAGCCCTTCCCAGACCCCAAGAGGAAGAGGAAACCGACAAATCTAAACAAGCACAAACCGAACAAACGTACGAAAAGCACTAAGATTAGCTCTCTCTTCCCCAAGCGAGGTAATCGCAATACTAAAAGGACTGAAAAGCACAAGGAAAAAAATAGAAACCTGGACTGCGCTGATGTGGGATGTCAATGTTAGCCTGTGCATAAGTACCTATTTTCTGTTGCCGACTGCATATTAGATTGGCTACATAAGACATTTAAGTTACTGCTTCTATATAGCTGTTAACCAAATCTGTGTAGCAATATCTAGGGTAGATGGAGCTCTCAAGCCCTGGTCGGCAATCCATCTAGGAGTTGGCAACTCCAAACAAAAACCTGCATATCTTGATTTGCCTGTTCCAGTTATGTAAAGTCTGCTTCGGCAGCTGGGTCGGAGGAAATCATTACTATGATTCAACTGCCCAAACGGCGATGCAGTAGCATGTTGTGGAGCATGGAGAGCATGGCAAGGCACAACAGAAATCATGGTCATCCACTGCATCCGGGCTTAGCTCCAGATGTCCTGACACTGTTTTGCCTCTGGATCCAGCTAGGTCAGGACGAGAGAATGAGGTTGACTCTGCGCGCCTCTCCCTCACTATAATCCAATTCACAGTGCATGTCATCTTAATCAGCAACACACATTCACAGCAAGCACATATATGCAAGTCATACAAAAGCCTTGTGGCGATGGGTGAGCAGCGAAGCAGCAGGTGAGGAAACACTGGAAGCTGTAGTTGCGGACCTGCACACAGGCGGCTTGGTTCTATATGCTCGCTTTCCTTAAGAGCGACGCAGTATGGGGAATTCGGCAGCCGAACTGAGCGACTAAGCAGACTTTTTTAGGATCGCACTGCTCACCCCCGTAGCATGGGGAAGGGGTTAGAAAAGGTGTCCTAAACAATTGCCTACTTCAAAACTCCTGGCTGGTTAACCGCGATCAGCGGGAATCCCACTTAGCGGTCGGAAAAGAAAAAAAAAGGAAGATGAAGGTGATACCTTTAACTGTCGGCGCTTGGAATGTGCGCACCCTAATGGACAGTTCTGGTTCTGACAGACCTCAGCGAAGAACAGCTCTAGTTGGTAGAGAATTTGACCGATACAAAGTCGAGATTGCAGCTCTGAGTGAGACTCGCCTTGCAGAAGAAGGGCATTTAAAAGAAGTTGGTGCTGGCTACACATTCTTCTGGAGTGGACGCAAGAAAGAAGAGTGGCGTGAAGCAGGAGTATGATTCGCCATCAAGTCACACCTCGTCAAATGACCGCCTGGTGATGCTGAGACTTCCCTTATCTGGCAAGAGGCATGCAACAATTGTAAGTGCCTGTGCACCCACAATGACCAACCTAGATGAGGTTAAAGACAAATTCTATAATGATCTGGATTGTGTGATTTCTGCAGCACCCCAGACAGACGAATTTATCCTCCTCGGGACTTCAATGCCAGAGTTGGCACAGACCACCAGACCTGAAAAGGAGGGATTGGATCTGAAGGTGTAGGGAAGTGCAACAGCAATGGACTCCTCCTTTTAAGGAAGTGTGCAGAGCATGAATTACTGATCACCAATACAGTCCCGTCTACCAACTCGCAGAAGGACATCATGGATGCACTCTCGCTCCAAACACTGGCATTTCATTGACTATGTCATAGTGCGAAGGAAGGACAGAGAGAATGTTAGAGTGCCTAAGACTATGTGTGGTGCAGACTGTTGGAAGGTCACTGGCTTGTTGTCAGCAAACTCAACCTGCGCATTCAGCCTGTACGACGACCACAAGGCAAGAAGGCGCCAAAGAAATTAGATGTTTCCAAGCTAAAGCAAGACAGCAAGAGACAAGCATTCGTCAACGATCTCTGCAGCCGTTTAGATGAACAAAGTTCAGAAGATGTAGATGAAAGCTGGACAGTCTTCAGAGACATTGTTCACTCTTCAGCAATGGATTCCCTAGGACCAGTATCTCGCAAACACCAAGATTGGTTTGATTAGAATGACAAAGAAATCCAGGGACTCCTTGAAGACAAACACCAAAAACACAAGGCTTACCTCAGAAATACCAGCTCAGTATCTAGTAAGAATGCCTATTCAAACATATGTAAGACAATACAGACTAGGCTCAGAGACATGCAAGACTCCTGGCTGAGCCAAAAGGCTGATGAAATCCAGTCCTTTGCAGACAGAAAGGATATGAAGAAGTTCTTTGATGCACTCAAGACAATATATGGTCCCCAGAGCTCAGGAACCACCCCACTCCTTAGTGCAGATGGAACTAGTCTTCTGACTGACAAAGAAGCTATCTTGAAAAAATGGGCTGAACACTTTGATGCTGTCCTTAATCGTCCATCATCTATCAATTATGAAGCTATCAACAGGCTACCACAGGTTGAATGTAATACACTGCTTGATGAGCTCCCAACCGTCTCTGAAACAGTGAAAGCAATAAAACTCCTGTCATCTGGCAAGGCTCCAGGATCTGATGCAGAGATCTACAAAGCAGGAGGTTCTCAAGTTTCAGAGAAACTGACAGAGTTATTTCACACTATGTTGAGAAAAGAAGCCATCCCTCAAGCATTCAAGGATGCAACAATTATCCACCTATTCAAAAGGAAATGGAATCCTCAAGTCTGTGACAATCATCAAGGCATCTCTTTATTTTCAATTGCTGGGAAAATCCTTGCTAGGGTCCTACTGAATCGATTGAATGAACACCTTGAACATGCTTCTACCAGAAAGCCAGTGTGGGTTCAGGAAAGACAGAGGAACAATAAGCATGATCTTTACAACATGACAGCTTTAAGAAAAATGCCAGGAACAGAATGTGGACCTCTACATGACCTTTGTCGACCTTATCAAAGCATTTGACACAGTCAGTCGTGAGGGACTTTGGAAAATTATGGCAAAGTTTGGCTGTCCTGCCAAATTCATAGCAATGGTACAGCAGTTCAACGACGGTATGCTTGCAAGGGTCCAAAATGATGGCGAGTTTTCTGATCCATTCTCAGTGACAAATGGAGTTAAGCAAGGCTGAGTACTAGCTTCAGCACTGTTCAGCATGATGTTTTCTGCCAAGCTTATAGATGCTTTCCAGGATGGTGACAATGGTATACCTATTAGGTATCGCTTTGATGGGAAACTTTTCAACCTAAGAAGGTTGCAAGCTAAATCCAAGGTGCAGACAGAGCTGCTAGATGAGTTCCTCTTTGCTGGTGACATGGCAAAGGGTGCTCCAACAGAAGAGAAAATGTAATAAATGTGTGGATCAAGTATCTGATTCATGTGACAGCTATGATCTCACAATCAGCATCAAAAAGACTGAGGTAGTATATCAGCCAGCACCTGGAAAGCCTTACAAGGAGCCTACCATCACAGTGAAAGGTCAACGACTGCAAGTGGTAGACGTTCACCTACCTTGGAAGCAAATTGTTTAGAGTTGTGCACATTGATGATGAAGTCAGTGCTAGGATTGCCAAAGCTAGTGCAGCATTTGGCCGGTTACGTGTATTTGGGACCGAAGTGGAATCAGACTTGACACAAAGCTGAAAGTATATAGCTCAGATGTGCTGCCAACACTATTATACGCATGTGAAACTTGGACAGTTTACCAACGGCATGCCAAAAGACTGATCGAACCACTTCCATACAAGCTGTCTTAGAAAACTTCTAAAGATCAAGTGGCAAAACAGGATTCCAGACACAGAAGTCCTGAAAAGGGCAGGGACGCAAAGTGTACATACTCTTCTGAAATTGGCACAGTTAAGATGAACAGGCCATGTTACCAGAATGCCTGATGAATGTTTGCCAAAGAAAATCCTCTATGGAGAACTACAAGTTGGAAAACGCTCCCATGGTGGTCAGAAGAAGCGAAACAAGGACACCCTCAAAGCCTCAATGTGCACGGGATATGGCAAATACAGGCAGTAACTATGAAGAAAGAAAGACGAAGCAGTGTGAGGCAATGCGGTGCTGGGTTTTAGTGCACACCCGAAAGGAATACCCGTAAGATGTTCTGGAAATTGTAATAAAAGACGAATGAAATCGACCATAGAACGCTTCCGGTCAAACAAGAAACAAAAATTGACAACCAAAAATGTGGAAAGCTGATAGATCTAAATGCCGCTGGCATAATATCGGCTAGCAAGCCGACAGCTAAAGCGCAAATGAAGAAGTCCTGCAGCAAAGATTTCGCATGAACAACAGAGGGATGGTAAGAGAACAGAGAGTGGCGAGCGCAGATTGATTCGTCAACGCGCATGGAGAGTAACCGTTGTATACCGGTGTCCTGCTTTATAGTGCCCCTTGTGACTCGTAGCAAAATAAGAGAAAAAGGAGACACTGTACCTTTTATCAAATCATTTTGTATGTACTTCAATCCTTTTAAACAATCTTGCATAAAACATATTTTAATTTGGCCTGTCAGATTTTTCAGACGCGTTGTATTTGTCCGCCATGTGAGTTATAGTGACGTCACCAGGTCGCCCTTCTTTATCGCGGGGTTCAGTTAAATTGAAATTGATTTCAGTAATGGGTAGCCACTTTATTTAAAACACTTCATAAGTGTTCATAAACAATTGTGTCACTAAACACCGACTGGAATTTCAGTCACAACTCTAAAACTGGTAAACGTAACACAAAAGCAACAGGTTGCTATCTACAATATGCTTTAAAGAAAGACATGTTTGCCGTGAATTTTCTTTGCTGTGGAGACCCCTAAATCCCCCAAACTTCCTTGTAACTTAAACTGTAGAACAAAACTGAAGATGTGTCCAGGAAGAGCAAACATAACACTTACCCATTTGAGAAAAAAATACCGATACACAACGATAAACTGTGTAAGACGACCATTCAAACTGAGAATCTAAGTTGGGATGAACTCCTCTATACAATTTGCATTATTGTTTATTAATTGGTTGCTGGTTTCCCTCATTTTGGGATGCTGGGACGGACTTTCCATATATGGTAGTAACGTGACTTTCAGTAAGAGCAACAACTCTTAGACACTGTCGTCTATTTCCTATACAGAAAACTAAAAACGATGACCTAAAAAGGAATCATACGAACTTTTAAGGGCAAGGGTGTGTGTGTGTGTGGCGGGTAGGGGTGGAGGGTTATACAGAAGAAGCACAAAAGTAAGTTCTACACAACTTCAATATGAATGTAATTTTACACACCGATATATCCTATATATTTGTCCATTTTTTAAATTTTTTGCTACCGGTTGTTTGCCACCCTGAAATGAAACTAATGTAAACAACCGATTGGGGGCGCAGCAGATGAGAAATTAGGAGATACGCAAATCCCGCAATAAAGTAGGACCCGCGATAAAGTAGGAAGGGAGTATACTGATGATCGCTAGATACAGAATAACAATACTGGCTTTCCACGTTTACACATTTAAATAGAAAGACTGTGTGTTTGTCCAGTAAACATTTACACAAACCTAAACACAATAATCTATTTTATTTACAGCTGATATCTTTGTATGGCAGTTCACAATGCTCGCCCTGCACCCATAGACTGCCTTTCAGAATGTCTTGGCTTTCAGCATGAACATTTCTAAATATGTGCATTTCATTTTACTTAACACACTGAAACTGCAGTATTTTAAACCTCAATAGCTCTAACACCGATGGCTCCTTTACCATAATAATACCCCGACTTGTCACTAACAGAACTGTCAAAATATGTTGTCGTGGTTTGATTTAGTGCTATTTTACAGCACTATGGTCATTAAAAATTATTTTGGATAATAACTGAAGTTGTAATAAATTGTTTTTAATAGGTTTGATTGAAAAATGTTAAGTCACAATTAACTAGATTGAAGTTATAACATCATTTTGGGTGAATTTCTGATGATTTTCTGCTAAAAGTGCAAAAAATTGCTAAAATGGGTACCTAGTTTTCTCGTTGATGTTTACAAAAACTATTGGTTTTTCCTTAAATATGATGCTGTAGTCTTACAGGTAATATATTGACTTATTGCTTTTTGAAAACAAATCTGAGATATTTGGAAAAATAACTGAAATATGAGCATTTAAATTTCATTATACAAAATTATGAAAACTCAGCCACGACAACATATTTCCAATAAATACAATACCTGTACCGTAGTTACTAGTCCAGTGTATACTGGATCCAAGACCATGGCTAATTCAAACTTGTTTTTCAGTCCCTACGAAATTTTTCCTATAGCTTAAGAAATATTAAGAATTTTTTTTTTCTTTTGAGTTAAAGAAATTTTGACTTGCAGAAGTTATCCTCCTTACTGATAGACCAGAATTTAGTCTAGAAAGGGGACAGCACTATTTTATAGAATGGAATGATGCTGGAACATCTGCATATATAGAAGGTGTCCTCCATTCACATGCAATATACATTTATATAAAAAAAAAATAACAGAATACAATAGATTAACAAATACCGTAGATGTTACTACCTTAATTTCAGTGCCTCTAGAATGATATACAAATAAGTTTTGTACGAGGGATGTTGGAAATGAATTGCTTATTGTCCTCTAGCTTGATATCCACGTGAAAAAGTGGATTTTCCTATTTGATGTAATATGTAGAGCCCATAGCCCCATAGTAGGTTTTATTGCTTTAATAAAAGCACATTTCATTACTTTGTTTGTATTTTGATGATCTTTAATGACGTGCATGTAAATTTCTAACTTAACATTACAAATTTAGTTTTATGTGATACAGAAAATTAAATAACGAATATTTCTTCTTTTTTTTATAGGTTTATGTTAAAACAGGTGAATTTTAGTGCCTACTTGTACATTGAATTTTGAAGCTGATATTTGTTTGTACATACTATCGAATAATTACATTTTTTAGCAAATACTTTTAATTGATAATATGAAAAGTTTGTTTTTTTTTATAAATGGAATATGATATTTCAGTATTTTGCTCTCAAAAAGGAGCAGTTTATTATAGGGCTACAGGCTACGGACAAAATGCTTGACCCTATATCTTTCGTGAAAGTTGCTTTAAACCGGAAGCCTTTGAGAAATTTATAGGTCAGAGCAAAGTGTTAAATGTACTTAGAATTCCATTTTCTTCATTACAGTTATCTCTGTTTAATTCCACTTTAAAATAGAGGTTATGATGGACTATACAAAAATAATTGTAATTTTAAAGATTCAGTTCTTAAATGTACACAGACTTACTTCCAAAAGAAGTACCATATTTTGGTAAGAGTAATATCCTTATGTCAAAATCTGTGCAAAAAGCAACAATTCTGTGGTAGTTTATTGGGAATTTTATGCACATATTTTAAGGTACATGTACCCACGAAAAACTGGAAAACATAGCAAACGTATCACTTTATTTACATACTCATAACTTTGTATATATTTGATGAAATTTTATATCATAAAAATATTTGATGAAATTTTATATCATAAAACCTTTTTTTGTTCAGAGGTACCATTTCAAGGATGCAAACAACTGATATCATTTATGCAGTCCAATCGAACCATGCAAGTTACAAAGATGCACAAATAAAATTTGCAGTAGCATAACACTGAAAAAATAACACTTTTTAGCCTGCTAATTCTAAATTGCATTATTCTGTGATGGAACAGAACTAAATACCAAGTATTGTATATGGTAAGAAAGAAATCACCTGGCTTTTATATGATATAGAAACTGTAGTTGTATCTCATCAAGCCATTGAGTAACTATGCCATAACAATGGCTTGGTAAAAAATGATGTCCTGATCTTGACCAAGGCGATTGGCCAGGAAAGTGTGAGTAGGTTGCATGACAGGCTTGACATGACTATAGCATTGTTGACTGGGCCATAAACCTTTTTCAGTCAGTCATCTGGTTACTCACCCCACTTGTATCTGAAACTATGATGAACAGATAGTGAAATGGAATTGTTCAAATTTTGAGACAGGTATGGTAAGGAGTTAAAATATTCCAGTATTTGGGATTAATATTGTAATTCCTATATTTAACCTCATTACCGCACATATCCCTATAAGAGCACAGTCAAGCAATTTCGTAGACTTCAGATTGCAGTCCTTGTAATATCTACTTCTCTATAATAGCATAATTATGTTGTAGGTACTCATCTAAATTGCCTAAACGAAATGAGTACCCACAGCATATGCTTTATAAAGTTCTCAAGGTAATTCAAATGGTTACCCACATTATATGCTTTTATAAAGCAAATCAGAACACAGATCACATAAGCATCATTAAATACACCCCTCAGGAAGTCCTCTGCTCATATTCCTTTAAAGTGTGCCCTTATTAGGAAGCTATTTTACTGCATTCTTTTCCAGTAATTTTGAAAATATACATAGTGCGGTTATTAGGTTGAATACGGTAATTCTTAAAGTACCAGTCATAGCTGCAGCAAATGACATTTTCAAATATTTGTTGTTTTTTTTCCCCAAAGAATAAGAACATTTCATGTGAATTGTCTGCCAAGCAGATGATTCTCATGAAATGCCAAGCCTTATTTTCTCTGAAGCATCTGGCTGGCCCTGTACATGTAGTTAGTGTTCCCTACTTTGGATGATGAGGTTCCGGGTTGGAATCCCACTGAATGCAGAATTCAGCTCATGACTGTATGGTGCCCTTTCATTATCACCCTTCCATGATCTAGATAGGACTTAAATAATGTTGAAAGGGACATGGAATACCAATCCATCATCATCTTATTTTCCCAGAAAAAAAAAAAATGATTGTCTTCTGCTACAAATTTTTTGGCATTTTAAGGCTAAAGATATACAGTTGACTCTCGTTATCTCGACCTCGCTTATCTCGAATAACCGCTTATCTCGAAGTGAAAATCTGGTCCCTGCCTAAACATGAAAACCTAATAACAGATGGAAAATATTGTAGAAAAGAGGAGAAATTGCTCCTAAGGAGCAATTTCTCCTCTTTTCAACAATATTTTCAATATATCTCTAACTTCAAAAGTCCAATTACCTATCAGTTTGTTAAATGTGGTTAATCAGATTATTTTTTCCTCAATTCTGCAAACCTGATATGTCGAACTACGGATATCTCGAACTATTTCAGAGAGTCCCTTGGAATTCGAGATAACGAGAGTCGACTGTATATATATATATATATATATTTTTTTTTTTCAGGACTTTCTTGACCTAATTGATTCTACAGAGAGCAGTCTGAAGTCAAGACGAATAACAAACCAGAACATTGTATATAGACTACAGCAGAGGCAGACTCACTCAGCAAGACCTGGAACTAATTTTCACCAAGCTAGACTCTTCTACACTAACATATTCCCCAATTTTACAGTCGTGAATGTAGAGAAACCTCCTTGTTTTCTTCGAAAGTTTTCACCAGATGGGAAATATTTCATAGCATTTTCTGCTGATCAGACTGCTATTGAGATTTATACTTTTGGCGGGTCGGCTGCTGCAGAGGACATATTAAAAAACCTGACTGGTGATGTTGCTGCATCTGCAACTGATCACACAACTAATGCCATCAGAGCAAAACTTTTTGAGAGGTTCTTTAAGTTGAAATACACAACCATAGTTGCTACAAATGGTGGACATTTAAATAGAGAGTGTAGTCTTTTCACCGATGATGGTAAATATGTGATAGTTGGGTCAGCTCAATATGTTCCCGAGGATCCACACCCGCTGTTTTTTGACACTCACAGAAATAATGAGTCGTTGGATCCAAATCCTCGTTCCCCATTAGAAGATTATTCCTTACATATAGTTGAATTGGAAGCAGGGCATCTCTGTGATACAAGGCATTTTAAGTATGACAAAATTTTCCTGTCTCACAATCAGGGACTGTATCTTTATAAGGACACGTTAGCAGTACTGTCCGTCCTACAACAGACAATTCATATATTTCATATAACACCAGATGGAGAATTTATTGATGTTCGTAGTATTGGGAGGTTTTGTTATGAGGATGATGGCTTGTATTATCATCAGTTCTTGGAACCAGCCTCAGGTATGTTTTGGAATTGTTTGCGCAGTGAGTCCAAAGATTTTTCATTACAAAAACATGCCTATTCAAATATATAGAAAATTTCGCCTTGAAAAACTGAAAATTTTTTGATAAAAAACTCTGATATATTTCATATTTCTGTTCAAAACGTAGATTGTGGGCACTCGTTAGAACTATCCATAATCTATGTTTTTGAGCAAAAATAAGAAAAATAATGTATACCCCTGTAAACCCCAGTACTACATAAAAGTGGGGATAAGGGGGTTAAAATTATATAGGCATGTTTTCGTGATGATATTCCAGTCATGACACTGTCATGCATAACTGGTTTAGATAAAAAGGGGTATCCAGTTAAATATTTTAAATTTCTTATTTCTCTATGAAAACATGTTATGGAATGGTTATCTGTGGGGCACTACTAATGAGTAGTCAAAACATGGTTTTGTGGTAAAGTAAGAAAAATTATCAATATATTGTGGTTGAAAAAAAATGTCTTATCTAGAACTATGCAGTTTTGTAACTACATGTAACATGAAAGGTTTTAGTTTTTTCTCATAAAAGGAGATTATGACTTATATCAAGTTTATCGGAATTGTATTGTTGAAGCATTTTGACATTTACCCTTTCTACTTAGACAGAGGTTTGAGCAAATAATGTACACCCTGATCAAACTGCTTGCGGCTCCTAAAGGAGCAGTTTGATAAGGGCCGGTGCTGTTTGCTGTTTTGTCAAAACCATGTTAAAAACACAGCACCAGATAGTCAAATGGACTTTTTCAGATTTTAGGTATTGGAGTGTCCTAATTTTTAGGGTAACAACAGTAACTCCTTCAACAAACAGTGATACTGACAAGACAGCTCATTACATGGGCTTACTCATTTTGACTGAAATTTTCTGCAAAAGTTTAGGTTTTGGTCTTTAATACGTAGGCCTAAATCTAAATATTTGCAGAAAGTTTCAGTCAAAATGAGACAGCCCATAAAATGAGCTGTCTTATCAATATCACTGTTTGCTGTTTTGCTATTGATTTTTTTCTGTCTAGATGTTGAACTTAAATAAATTGTAATACATAGGAGTCCACTGGGGTGAAAAGTAGTGTTGTCCGGATGATAGATTTTAATCACAGTTGTACAGTAAAACCAATGACTTGAACACCTGTCTCGTTTATTGTGGCCGATTCTAACTCGGTTTTGAGTTCCTAGGAAATTCTTCAGATAGCTTAGTTTAAGGGATATTTAGGGATATTTAAGGGAACTTTTCTTACTTTATCATGACTCATGAAATTGTATGTTGTGTGTATTCATTAGAATTGCCCCATAAAGTAATATACCGTTATTTTATAGAATATTGAAAAGACATCTCTAAGGTATCACCATTTGGTTTCTGATTAACCCTCAATGGCTTGAAGTAACCATGGTATAGAACAAATTTCCATGGTCCCTAAGATGTTTGAGCTGTTGAAGTCATAGATCCTGATGAGATGGTGTTGTTTTTTTTTTCACCGAAAAGTATTGATACTTTTCATATTTCTTCATAAAAACATATTTTGTGATATTCATTAGAAGTGCCTCACTGAGGCACTTCTAATGAATACTCACTATATATGTTTTCATGGATCAATAAAAAAAAATATTATGTGGATACCCCTCTAATCTGGAGCTATGGTAATTTCAGTGTATTTATATTTTTAGGTACAGTTACTAGTCAGTCACAAAGTTTTTGGGGAGAGAAACTCATCAATTCATTGAAACATCGCCTCCTTGTGTTTTTATTCAACAGAGCCTGTATAATGGATTCTGCCTATGAACTCAGGAAGTTTTATCAGTACTTTGACCAGTTCTTAGCTTTACGGATGTGGAAAATGCAGTTGCTAGACGAGAACCATTTACTAATCAAATACGCCAGTGAAGATGTTGTCACTCTAAAAATTTCTGACCCAAACTCACAACCGTCTTTCTTTGTTGTTTACAATATGCTGACTACGGAAGTTGTAGCTGTTTACGAGAACACATCAGAAGAACTGTTAGAATTATTTGAGAATTTCTGTGATATGTTTAGAAATGCTACCCTTCATACTGAAGCGCAGTTTACGTGTTCGGCATCAAGTAATTTGTATGCTAGACAGATACAACAAAGGTTTAAGCAAACGATTATCAATGCCAAATTTGGTGGAAATATGGAGGCTGTGAAGAGACTTCTAGCACAGTTACCCATTAGTGCTCAGTCTTATAGTGGCAGTCCATACTTGGATCTAGCACTCTTCAGCTATGATGATAAATGGGTTTCTGTAATGGAAAGACCAAAGGCTTGTGGAGATCATCCTATCAGGTATGAATCTACCATAGAGAGCATGCAAAACTTTCCAAAATATGTCTGGCATTGGTCAGGCAAATAATTAAAATGTACTTGAAATTCTGAGAATTTTTACCAACCGAACAAATTTTTGCCTGATATCTGCCAGTCTTAAAACCCTCGTCATGCTGAATAAATTAATGCCATGCCCACTTCTAATTTTTAGCCATTCAGATCACTTGATCCAGGTTGACACAAATTCACATTCTTAATGACAAACAGTGCAGATCCAGATCAGTTGACTTCTGAAGCCAACTGGATCTGGATCTACACTGTAAAGGCAGAGCATTTACGGGTTCAGCAGGACCAGGATTAAGGATTTCATGTCAGAGGAATCTGATGTCACTCCAGACAAGATGATAATTGAGGTGATCGTTTGCAACAATTTTTTTGTTAATTTTGCATTTGCACCAAAAGGTATTTTGTGGGTACGCTTTGGAATTGTCCCAGGAAGTCAATTCCAATTAGTACCCATAAAACATGTCTTAGTGCAAAAATAACATGGGATTCCAATGACAAATGACAAGTTCCACTTTGGTGCAAAAATAATAAAAAGTATCTTCTGAATACTACCTGTATCTAGAGTTTTTGTCCCCTTTTAACTTTTAGCACTATCCTAGCAAGCTCAGCAGATGGTGTTATTTTTCTTATTTGTCTTGTGCATTAGTAACCAGAGCATCTACTCAGGCACATTAAAGTCCTAAATGGTAGTCATTATGTCATTATGCATAAGACTAAGTAAAATGTCTCTATGTCTCTTTGGCCAGTCATTCATTAGATCCAAAGCTGTTTTTCTTCTTTTTTTTCTTTTTTTTTTTTTTTTTGGTGCTGAATTCTTACATATGGCATTGGGATGAGATCTAGCAAGTTTGCCAAAATGGTGGTCATAGATTGTCCATTGACTTTTTAATGACTAGGTCAGATTTGTTTCCCTATATATTTGTATGGAGAAAATAAAATCATGATGATGTTGAACAACTTCTCCTTTGGGGCCAATTTTCACCTGATTTCAAAGGGCAACTTCTGTTAAAGGGGTTTTGAGTGTTTGTTCACCTGATCATGCTTGGTTAACCATGATGCCCATATACATGTATGGTGAAAACACTTAAAAATCTTCTCCAGAATCAATAAAGGTTTGTGGCTGAATATGGGGTTAGGAGTTCTAAGATGTTTTTTCAAATTATGATCCTACGTTGACATTTGTGCAAGGAAAATGTTAAAAAGTCATTCTTAACATGTATTAAGACTAAATATATGATTGAAATAGCAAAACCCCTCAGTAACCATCAAAGTTTAATCTCTCGGGGGTTGTCTGTCCTTGTCCCTGGGCTGTATACATGTATAAAATGATGAAATCTTTAAACTCTTCTTTGCCAGTTTTCACCTTGGAATTTCATGTGAAGCCTTGTATTGAAAGGGTATTGAGCATTTGCTTCAAGGGACTTGCTCTGTTGACTAAGATGACCACAATGTTCATAGATATCCACATAATATTTCTCTTATTTCTCCAAGCAAACATGTTGTGGGCACTTCATTAGAAGTACCTCAGTGAGGCACTTCTAATGAGTACCCACAACAAATGTTTTCATTGAAAAATAAAAAAAAATATCAGTACTTTTCAATTGAAAAAAAAGTGCCTTGTCTGGAGCTATGCATGTCTAAATATGGTGAAAATGCATACAAATCTTCTTCAGAGCCAAAAAAGTTTTGAGGGTTAATACAAGTATATAACACTGCCAGTGTGAAATCTATCAAGTTTGTTCAAATGATGATCCTAGGTTGATCTTTTTATTTTTGAAGACCATCCATTTTCTAAATAGTTGCTGTGGCAGTACTGGAAAACTGTTGTGATGCCATGGCTGTTTCACTCAGAAGATTCAGTCATGGCCTGTAGGTCTTTTTTGCTTATTATTGCATAATTCTTGTGGGTTCTCATGAGTGCTTTCATGGAAAAATAACAACTACCGGTATTTATGGAGAGAAAGAAATACATTGTAGTTCATATCTAGATTATCACTCTTATCTTAAGCCATGCCTTTTTTTTTACAGGTTTTATGCTAGAGACTCTGGTTTACTGAAGTTCAAGATCTATGCAGGTGTACTTGGCAAGAACCCTCCTCCCACAGCAAGACGTTTAGTAGCATTCACCTTTCATCCTAGTGAACCATTTGCCATCAGTGTCAAGAGAACAAACTCAGAATATGTTGTCAATTTCCACATAAGGCATGCAGTTGTATGATCAAATATATTCCAGGCTTAGCATTCTGGGTAAACATTTCAGCAGACAAGATTTTGAAATATTTTTTTCTTATTTTTTCCCAGAAAATAGGCTTTGATATTTCTAAGGAGACAATTTGCATGAAATGTGAAAGCCTTTTATCTGGGATAAAGAACAAAAGTATCAAGAATTTGTCATCTGCTGAATTTGCCCAAAGAGTGGTAATGGTTAAATGGTATGAATACAGTTGTAGGCTGGGGGAGCAGGGTGGGGGCAACTCTGTCAGAATTGATTTTACCCCTTCTGAAAAGGGGTCTATTCTAAAAGAAAAAAAAATGCTTCCCCATGGGACAAATTCTTTTCTTTAAGAATAGACCACTTGTCAGAAGTGGCATTTAGCATGCAATAAAGCAAACAAGAAGTCAAAAAACTTAACAGCCTGCTTGTTTGTAAATGAAGACAGTCCTCACAGGGGAGATAACTCTGTCACAATTGATTTTGCCCCCTTCTGGAAAGGGGTCCACTATAAAAGGAGAATTTAGCCCTCTTTTAGAGTAGATCCATTTTCAGACGGGGATTGGCATGCAATAAAGCAAACATGAAGTCACAGAATTAGCCTGATACAGTATGTAATAAAGCAAAAAGGAAGTCACAAAAGTTGCAGAAATTGCTAAAAGCATTACGAAAACACGCCTATTCAAATATATTGAAAATTTCACCACCAGAAACTGAAAATTTTAGATAAAAATTCTGATATTTTTCATATTTCTTCTCAAAACATAGATTATGGGGACTCGTTAGAACTGCCTCGCTGAGGCAGTTCTAACGAGAACCCACAATCTATTTTTTTGAGCAGAAATAAGAAAAATAATGTATACTCCTGTAAATCCCAGATTTACTATATATAGGTATGTTTTCGTGATGATTTAGAAAGAGTATCCAGTCATCTTAAGCTGGGATGTTAGAAAAGGGCCCTATGGCAAATGTAGATGTTGAAGGCCCAAATCAGCCTGCCCATTTGCAAATTAAGATGGTCCTGATCCATAGCTCTTGATAAGGCACTTTTTTTCACCAAAAAGTATCTTTATTTTTCTTATTTCTCGACGAAAACATATGTTGAGGGTACTCATTAGAAGCGCCTCGGTGAGGTGCTTCTGACAAGTACCCACAAGATACGTTTTCATCGAGAAATAAGAAAACTATTTACCTGATACCCTCTCTTATCTAGACGTATGCAGTGATCAGACCAGATGCACAGGCTGATCTGGGCCTTTGCTGTTCTTATGACATTATGAAGCCTATTCTCATGTTGTTATTCAGCTGGGCCCAGTTGTTCAAAGCTTTGTTAGCTTAACGAGCTCGTTAAGGGTCATTTCGTTAACTGTTTTAGCGGATTCAATATACAATATTCTGATATTTTTTGCTGAAAAAATTTGAGTAGCTTTTGCACTGCAAAAGCTACTCACATTTTTTCAGCAAAAAATTTCAGCATATTTGCGTATGACTTGATCAAAATTTTAACGAATCGTTAACTAACGACATCGTTAGTTTTGAACAACTGGGCCCAGATCGTTTTCCTAGGATATAAGGTCAATATTTTATACTTTTAAAATGGAATTTTTGTGATAGTTTTAAGGGTTACCTAGAAAATGAGACCTACCATAAATGCTCAAAATATTTAGACACCTTAACTCCTTGCCGTACTTGTCCTAAAATTTGAACAAGACCAGTTTTACCATTTTACTATCCAAATACTTGGCTGGATGGGTGGCAAACAATGTAGACCCTGATCAGATGCTGCTTTTTCTGGCTCTACACTGTTTGCTCAGTCCTGTCTACCTGAATACTTTTAGTCTAATGCAGTAGATGATTAGCTCATAAAAATCCAGGGCTCACTTGTTCAAAGCGTCGTTAGCTTAACGAGCTCGTTAAGGGTCATTTCGTTAACTGTTTTAGCGGATTCAATATACAATATTCTAATATTTTTTGTTGAAAAAATGTGAGTAGCTTTTGCATTGCAAAAGCTACTCACATTTTTTCAGCAAAAAATTTCAGCATATTTGCATATCACTCAATGTAAATTTTAACGAATCGTTAACTAACGACATCATTAGCTTTGAACAACTGGGCCCTGATCTTTAAAAATTGTGCTACATTTTAAAGACATGTTGAAAATTTAACATAGCTCTTGATACATGGGCAACAACATACATCATCAGCATGGTGATATGGACATAGCTGTGAATGTATCATTTTGTTTTGTTTTGCTAAACTCACACAGAGTGCATTCAGCAGAGAAAACTCACTTAGTGCACAAAACATATCCATTTTGGACAATTTTTGGTACATGTACTATCTCTCAAAAGAAATGCAAATTCCATACTCATAGATTCTTCAACCAAATGTTTAAACTCTACTGAATAACGACATTGATTGCCAAAGGATGTTAAGGATATCCATAAACCTGCTTTAAGGTCACCTGAGCTGAAGGCTCAAGATGCGTGATTGTTTCATAATCCCGCCATTATCCATCTGTCATCCTTCCAAGCTTTTTGAACATCTGCCCTGTAACTTTGAACCAGTTTTTACCAAACTTCATATGAAGGCCTCTGTTGAAGGGAGGATTGAATGTTCGTACAAATGGTCATGGTGCAGATATTAAGTTCTTTGTCATGATAAACACTGCCACTGATGCCTGTAGAATTCATACCAGTAACTATGTATAGTGGAAGTTCAGTGCCTTGAACATCATTGAGACCAAGGAAATTGTTTCTAGACATGGGAAGTTCGAGCCACTGAGGGTCAATCATAGCACCAGGTCAGGAGGCAAATGGGGTTAAGGATGTCTTTTCAGTCTTCTGTAAAATAATGATGATATGTTGAGTGTACTCTTTAAAATTGCCATGATCAGATGATTCTAACGAGTACAAACAACTATATGTATGTCCCAGCCACCCTATGTGTGTCTGTTACCTGCAGAGGGGGGAATACTAAAACAAACATGATAATCATACATTTGTAAAATATGTTTTTATTCTATATTTCTACACGTACAATGTAGTTACATAATGAAACATGAATCAAGAACTAAGAATATTGGTTGTATTAAATATTTTCTGAACAGGAACAATCAAAGCATTCTACATTTGATACTTGTGAGTAAAATGAACAGAATAACTATTTCTGCGATTAACCCATTTTGGACTGAATAAACACCGCCACATTATAAACTAGAAGAGTCAAATTACAATTTCAGGGATGTCTATTCCTATAGAAAAATGGCTAAACTATTTGCAAACAGTGGAGACCCTGATCAGATGCTGTATTCTGCGGCATCTGATCTGGGTCTGCGCTATTTGCCTAGTATCATTTTTGTCTCTCCAGACCAAAACGGGTTAAAAGTACAAAATGTAATTGCACTTTTACTTAATATTAACAATCACAGAGTAGTGGCCATTTTATGTAAAATTTAGCACCAACAACAAAGACATACAGTTGAGCCAGGTCATGAGAATAGGGGTTTTTCTGGTATCTGCAAATAGTTCACACTTAGCATGCTGTGGGCAAAGTTAGCAGAGAACAAATTCATGACATTTTCTTATTTTTCCCAGGAAACAGGATTCGACATTTCATAAAAATTGTCTCCTAAAAAGACAATATGCATGAATTGAAAAATCCTATTTTCTGGGAAAAATAAGTAAAATATTTCAAAATGTTGTCTACAGAAATTTTTACCCACTGTGGCAGCATGCTCAGCTTTAAGAACAAATCTAGCCAATAATGCCATAGTCTGGGCCCAGTTGTTCAAAGCATCGTTAGCTTAACAAGCTCATTAGTGGTCAAAATGTTAACCATTCTAGTAAGTACAATATCTAATTCACAGGTATTTTTAATGAAAAAATGTGTGTAGCTTTTGCAAATGCAAAAGCTACTCACATTTTTTCAGCAAAAATATTAGACTCACATTTTTTCAGCAAAAATATTAGCATATATGCCATCTTTAATGATAAAAGTTTTAACAGTATGTTAACTAACGACACCATTGGTTTTGAACAACTGGGCCCTGATTGCTATATTCCACAGTACATAATAATTTTCTAAGTGGGCAGTAAAGGCCCTGTTCAGACTGCAGAGATGTGTAAGCTGCCCAGGGCTTTTACGGTCCGCATATACCTCGAAGACACCTTTTCTCCTGATGTGGCAGAATTAATTTTGTCAGAAATATCACCAGGATCTGGGTGGGATAACAAGAAATACCATAAATACCTTTAATAATTGGTCACCTTAACTCCTTACCGTACCTGTCAAAAAATTTGAACACTTTAATTTTACTACCTATTAATCTGTCTGAGAAACTGGCTAACAGCGAAGACTCAGATCAGATGCCACATTCTGTGGCATCTGATCTGTGTCTTACTGTTTGCTCAAGCCTGTCTGTCCCAATATTCAGGGTGAATATGGTAAGATGGTCATTACTATGACTCGGGCTCAGTTCACTGTTTTTTCCAAGATTGACAATACAGCAATACACACCTATACAGATACACACCTGGAAAAAGTTAAACATTCCCATGTAATTTTATCAAAATTTGAAAGCCATCTGTCTTTTTCAAATAGCTCAAAGTTGAGATAGAAAAATATACCACATACCATACCAATAAACATTTGGCAAAATAAAAACAACAAAGCAAGACGGAAATCTTACATATTAATGGTGGTATTGCACAACAACACTCAGATGAAAATCCAAAATATGACAGCTCTTACAAGTACTGGCCTACAGTACTTGTTATGCATGGTGGTTATTTCACTGTATAAATGTAATTTATTGTCACATTAGCAAGTCAATACCTTCAGTGTCCTGTTTAGCTGCCATGTGCCTGGATGACCGCTTCCACCCTACGCCCCATCGCTCATGCCAACTGCAATGTATTGCTGATTCTTGAAGATTCTATGGCAGAGTATCAATTTTCATAGGGATGCTTAACTTTTTTTCCCCAGGGCAGGTGTATATTTCTTATAATCTGTCAAATGGCATAAAATAATATTGTTTTTTTTTTGTGTGTTTTTTTCAAGTGATTTGAATTTAATAAAGTTTGCTTTGACAAAAAATACGTTTTAAGGATTTTTTTTTTTCTTCTAAAAATATGGTTTTAATGGTTTCCCCATATGCCCTGCATTTGCTAGTCTACCTAGGACCCTAAACTGAGGCTTGTAGACAGGGCTGTCCATTCTCCAATATAAAATCTATATATCCTGTTCCCCATACAGAAGAACCTCTTTATAAAATGATTCATTATAGCATGGTTTTGGATATAAAATGGTTCAACAACAGACCCAAAAAACATTGTAGCCAAACAAATATGTATAGAGAAAAAATGGCCTGCCTCGGTGGCTCAGTTGGATGCACCGTCCAACTGGAGACTAGGAGGTCCCGGGTTCAACCCCTGCCAAGGTGGGCAACATTCTTTCGTGGAGATTGATCATGAAATATTTTCTACCGTCATTCTTTCCCTTCCGCTGATTCAAGGAGGGCAGTTGTCAGTTTCTGGCGAAAGAATGTGCAGAATACTGGTTAGCCGCTTAGAGAACTAAGCCTGCCCAATAAATGTGTGGCTAGGTAAACTGACTGTGCTCGACATGACCCCATTGGGTTGACTGGGCTGTAAAACCTCAACACAAACAAATAGAGAAAAAATGACCATTTATGGTCATTTTTCTATACAATCTACACATTTTTGTTTGAAAACTAACACAGTTATATAGCTATAAATAGTTGTGTACTATTACTGGATCTCAGCATTTTTGTATAATCTTCACATTTTTGTTTGAATATAACTCAGTTGTTTGAATACAACACAGTTGTTTAGCTATAAACAGTTGTTTAGCTATTACTGGATCTCAGCAACTGTGTATTTTAGGTATAAACAATAATTCCTCATACAAAAACACCATGTACACATTAAAGGGACTGGATACACTTGGTTCTGCCATTTTCTTTACAAGGGAGACAACTTTTGTGACTTCCTGTTTCTTTTACTGAACACCCTCTCTTATGAAAAGGGATCTACCAAGGGAGGAGCAAATTCCTTTTAACATAGACCCCTTTCAGAAAGAAGGCTTAACAATTTTGACAGAGTTGTCTCCCTTGTAAATGTATCCGTTTCCCCTTAAACACAATGCGAGGCCTTGAACAAAGGAAAAGCTTGCTTATAAATAGATTCTATAAGTTCATCTCCATATGTTCCCAATAAATAGTTTTACATCTTAAAACTATTTCTGATAGGCCATACTGTAAATTTCGAAATTAAAATGATAAAACATCTTTCTTTTCCTTTTAAAAAAACAACAAACAAAACACATACCCAGTATCACTTTAAGTCCTATATAAGTCTAATGTTCCTTAAAAGAAGTTTCTCAAGTTTGAGGTTAGTTTGATAAAGGTCAGTGAATAAACCTGAAAGATTCTGCTACCAGAGAGACAAGTTTTGCAGACAGGACGTTGCCTGTCTAGTTTTTGAAACCTTTAAAAAGGGGGGCTACTCTCCCTCTGGGAGCAAAGTCTTTCCTTTAAGAGCAGCCTCCAATAAGAAGGGGATAGGGGTGTGGGATAAATATTTCTATGTTAGATTTATGTCTCTTGGACAAGTTTACATTCCCTTAATGAGGCCTTATTGCATATTAAGTCCCTTGATCACAGTATGTGGAAAAAAAAAAGAATGGTAAGATACATATACATGTATTCTGAATTGAAATATACAACCTTATTAATAAACAATGACTATGACATCAAGGATAAAGCATTGCTTAATCTAATCCGGTTTGTGTAAAATGAAATGGTGTCATCCAGTTGGTGGAAAATCCTCAGATTAAGATCATCCTGTACTTTATCTTGTCTCAACACAGGCTTTGCTGTCCATTGTGTTCAAGCCAGGCTGCGCCACTGCGCCATTTGCGCACATTTTCATGTTTTGGCGCAGAAAAAAGTAAGTTCTTGCGCCATCCAGGCGCAGAAAATTTATTACAATATTGGCTGCAAATGCGTTGTGATCGGGTGCTTTTACTTGTGGTTCACTATAAATAGGCATAGAAATTATTTTAAAATGCAAAGAAAGCTTTAAAATAATTGAGAAAATACATTTAAACAGACAATCTGGTATGATTTTTGCCTGTAGTTTATGCATTTTTGATGTTTTTCTAGCGTTGGTGGCAGCCATTTTTCAATTCTGCTTATTGGTTCAATGCTCATGCTGTGACTGTTGGTTAAATGTTCATTTATAAATTCAGGGGTCACCTCACTGAGGGGTAGATCGAATGTACACTGTTAGCACATCACTATCAGAAAGTATTTCTGTTGGAAGTTTTCTTTCTTTTCTCAATCTGATTGATTGAATGGTTAGGTAAAAATATGATTGACTGATTGTCTCATGGAAAGATATTAATTTTGCGTGAAGGTCAGTCCTGTTGAAACTAGAATTGGACAGATGCTAAAGAAATCTTCAGCTCATCAATTTGAAGAAGTGTTCAAAAGAACTAATTCAAAATGATTTTCAGCTTTTACATCTATTCACAATATCTAGTTATGATTATTATTCCCTATATCTCCACAGTATTGTCAACACTTAGACAGGCAGCTCACTTATCCCACCCACCCCCCCCCCCCCCCACCCCCCAAAAAAATGGCAGACCCCTTGACACCCTGCCCAATCTGTTGATTTCTTATGTTCATCTGTTGTGCCATTTTCTTATTGACAACCCTGGAATGTACATCTGATCAGATGTTACAAGAACAGACTACATGGAGCAAAATACCCACATCTGAAAGCAACATGTACATTTTCTATAAAATTTTGATCGTTGATTGTAGTAATGTACTGTCCCCAGATTTTTTCAAATGTCCCCAGCTTTTTGGAGGGTAGGGGCCCCTGGGCCCCAAAACTGAAATTCCCAGCTTGAACACTGCCACTGAGACATTCTGTAGTATACAATGATTCTCTGTTTGGACAGTAAAGACCCAGATCAGATGGTAGGGGTGTGCAGGCTGATCTGGGCCTTCCCTGTCTGTATACACTTGAAGACAAATTTTCCACATAGCACATCCCAAATAGTGTAGATGCTTAAGAGAAGATGCTGAATTTCAAGCCATTTTACACACACACAATAAAATAACAAATTAATTCTACTTTAGGAAAACATTTTCCCATATGGATAACTTGAGCTAAGGTGATAATTTTAATTGGTTCGAAAATTTAGGATAATTTTTGTTATATCTGCACAAAAATATATCTTAAGCATGTCCTGTTGAACCTGTCCCCGAGGTTAAAAAAACTTTTTTTAATGCTCAACTCAGCTGAGCATGAAAATTTCTCTGCTAATAAATATGAAAATGCCAACAATAGTTGGCATTTTCATATTTATTAGCAGAAAAATTTTCATGCTCAGCTATGTTTAGCAAGAAAAAATTTGCACATGTTAGGACTTTGAATTTTATTTGCAGGGCAAATTTCATGCTCAGCTGAGTGAAGCATGAAAAAAGTTTTATAACCTCAGGGCCTGGATATTGTATTTACCCTAATTATTGAGACACCTACTATTTATAACAAATATGTTTGTTCAAACTTTTGTTGTTTACTTAAAATGCAATGCATGTGTTCTTCTGACAGGGCTCAAACACATTATATCAGTCATTACAAGAGACAGCAGAGACCATACCAATGAAAAAGAAACAATTTTTCCCACATACACATAACAATGTTAACAGTGACTCACAGACTAGACTCGCCCAAAGCTTTCATGGTGGGACCCAAGCTAGAATGTCCGAATTTAAGCAACAGAGGTTCCACCTTGAAAAGCGTGTTTGAAGATATGGCTTTCATGCGGAGCTTCTTCTGTACCACTTGAGTCCCATCTATATCTGCCAATGGCAAATATCTTTTCCATATGGGAAGTTGTTAGTTCTCATTGGGCTACATCAAGTGAAAAAGTGCCTTCAAACATGCACAAAATGTGCAGATTCAGATCGTCCTGCACATGAACAAGGAATCATCTAGGCCTTTGCTCTCTATTCATACATTCTGGTAGTATTCAGTGATTCTGTTAGCGGACAGCAAAGGCCCTGATCAGACTGCTCGAATGCGCAGTTTGATCTGGGCCTTTGCTGTATGTATATACTGGAAAACACATTTTCACATGGTACAGCCACATTGGTTTTGATAAAAGAAATAAAAACAATAAACATAATGCACATCACAGCATAAATTAAAATATTGCACAGAAAAGTATAAATGTTATTATATTCCAAATCAAAGATCAGGTGCTTCATAGTACAAATGAACATGTACAACGTTAACATATTTGTAGCCTGCCTTGATGGTTCAGTCAGATGCATCTCCGACAGGAGATTGTGGGTTCAATCCCCACTCCATTACAAGTGCACCTTACTGAAAACAAAAGAAAAATTCATGCAAATCAGTCAATTTAAAAGTTATAAATGACAGACAGACAGATAAGATTTTTAACGTTGCTGGCCATCAGAAGTACATAGTTATATATGCTTATAAATTTCAAAATTCTAAAGCAGGAACCACACTGTGAATAAATGACATCATCATTTACTCACTAAAAACAACTTACGGGGAATAAATACACTTTCAGGCTGAGGTAACTTTAAATATATTTCCCCTCTGTAAGAGGAGCAAATTTTTTCAGCGTTGAACCCTTTTGAAGGAACATGGTACACACAAAATTTATCCCATCGAAAAAAAAAAAAAAGCAGAAAATTTACCAAGTGCATCAAGTCCACTTGAAGACATACTGTAAAATACTTATATCTGATGGTCTTTTATTTTGGCACTATTGGGGATATAGGCAGAAACTGCCAAAATAAAACATTGCCAATATTCAATTTTCAGTAAAGTATATTGAGTGGCTTACATATGAAATTATTAATGCGCCAAAATTAAAATGCACAAACACGTCCTTTCTGTCAAACCACCAAATTCTCATGTTGCAGATATTACATCTTTTACATTACAAGGATCAGTTCATAGAAATATATATGTTCTTTATATCAAATACAGAGAAAATAAACAAGATCTTAGCTTTGCAGTAAACTACAGTTTTTAAAATTTCATTTCAAAATGGCAGCCTCTAACGCTTGGTAATCTTGGTTAAAAGTTTCAGCATAAAACATATTGAAATACATTTTTTTCCCAGACATTTGACATTTCAATGGAGACAATTTGCATGAAATATAAAATCCTGTCTTTTGAGAACTAGAGTGTTAACGTTTTCTGCTGATTTGGCGAGGTGACCTAATTTTTGACCCCAAGTGACCAGTTTTGAACTTAACCTAGAACTTATCAAGAAAAAAATTTGGAGCAAGATTCATGACTGCTTCTAAATGTGACCGCTAGAGCGTTAACAAGGTTTTCTGCTGATTTGGCCTGGTGACCTAGTTTTTGACCCCAAGTGACCCAGTTTTGAACTTAACCTAGAACTTATCAAGAAAAACATGTTGTGAAGATTTATGATGATTGCTTCAAAAATGTGACTGCTAGAGTGTTAACAAGGTTTTCTGCTGATTTGGCCTGGTGACCTAGTTTTTGACCCCAAGTGACCCAGTTTCGAACCTGACCTAGAAATCATCCAGACAAATATTTTGAGCAAGATTCATGATTGCTTCACAAATGTGACCGCTAGAGTGTTAACAAGGTTTTCTGCTGATTTGCCCGGTGACCTAGTTTTTGACCCCATGTGACCAGTTTCGAACTTTATCGAGAAATCATCAAGGTTAACATTTTGAGCAATATTCATAATATTTACTTAAAAAATGTGACCTCTAGAATGTTAACAAGCTTTTCCTTTGATTTGACCTGGTGACCTAGTTTTTTGCCCCAAGTGACCCAGAATCGAACTTGACCTAGATTTTATAGAGGCAAATATTCTGTGCCAGTTTCATCAAGATTGGGTCAAAACTGTGACCTCTATAGAGTGTTAACAAGTTTTTCCTTTGATTTGACCTCATGTCCTAGTTCTTGATCCCAAGTGACCCAGTATCGAATTTGACCTGGATTTAATAGAGGCAAACATTCTGAGCAAGTTTCATCAAGACTGGGTCAAAACTATGACCTCTAGAGTGTAAACAAGTTTTTCCTTTGATTTGACCTGGTGACCTAGTTTTTGACCCCAAGTGACCCAGTATCAAACTTGACCTAGATTTCATAGAGGCAAACATTCTGAGTATGTTTCATCAAGACTGGATCAAAACTGTGACCTCTAGAGTGTTAACAAACTATTGACGACGAACGACGGACAGAGGGTGATCACAAATAAAAATAATAAAAATATCAATTTGTTGTCTGTTGATTTGACCAGAGAGTGATAAAGGTTAAGCCATTTTGAAGTGTTTTGTGATGTTCTAAGTGTCATTCCTTTCCACCTAAAAGTCTGCTGTTCATGAAAAAAATAAAAAACTACAAATTTTACAATGTTTGCTAGCTTCAAGTCTTTTCTCACCAAATGAGCTTCAACATGAAAAATGTACCTTATGACACATGCCTCCACTGAAACTCAGCTCAGCCTGTACAATGTGTGCAGTCATTGCAGTGCAATTATGACATTTTTCTTTGTCATTGGTATATCCTGCCGAATCATTTGATTCTGTTCCACAGAAAAATTGATTCTCTAAACCAACAAAGGTGATCAGACTGGCTAAATGTGACCCTTTCCTCATGTTGCAGCTCGTCAACATTAACAGTCATACAACCTTATCACATATAAAACTGGCCAACCAATATAAAATATGCTATAAAAAATAAAAATAGTAAAACATTATGAAAAAATGGCTACCATTAGGTAAACAAGTCAATGTAAAATACATGTATATCCCCATTTCCACCATTATAAATAGTGAAATTTCGGGTATGCACAGGGCTACCATTAGGTAAACAAGTCAATGTAAAATATACCCCCATTTCCACCATTATAAATAGTGAAATTTCGGGTATGCACAGGGCTACCATTAGGTAAACAAGTCAATGTAAAATATACCCCCATTTCCACCATTATAAATAGTGAAATTTCGGGTATACACAGGATATACATTTTAACAAATTTTCTGAATTTTTTTTTTTTTTTTTTTCAAATTGATTTCAATTTCTGTTATTTCTATCAATCTTTCAAACTGCAAAAATATATCTTAACCCTGGTCCTGCTGAACTCGGATATGCACTGCCTTTGCAAACAGTGTAGCTCCAGATCAATTGGCTTCTGGATCTGCACTGTTTGCCATTAAGTATGTAAATTTATATCAACAATCTGGATCATGTCAATCTGACCGGCTGAAAAATTCAAAGTGGGTGTAGCATCTTAATTTATTCGGCATGGCTAGGGTTAATGCACTCTGTAGTATGTTAAGCTAAATTTTCCTCTTTTTCTCCAGATTGGGTATTAACCCTTGTCCTGCTGAATCCGATATGCACAGCCTTTGCAAACAATGTAGATCCAGATCAGTTGGTTTCTTCTGAAGAAGCCAACTGATCTGGATCTGCACTATTTGTCATTAAGTATGAGAATTTGTATCGATGACCTTGATCAAGTGATCTGAGATTGACTAAAGTTAGAGGTGAGCATGGCATCTTAATTTATTCAGCATGGCAAGGGTTAATGGAAATGTTATGGCTTACATTGTACATAGCTATAGATAAGTGGGCTGTTTAGATGAATATTAGTCTTATTACTCAACAATAAACATGTGGGTACTCATTAGGTGCTTAGTAAGGCATTCTAATGAATACACACAACATGTACTCATGGAAAAATAAGAAAATATCAGTACTTTCTAGTTGAGAATATGAAATATGCTCTTAAAATAGAAGCACTTGGAATACATGTAGAATGGCCACAAACTGTTAAAACAGATTCTGATACTAAAGCTTAGAACTAGAATTTACAATAAGTACCCTAAATACCTGAACATGGAAATTTATAGGAGTTTGTTTTTTGTATTGAGGTTTTATGGCCCAGTCAACCCAATGGGGTCATGTGGACCGTAGTCAGTTTACCAAACCACATTTCACCGGGCAGGTTGTCCGTTAAGCATTTAACCAGTATTCCAAGTACAAACTGTCTACCTGGTGTTAGGTCTTAAACCTATGGGCTGAATGGCAAACAGTGCCAATCCTGGCGATATTCAAATATTAAAATCATAATGGGTTAACATCTAAATACTTAGGGCAGCTATAGGATATTTTATAAAGTCCGTATCAACCCCAAGTTTTGGTATGCCTTATCTACTTACTACACTTGTCCTAAAATTTGAAATAGTTCATTCTAATACCTCTTGATGTGTCTGCAATATTGCTGTATGTATGGCATGCTATGTAGACCCTGATCAGATGCTGTATACTGTGGTGTCTGATCTGGGTCTACATCATTTGCAAAGGAATATCTGTCCCAATAGTTAGGGTTATTATGATAGTGTTGTAAATATTTAGAAACTTGGAACAGTAAAAACTAATGAGACATATCAGTTGATTACCTAACTTACACCTGTGGACACAAATCCGTTCAAACTGTCACGCAGAGTGCTTCATCGTAAAGCGAATCATCGATCAATATAAAAATAGGCTGTTCATTCATTGTAGGCGCGGTTTGTATCGGAAGACGTGGCTTTCACGTGACATCTACCTGTCATGCGTCAGTCAATATTGGCGGGGTATCAAACAAGCCACAATGCTAACAAATAGATATGGGCGCTCTTTTCAGTGGGGCAAATCATTGTCAATAGACCAAAAGTCTTATTTTGGATGAACTGACAGACTGTTATGGTGGCAATAAGGATACAATGTTCATTAAATACGGGGCCTTCAGTAAAACTGCTGAAAAATTCAAAGTAAGTGTGAACACGGTTTCGAACATATGGAAGGAACATTGTTGTGGGATCTCCACACGGCAGTTCCAAGAAATTTCATCAATGTAAAGCTGACGAACTTTTTCCCTATAGTTCACTTGTATTTGAAACATGATCGATAAAAAGTATTCCCCGTTGTAATCAACACTGATGACAATTGTGTCCCGCTTCACACAGGTAAAATATGGCTCCGCCCACTATGAAGCTGGCTAATCGGAGCAATGTGTATACGAGCGTGTCAATTGTTTTTGACAATCGAGAAAATTGTAAACAATGTCAACCAAGTTTGAACGGATTAGTGTCCACGGGTGTACCGGCTCTTAACCATAAATATCTGGACACCATAACTCCTAATTGTAATTATCCTAAAAGTTGGAAATGTCCATTCGACTTTCTGATGATGTTTTTAAAAAAGGGCTGGCTGATTGGCAAACAGTGTAGGCCCTGATCAAACTGCTCCTTTAGGAGCAGTTTGATCAAGGTCTGCTCTGTTTGCTCAAGTATCTCTGTCCAAATACTTCTAGTAAATATTGTCACGAAGTCTGGAAAAAAAAAAAGGCAAACAGTTCTGCAAAGGGAGGCAGTTTGATTTGTATATTACTTTTTTGGGAGAATGGATACA
The DNA here is from genome assembly GCA_964016985.1 of Anodontia alba. Taxonomy (NCBI): domain Eukaryota; kingdom Metazoa; phylum Mollusca; class Bivalvia; order Lucinida; family Lucinidae; genus Anodontia; species Anodontia alba. The sequence continues at coordinate 25,222,834 of OZ024829.1, forward strand.
CCTGGAAATTCAAAGGAAGACAACTTTTACTTGTGCCTAGTAGTTTCTTTCTTTCAAACAGTCAGGGCTACTATTACGGGAAAATCCGCTGTCAGAGGGAATAAATTCTTTTCTTTACAGCCCTCTGTAAAGGATAATTGCTGTCAGTTATTTTCCTTGGAGGTGTTTCTATACCCTTAAATGCTTAAGAGACAGAATACTCACATTTTTCAGAGTTCAAGAACAAAATAACATATTTACATATGCTGTAAAATAATGTCCCTTTAAAAATGTTTGCTTCAATAAATACCATATACATGTATATATTGTCATGACACTATTTTAACACTCCCAAGAGAGGCTTCAAATCCCGTGCTAAAACCTGCCAGCTTTAATCTGTATACCAAATATTAACTTTCACAAAGTGTTTATGCACATGAATATATAACTCAAGAAAAGCCATTTTTTACAACAAAAAAGCACTGGGCCCAGTTGTTCAAAGCTAACAACGTCGTTAGTTAATGATTCGTTAAAATTTACATCGAGTGATACGCAAATATGCTGAAATTTTTTGCTGAAAAAATGTGAGTAGCTTTTGCAGTGCAAAAGCTACTCACATTTTTTCAGCAAAAAATATCAGAATATTGTATATTGAATCCACTAAAACAGTTAACGAAATGACCCTTAACGAGCTCGTTAAGCTAACGACGCTTTGAACAACTTGGCCCTGATTTTTTTTTTTTCTACATGAAAGCATATTTTTTGAGTGCTCATAAGAAGTGTATCCATCCTAAAACATGCTTAAATTCTTAAGGGGGATGGATACAGTTTCAGGGGAGGCAACTCTGTTGAAATTGTTTTGCCTCCCTCTGAAAAAGGGGCCTACTCTAAAAGGAAAGAATTTGCTCTCTTTGGGCTTTTTTGTGCTGAAAGCAAACAGTAAATAACAAAAGTTGTCTCCCTTGTAAAAAAAATTGGCGGAAGTATACCAAGTGCATTATGTCCCTTACAACAATAAGAAAAAAAATATCATTCTCGATTCCCATCTTATCAAAAGTTATACAGAACTTAAATATCATTAAACATCAAGATTGTAAACACAAAATATAATATCAAATACACACATGTAAAAAGCCATGCAATGCAAAATGGTTTCTTTGGGGCATACATTAACTGTAAAGATCCTGCTCAGTCTGTGAACCTGCACAGTCTGATCAAGGTCTTTACTGTCTACTGATATATGTATAGCCAGAACACATGTCTGTTCCATACAGATTAATTAGCACAAGTATGCAATATTGTTTTATACTGTACATACTGAATTAAACCTTAAAGCACTATTTAAAGCAAAATTCTATCAGATGAAATTCTATTTTTTTCATCATTATTTTTTAGAGACAATTAGATTTGGCATTTAAAAGGCAGACAAATCACATGAAATGTCAAGGCTTATTTTTAGTGAAAAAAATAAATAAGATAAAATAAAAATGTTGTCGGCTTCAGTTGTGATCAGCACTTTAAGGGTTGGTCCTAAATATTGGGACACCTAACTCTTTCCCATACTTTTCCTAAAGTTTGCACGAGTCCATTTTGACCACCTGTTCTTGAGTCTAAAAATACTGAGTGACAAGCAAACAGTGTAGATCCTGATCAGATGACACATTATGTTGCACATGAACTCGATCTACACTGTTTGCTCAGTTTACATGGCATAGTCTTATAGTATAATATAGATTTTTAAATTCATATTGTTCAATTTTTCAGTGCTGGTTCAAATGGCAGACAGGCACTCACAAGCTCCTGCATCCTCAACCATATGTCCTTGTACCCCATATTCCAAAATATAAATTCAAAATCACATAAGTACCAAAGGATAGTTAAGTGGACTGTGGAAGCCATGACCATAGTGCATGGATATGCACGTAAATCAGGGTGTATGCTGTCCACTTATGCTCCAAAGATTTGACATTTTCAAGGTCTATGATCTGTACTAAAACAAAAGCCAAATGTAGATCTAATTAACACCGACACAAGAAATACTTTTTTTTTACAAGCTGACCTCCTTTGACTCAGTATGTTGCAGACAAAAGTCATTAGCAGACAACATTTAAAAGCATTTTGATTGTTTTCTGAAAATAGTCAATTAACACTTATGCTGGGTCAAAATTTCAGCTGAAAATTTGAAATTGTTTTCTTATTTTTTTTTTCTGCAAAATAGGGTTTGGTATTTTATGCAAATTGTCTTCTAAGGAGTCAATATGCATGAAATGTCAACCCCTACTTTTTCTGTGAAAAAAAAACACACTCAAATTTGTTGTCTTCTGAATTTGCCCAGAGTGCTATGTGCTACTAGCATTTCCTTTGAAACATCTCCATTGGACACACTTGAAATGAAATGCCAATCTGAAGCCATATTTTTACCATCAATTAAATATCACTTGTTTGTCATCTGCTGGTTTCACATTATGCAAGGTCAAGGTCAACACTAGGTATCCTCTGAACTTGAACTTGACCTTCTCTTGAAAAAATTCAGACGGTTTAAAAATGTTTGCACACGTTTACGTCTCTGTTGTTTTCTTTTGAGTTTTTCTGCAGCTACAAGTTTCTCGTGCTCTTTTCTACGTATTTCTCTGACAAGTCCATGAAATACCTCATCAACACACTGGCGCAAGGCAGCAGATGTCTCAAAGAAAGGAGCTCCTAACTGGTCAGCCAATCGTTTGCCTTCTTCTCGTGATACCTACAGGTAAGAAATGCATATACTAGATATGAATGTAACTGGACCGAGATCTAGCTAGTTACTGCTTATGTTTTGATTTTTCAAGACAAGACATAAAGAAGGATTGTCCAAAATATCTATACAAGACATACCATTAGTAATAGCTGGCCAAAATATCTATAAATGGCAAAACAAAGGACATTGTCCAAAACATTCAGGTATATACAAGATAAAATATAAAGGGTAACTGGCGAAATATCTTTTCAAGGCAAAAGGTAAACAATATAGGCCAAAACACTTACAAAAGGCAACAACAGAACCAATGACTAGCCAAAACCTCTATACAAAAACATCATCAAAACAATAATAGGCCCAATATCTATGCAATAAATGGCCTCGGTCAGATGCGCATCTGACTGGTGATCAGAAGGAGGCTGGTTTGATCGCCACCTTGTTAGGCAACATTTTTCCGTAGAGACTGATCATCAAATATTTTCTATTGTCATTTTCTCCCTTCTGCTGATTCAAGGAGGGCAATTGTCAGTTTCTGGTGAAAGAATGTGCACAAGTAACTGCTTCGAGGACTGGGCTGTAAAACCTCAATTCAACAACAATAAAAGGCTGAAATATGTACATGTATACAAGGAAACAAAAATAAGGCAACACACCGCAGAGTAATCCATAGACCACCCTCACCCCTCCTCAACCCCCCAACTCTTGAATGAAGATTGTATCAAAATTTATTATGCCTAAGTTTATCCAAACAACATACATTACAACCTCTTTGTAACACAGTTTGTTATAACACAGTTTTGGATATAACACAGTTCAAAGATGGTCCCAAAAATGTATAGATAATATTGAAAAATGACCATAAATGGTCAATTTTCAATATAATCTATACATTTTTGTTTGGATATAACACAGTTGTTTAACTAACACGGTTCATGCTATGGACCCAAACAATAGTGTTATAAAGAGGTTGTGAGTATTTAGAAAACACAGGTCATACAGTACATGAAATATGCCCCAGTGAAGTATTTTTCTGATAATGTAGACCAGCAGTCAAAAGACAAAAAAAGTATAGGTCACAGTGATCTACAGTGCTTGCTCTAACATTCAAAAACAGGAAGTCCCAGGATTTCCTGGCATTTTAATTTGCTGTACAAAAGAATGTAAATTTTCATATCTGCAATAATTTCTATCAATATGTCAATTTCTTCTGTAGGGTTTTAAAAAAAAACATTTAAATACTGAATAAATAGGAATTCAAGCTAAATCTGCTTTATAAATGGCATTGTCTGTTTTAATCTTTAAAGTGCCAATCACATCTGCAGTAGGCTACAGTTTTAAATATTTATTTGTATTTAATTATAGAAAAGTCTGGGTATCTGATGTGAATTGTTTGCCAAGCAGACAATTCACATAAACATATTATTATTTTTGTGAAAAATATATAAAATATACAGATTGTCACCTGCTACAAGTTTTGCATGGTGCTTTAAGAGTTGAGATGGAGGTCCTGAGTTCCAAGCATCAATATTTGGAAGTCGCACAGCATTTTTTTGGGAATCTGACTCCCAGACTCCCCTTAAAGCAAGTGCTGGATCTACTCAGGGTAGAAGATATATTGCCTTAGTTATATGCAATCATTTGGCAGTGCTTGCATTAAGGGAAGTCTGGGAGTCAGAGACTCCTAAACATTGTCCTGGGACTTCCAAAAATCAATGCAAGGAAGTCTGGGACTCCCAACTTTTAAAGATATTTAGTCATTTATAACAAAAATTTAGAATAAATTTATGTGTTATTTAGCTTAAGAATGGTGGTTTTACTCCATAAATGAGAGTTTAAGAATATTGAGGTTGAATTTCTGAAAGTAAGTGAAAAAATTTGATCAGCAGGACTTTCAGATATTTGAGCTAGGAAGTCCTGGGACTTCCTGATTTTGACAGTTAGTGCAAGCACTGATTTCGGCAGACTAGGCCAAGCAGCCCTATACATGTTTTCATCCTGTAATATACATGTAGGTCTGAAGTCAACATAAAGTCCACACTGTCCTACTTATGGAACATCCCTCCACATCTTCATCAGATGTGTCAAAACACAAGTCTTGCCATACAGCACACAGGATTTGCCCCAGATAACACTACTGACAAATGTAGGTCAGAGTTCATTATATAGGTCACCTTGACCTAATTTTGGTAGGCAATACCCTGTCTTCATTTGATGTACCCATACAGCAAATTTGGTCGACAAAACAGAAAACCTGTCTGGACATGTTTTTTTTTTTTTTTTTTTTTTTTTTTTACTGCCATATATGTGTACAGTATACAGGGCAGAGTGACTTAGTGATGGTACACAACACAGTGTCCTTACTAGATATACCCATATACCAAGTTCAGCCAGCTTAGGGAGATACAATAACAAAAATGTGCTCTGAACAAGATCTCAGATGAGTGAAAGAAAGTGGGACAGATGGATGGAAAGATGGAGTGCCAAACTGCCAACCTGTAGTCACCGGGTGTTGGTGGGGGAGGGTGGGGGAGTTTGGGGATTGAAGGGGGTGGGGGGGGGGGGGTGTATGTGCACAAGGCAAAAACATAAATACCCGCACCTAACACTGGTGGCAGTTAAGTCAAATGAAAACTATAAAATTGCCCTTGGAAACAAAGTACATATAAAATAGCAAAAATTGGAGTCTTGGTTTTATTGAGACACTTCATATGACAACAATGTACTTTGCATTCAACCCCCAAGTACCAGCTTAAGTGGAACTCAGATTTACAAGAAAAAAATGTCATTTTGACTACCAGGGCCCAGTTGTTCAAAACTTAACAAAGTTGTTAGCTTACATGACGTTAAAATTTCTATATTGAAATATGGCAAATACACTGATATTTTTTGCTGAAAAAATGTGAAAAACTTTTGCATTGCAAAAACAACTCACATTTTTGCAGCAAATATATCAATGTATTTGAAAATGCCTTAGCTACAACAGTTAAGGAGTTTGTCATTAACAAGCTTGTTAAGCTAACCATGCTTTGAACAACTAGGTCCTGGTGAGCAAAACAGCAAACAATACAGAATTGCACTGTCCATTCAGCCATTTTATTTATTCCATGTCAGCTTTGTTTTTAACTCTTATTACATATTGCAGGGAAGCAATCCTGTAATACTCATCTGAGGGTTTTGCTGTATCAAGAGATAAAGACAGATAGATAATCAAAATATTCAGGAGAATGGATACACTTTGTAAATTTTCTGCTATTTTTGAGAGGAAAAATTTTTTTATTACTTCCTCTTTGCTTTTGTGTACACCAATACCTTTCTAAAAGTGGTCTATTGTAAAAGGAAAGCAATGCTTTCCTTTTACAATAGACCATTTGCTCCCCTCCCCTTGGGAGCAAATGCTTTCTTTTTACAGTAGATCCTCTTCAGAAGGGAGCAAAAACAATTTTAATGGAGTTTTCTCCCTTGAAAGTCAGTGTATTAATTTCCCTAATGGTCAATTTGTGTCCTGTGGTTGTATAATTTTTGAAGATTTGTGTCTGTCAATTTAAGAAGCAATTAATGCATACAACATTGGGACTTCTCTTATGATCTACTCAAGCATTTGAAAATTCACATATTCAAACCTATCCATGCTAAACTTGCCAATACAGAAATGAATACACACCTTTCTTAAATGTTCCAAATCACATTTATTTCCTGTCACAATTATAGGTATATCTTCTTGACATCTGACTCTGTCTATCAACATCTTATGACTAAGCACCTCATCAAAGCTCCGTCTATCGGTGATTGAGTAACAAATCACAAACCCTTCTCCATGCCTCATGTATTGTTCTCGCATTGTTGTGAACTCCAGCTGAAAAATGTTTCTAATATTAATGTAGGGCTCCAGGTAAGAGGACTAGCCATATAAATATTTTCTTATTTCTCCATGAAAACTATGTTGTGGGAAATCATTTGAGGCACCCTGCTGAGGTTCCCACAACATGATTTCATGGAAAAATAAGTTGCGGGTACTTATTAGAAGCACCTCACAGGCATTTCTAATGATGACCCACAACATATCTTTTGGTGGGTAAGATAGAAAAAATATCAATACTTTTAGATGAAAAAAGTGCATAATCTGCAGTTCTGTGTTAATTTAGGACTCCAAGCCCTGAGGTTATAAAACTCAGCTCAACATTCATGCTCAACTCAGCTGAGAATGAAATGTTTCATGCTAATAATTCTCAAATTACTAATAATGGCAAATTCTTTCTTGCTTAACATAGGTGAGCATGAAAATTTCTCTGCTAATAAATATGAAAATGCCAACTATTGTTGGCATTTTCATATTTATTTGCAGAGAAAATTTCATGCTCGGTTGACATGAGCATGAAAAAGTTTAACCTCTGGGCCTGGTAAGATTGTTTTTTGAAAAAACTGTAAGAAATGCAACATAAACAAACACACCTTTTGACATGTACTCCTTATGAGATCAGCATGTACATCCATTCATTCTGAGTCTTCACTAGGTGCACTTTGGATAACCAAGGATCTTCTTAAGATCAACAATGAAGACTACGCCCAGTCATTGTAGATGGGTATGTCAGAATGTACATTTTACCATGTTGCATCTCACCAATTTTTTTTTTTTAATTTCACCACAAATTTGTTTTACTGATATTTTTTTCTAATTTTTCTCACTGTTCCACAAAACTATAGGTAGAAGGTACTTATTAGAAGCTGAGATGCTTCTAATGAGTATGACAATATGTTTTCATGGAAGAATAAGAAAAACCTTCTTATACCTCTTCTTATCTGGAACAATGATGAAGTACTGACAATTTTCTTTGTCTACATGAAAACATGTCTAGAGTACACATTAGAACTGCATCAATACAATTTTCATAAAGAAATAAGAAAAGTGCTAATCAAGATACCTCTTTGATCTAGAGCAAAGTCAAATAATTCTAAGATAACACAATGTACATTTTCTTAGAGAAAAAAAAAAATGTTCACTTGTTTCTTGTTAGGAGCCATGCTCATGTATATTAAAAGCAGAAAAAGAAGTTTAAAGCTTAGCATGATGGGTAAAAAGTTCAGCCAATGACATTCTGAAATATTCTTCTTATTCTGGCCCACCCCCTACCTGACCCTTCCCCCTACAAAAAAATAGGATTTGACATCTCATGCAAATGCAAGTGTCTCCAAAGGCAGACAACTTGCAGGAAATGTCACACCCTAATTTCTTGAGGAAAAAGAGATACACTGGAACCTTTTTATAAGATGTTTCATTATAAGACTGTTTGGATATAAGACGGTTTAAAAGTGGACCCCAAAAGTGTTGTATCCAAACAAAAGTGTCTAGAGTATATAGAACGAGAGTTGTCGCATGACAGCATAGCTCGCCTGTTTGTGTCTTGTCTACCTATGTTTTTACATTAACATGTCAAAGGTATGCTTAGTATTTTATTTAATTCTATTCCAAATACAATAAGTTTTGTGAGTCTGAATATAAATCACACATCCCTCTATAAATTTTAATGCAAATCTATGTGTTACATGGTCACACTGACATGCATATATTTTGAGGTCAGCTTTCGTGTCACATGAACTTATATCCAAGGTATGACATTTCTTTTATCAAATAGTCATCGAGATATAAGGTATAATCAATGGACCATGAAATATGGGTCACACTGACCTACATGTATATTGATGTCACTCTTCCTGTCATGTGGAACTAATATATTAGGTATGACATTTCTCTATCAAACAGTCTTCTAGTTATAAAGCGTAATCACCGGTCCATGAAATATAGGTCACATTGACCTACATATATTTTTACATGTAGGTCACTCTTCGTGTCACATGGAACTAATATCCAAGGTATGACATTACTCTATCAAACAGTCTTCGAGATATACTGCATAATCATTGGACCATTAAAATATAGGTCAAATTGACCTACATATATTTTGAGGTCACTCCTAGTGTCACATGAAACTAATATCCAAGGTATGGCATTTCTCTATCAAATAGTCTTTGAGATATGAGGCATAATCAGTGGACCACAACATATAGGTCACACTGACCTAATTATATTTTGAGGTCACTCTTCGTGTCACATGGAACTAATATCCAAGGTATGACATTGCTCCATCAAATAGTCTTAGAGATATAAGGCAAAATCACAGGACCATGAAATAAAGGTCATTGGACTGTGAAATGTAGGTCACCATGACCTTCACCCAATGACACTTAAAGCAATGTCACAAGGTTGACTGATGTACTACCTAGGATGTGTTTACAATGCTAGCAAAACAGAAATGCACTAAACACTACAAGAGGTGTCCTGGATTTTGAACCCTAGCTCCACCCCAGGGCATGAACTCAGGGGCCGATACCTACAGACACTTAGATGACCCTTCCAGGCACCCACGTTCTGAATATGAATGCTTGTTGACAACCGACTACTAAGATATAAGCATATGAAAAACTTAAACACAGCAAACAAGCATTTTACAAAAGTGTCCTAGATTCTGACCCCTAGCCCCACCTCGGAACATGAACCTAGAAGTTTGTTCTTATGAAATCGCAGAAGACCCTCCCAAGCACCAATGCTCCAAATATGAACGGTCTGTGGTAAATGACTGTTGAGATATAAGCATTTGAAAAACTTTAACACAGTGTGATGGGCACGGGAACGCAAACGCGCATGCAGGCTAATGACCAGGGTGACTACAATAGCTCTCCTTGTACTTTGTACAAGCAAGCTAAAAATGACCATTCATGGTCATTTTTCTATACAATCTAGACATTTTTGTTTAGCTAACATGTTTTTCACTTTGGATCCCAGCAATCATGTTATTAAAGGTTATTGTGTATTATCAATTTGTCATCTGCTCATTTAGCCAACATGAGTAAATCCACATACCCGGTATATCATATTTACCCTATTCAGACACCTGGACCATACCCCATAGTTTTCCTAAAATTTCAATAAGTCCTTTTGCTACCTAAAGGCTTCTGGATAAGTGGCAATCAGTATAGATCCTGGTGTTCTGCAGCCTGATTTCGGTCTACACTGTTTGCTAAGTTCTGTCTAAATACTTAGGGTAAATACAATATTATTCTTCAGAAAATTAATCTTTTAGCAGAGTGATACCCAATAATGGCAAGCAAAAAAAAACATGTATGGAATGCCATACATTGTAGCTGTTGCCATTATTTCTTTAAATGATGTCCATTGTTCTTAAAGTGATATCATTAATTCTAATGTGATGTCATGAATTCTATATATGGTGACATTTTATCATTACATGCTGTGCATTTTTCTTCATATGATGTCAATAAATTTGTTCAACATAAGACAGCTATGGCATTCCATAAAAAAGGTTATGTGTGTGCTGTCTGTCATAGTTTGTTTACTCCTCTTCTTATAATTAGATCAGGCTACAATATAAAGCTCATTGTTCTCTTGGAATGACTAGTATAGTTTTCATAGAAAGAAACATGCAGTTTGTATTATAAACATGTTGATATTTACCTGACCAGCTGTGTCCAGAATATCAAGTTTTGCTGGTTCCCCATCGATCCTAGCTTGTTGCTGATATGCATCCTCTGAAATAGTACACAAAACATCCAGATAAGAGGGGTGTTGAAACATTTTCTTTACTTCTCCACAAAAATATACATACATGTAGCTCAAGACAAGGTGCTTCTTCAACCCCCCGCCCCCCACCCCCCACCACACCAAAACATGCACTGGACCCAGTTGTTCAAAACTTAACAAAGTTGTTAGCTAATGTGACATTAAAATTTCTCTCTTGAAATATGGCAAATACATTGATATTTCTTGCTGTAAAAATGTGAGTAGCTTTTGCATTGCAAAAGCTACTCAAATTTTTGCAGCAAAAATGTCAATGTATTTGAAAATACCTAGGCTATAACAGTCAATGAGTTTGTCACTAACAAGCATTTTTGCAGCAAAAATGTCAATGTATTTGAAAATACCTAGGCTACAACAGTCAACGAGTGTCACTAACTATGCTATGAAAAACTGGGCCCAGGTATTTTTCTTATTTCTCTTGAAAACATAGGTTGTGGGTACTCATTATAAGTGCCTCATCAAGGCACCCATAACTTATCTTTTATGAGGAAAAATAAGAAAGCTATTCATCTGAGTACTCCTGTCATTTTGAGATCCGACATGTGGGTACTCTACAGAAGCACCTCTGTACCACAACATCTGTTTTTATGGAGTTATTTAATAAAAAAGTATTTTGGTGGACTTGGTTGGTTCGGAGTTTAACGGCTCAATCAACACTATTAAGGTCATGACAAGCCAGTCAGTTGACTTAACCACACTTTCCCTAGGTAGTTTGTTTGTGTTGAGGCTTTATGGCCCAGTCAACCCAATGGGGTCATGTCGAGCGCAGTCAGTTTACCTAACCACATGTTTACTGGGAAGGCTTAGTCCTCTAAGCAGTTAACCAGTATTGTGCACATTCTTTCGCCAGAAACTGACAACTGCCCTTCTTGAATCAGCGGAAGGGAGAGAATGAATGTAGAAAATATTCATGATCAATCTCCACGAAAGAATGTTGCCAACCTCGGCGGGGGTTGAACCTGTGACCTCCTGGTCTCCAGTAGGATGGCGCATCCAACTGAGCCACCGAGGCCGGCTTCCCTAGGTAGGCTTAGTCCTCTAAGCAGTGGCCCAGGACAGGCACACACTTTCCCCAGTAACTGACACATGCCTTTCCTGAATCAGCAGAATGGGAGAATGAAAATGGAAATCATTTTATGATCAATCTCCAAGAAAGTTATGTGGCCAAGCTAGAATTCAAACTGGCGACCCCTGGATCTGCAGTCAGATGAGTTACTGACCGTGCTATAGAGACTGGCTTATAGTCTGGGCTAAGAATAAATAATGCACTTTTGTTTCATTACATTGCTAAATACCTTAACGTCTTGTTTACTACTCTCTGTTACTTCCTGTTCTAGTTTTAACCTTTAAATGCCAATCACAATTGCAGACAATATTTTCAAATATTTTTTTTCATTATTTTTTTTTTTTTTCAGAGAAAAACTTTGGATGTCATGTGAATCATGTGCCTAGCAGACCATTCATTTGAAATGTCAAGCCATATTTTCTCTGCAAAAAATAACACCACAATAAAAACGATTATCATCTGCTAGACTTTTGCTTGAATATTTTAGGATTAAACATCTGTTCTTGTTTACTTCCTGTTTTATTTCTTGTTATCACATGATCTAATCAACTATAATTATTTTGCTACCTTATTATAGACTTACTTCCGCATTTTCTTTTTTTTTTTTTCAAATTTACTTGTTAAAGGTCTAGGTTGACTGAACTGCATTAACCTTTAAAGCACCATTCAAAACTGTAGCAGATGACATCCTAAAATATTTCTTTTAATTATCCAGAATAAACAATGTTTGAAACTTCATGTGAATTGTCTGTCTGATGATTCACATAAAATGTCAAACATGTTTTACAGAATGTGATCCTTAGGAAACATACATTATTTCCAGAGAAAATTAAGAAAAATATTTCAAAATGTCATCTACTGAAATTTTTATGCAGCATACTACTAAGTGTTAACCCCTGGTCCTGCTGAACCTGGATATGTCCTGCCTTTGCAAAAGTATAGATGCAGATCAGTTGACCTTTGGCTTCTGAATCTGCACTGTTTGTCATTAAGTGTGTGAATTTGTATCAACAACCTGGATCCAGTAATCCGATTGGCTTAGAAGTGGGTGTGGTATCTTAATTTATTCAGCATGGCAAGGGTTAACATGTAACACGTTTTCTCAGAAAGTGACTCATACAGTACCTATAGTTGGATCATGATAATCAAGGAATCTATGGCTCACAAACTGTATTACCAGAGCTGAAAATAGAAAATAAAAACATGATTCACTTTTAGTATGAATAAGTTTATCTTTAGCTGACAAACTAGTGACCTTTCATTTGACTTATGGAAAGGCTCACTAAATTGCATTTGTATGCCTTAAAATACAGTTGACTCTCGTTATCTCGAATTCCAAGGGACTCACTGAAATACTTCGAGATATCCATACCTCGACATATCAGAGTTGAGAAAGTGAGGAAAACAATAAATTGAACAATCACATTTAACAAATGAATGTGTAATTTGACTCCTGAAGTTAGAAATATATATATAAAATAATATGGAAAAGAGGAGAAATTGCTCCTTTGGAGCAATTTCTCCTCTTTTCCACATTATTTTGTTACCTGTTGTCATAATGTCATGTTAAAACAGAGACCAGATTTTCACTTCGAGATAAGCGGCAATTCAAAATAAGCGAGTTCGAGATAACGAGGTTCGACTGTATTCCGCTTCTGGAAACAAGCACATCTTGATGCAATCTGGTCAAAACTGGTTAAGAAATAAGAAAGATATTGTACGGTAGTTTATATTTTATATAACTGTGAGTATATGTGCCACAATCCTGAATATTTAATTTTTGTAAGACACAAATTTGAGCCACCTGATGACAGGAATATGCTGCTCTTTAAAATGTTTAATAGGTGAACTAGTTGATAGTTTATACGCAGATGAACACCATTAGAAGTACCGTATTCGACCTAATAACCGCACATACTCCTATAAGCGCACAGTCAAGCAATTTCCGAGACTTTAGATTACAGCCCGTCTACTTTTAACCACTTCTTTATAAAATCATATGTTGTGGGTACTCATTTGAATTGCCTCGACTTGTCAAGGCAATTCAAATGAGTACCCACAACATGGTTTTATAAAGAAAATCAAAAGCATATCGCATAAGCATCATTAAATAAGCAGTTCTCTGCTGATCTTTCTTCAACATGTACCTTTATTAGGTATATTTCACAACACGTTTTTTTCCAAATAACTTTGAAAAAGCTAAGGGCACAATGCGGTAATTAGGTCGAATACAGTATTAAGCAACAAAATATTGTTTCAGATGTGATTTATTCAAATTTTACATACATTGTTCTTAATAAGGTGGTTATGATGTCATTTACTCACAAAAATGACGGCTTCCAGGACAGAATTTTCTAGATCTTCAAAGGCATTATAATTTTCTTGTTTTAACCGATTTTCACAATTTTTCACCAAACTGCTCAGCTTAACTGACTCTCTATTTCCTAACAGGTTTATTATTTGATGTGAGTTCCTTCAACAGTTCCGAATAAAAGGAGAATCAAAAAAAGAAAAAAAAAAATCTGTATTTCCCTATGAAAATGTACATGTACAAATGTACGTTGTGGCAGGGCTGTGGAAATACCACGCCCAACTAAAAAAAATGTCCCATTTCCCTGAGGACAAGTAAGAAAGGTCCGTCTACTTGTCCTGGGACAAGAACTATACAAGTCTAGCTAGGAAGCTTATATACATGTATATTATGAGATACATATTTCTTGATGAAAACATAATGTTACATATGTTGTGGGTCATATCATCATAATTGGATTTTTGATTAACGTGCAGGTACAGGGGCAACATCCACATCAGTGGGCCCCCTTCCAGATAGCTGGCTTGCTGCACGCATGGCAGATCTCACACCAGATCTCCAGGTACGTCTATCATGAGGGTTGATAGCCGAGAGCTTCCACTCTCTGCAATCCCTCTCTGTCAGCTGCTTCCATGTCATTTTGGGCCTCCCAGGTCCATGCTTTCCATCAACCTGTATGTCAAAGGCTGTCTTGATTGCACCACTGGAGCATTCCACATGTCCATACCATCGAAGTCTTCTCTCCTTCAGAATGTCCAGATCCTCAATGCCAAGCCACACAAGTAGCTCATTGGACCTGGTGGTGACAATGTCTTGCGGCCTGACATTGCAGATCTGTCTGATCATTGGGTACTCATTAGAAGTGCCTTGCTAAGGCATTGCTAATGAGTATCCACAACATATGTTTTCTTGGAGAAATAAGAAAACAAAAATTTCGGACAAGTAAATCTTGAGCTGGACAAGTGGATTCTGACCATTTACTTGTCCTTGGACAAGTTATAAAATTGGATAATTCCACAACCAGGGTTGTGGTACTTACTACAATCTATTTCAATGATACCCTTGTTGAACAAAATACACCAGGGATCAATTTTAGCACTTGCTAACTTGCTAAATGCTGGTTAATTTCCTCAAAAAGCAAGCTGCAATTTCCATCACTTGCCAATTCTAGCAAGTTGGAAAGATTCTCTTTAATTGGCAGAATTTGAGGCATTGTTGCTGAAGTTTTGCAATTTCTTTTCCAAAAGCAATGACGATATTTTTCTTGTTTTTGCCAGAAAACAGGTTTTGACATTACATGCAAATTGTCTCCTAAAACAGGTTTTGACATTACATGCAAATTGTCTCCTATGGAGACAATTTGCATCTAATGTCAAAACCTGTTTTCTGGCAAAAATAAGAAAAGTATTTAAAAATGTCTGCTGAAATTTTTACCCAGAGTGCTAAGGTTTAAAGCCACATTTAACAGTGTTTATAAGTGTGAAAAAGCAAGTTGACTGAAAGGTTTAGCAAGTAAAAAATAATGCTTCTTGCTAATTTTAGCAAGTTGTCAAAAAAGTTAAATTTGAACCCTGTACACAGTTAATTTCTTTTTCCTTATCACAGGGAAAATTATAGCATAGTTTCGGATATAACATGGTTTAAAGATGACCCAAAAAAATGTGGCATCTATACAAAGGCGTTTAGATTATGTAGAAAAATGACTACTATGGGCATTTTCTGTACAATCTATTAATTTTTTGTTTTGTTGCTTAGCTAAAATGTTTTGTTCTAGATCTCAGCAACAATGTTATAAAGAGTAGTGTTGGGAATCGGCTAGAATTTCAAGTCGATCATCAGTTTTGCAATATTGACTCTTAATTTAGCCTTCTTCCAGGTACTTATTCATTGCTCCAGATCAATAAAAGGGGTATTCAGAAAATATTTTTCCTTATTTCTCCATGAAAACATGTTGTGGGTACTCATTAGAAGTGCCTCCATAAGGTGCTTCTAATGAGTACCCAAAACATATCGTCTGCTTAGTGCAATAACAGTGTAACTGACATTTTGGCCAAAATAGTGTTTTGCATAAATGGGTGCTTAAGGACAAAAGCCAACTGGTAAATAAGTACTACAGCTAGATTCTGCCTAAATCTTGATTTATTTGAGCATTTAGCAAATTTTTTTGTCAGTTACACCATCTCTGTGCTGAACATTTGAAAAAAGTTAGTGCAAAAACAGTGTAAGTGCACTTACACCCTTTTTGCGCCAACTTTTTTAAAACATAAAAACATTAAATTCTGCTGCTAGAATTTGCAAAATGATAGTGCATCTACCATGCAGCTATATGACAGAATGCCTTTTATTTACTGCTTTACCATGTAAAATGTTAAAACAATAAGGTTTGTGCACTTAAACTGTTTTAACATTGAGTGGTGAGTGAGTGCACTTACACCAACACACTCAGCGCAGAAAGCATGTCTAAATTTAAATGTTTAATATTTTTCAAACAATCAACTTAATACACAAATGAGACTGATCAACATGAAAATTAGTAACCAGCTTATAGGATGGTTTTCTTTACCATTGTTAAATAAAAAAGTTTTTTTTTCTCCTGAAAAATTGTCATTTTGCACTTACATTGTTTTTGCACCAAGCAGTTGATATGTTTTCATGGAGAAATAAGAAAAAATCAGTTCTTTTGGGTTTAAGGCTATTTTATCATTTTTTTTTCACTTCTACTGAACATGTCTAGAATGACCCCAAAAATCTAGAATGACCCAAGTAGACAGCTTTGAGTTTCATTTCTTTATAACTTGCCTATAAAAATAAAATGTGAGAAAAATATGTTTCTAAAAATAGAAATTTACCAGTAGTCGACAATAAAAATCTTTCCGGTCATCAGTCACAAGAGGCAAAAGTGACTGATGATTGATTATAATCAATCACCAGTGGCAACACTAATAAAGAGGTTGTGATGAATTATGCAGTCATGCCTTGCACTTGTAGTTTTGTGAGAGGTGACCAGGACCAGCAGGGTGTATGCACTGACGAAGACTGACATGACTCAAGCCATTGGAAACTGATGCAATGTATATGACAACTTGACTGGATGATAATTTCTCACAAGGTGACAGTGATGACATTTGAAAAGACCCTGGCCTATAATTATATAAATACAAGCTGATATAAATTATAATACACATTCAAAACATAACCCTGGGTTTAATTTTTGCAAATGCATGTCACAGTGACCCAATTATGTGGGTGGTCAGCGGTAACCTGAAGTCGCATGTAACATACATTGCGGGAGTTCAGTGTGCCCCAGTCCTTGATGTCATTCTTTCCTATGAGGCTATGATACCATACAATTTGAGAGTCAATGTACAAAGAATGGTGGACGGATGGAATGATAGATTAACAGACAATATTGCATCTACTTGCTTTTAAGCATGAGCAACATTAAAACACTTGAAAAGATACCCAATGGTAAAAAATCCCTGTGTCTGTGATATTGTAAGGGATGTATCTCCAAAACTGTTGGGTACAAACAAAAAACTTATATTAGTTTTACAATACATATATGTTACATAAGCTGTGCAGTTTGCGTATGGCTACTGGGAGCATGTTAGCACAGAGATTAGTGTACTGGTGCTTAAAGGTCCCGGGTTTGATCTTAGGAAGAAATTTCTGCGTCTTAACATACTCCACTTGAATCATTGGCAGGGATGCTTTTAATTCAGAGCACAACCTTTTGGATTAGTTTTGTTAACAGGCCAATTTCAGTGCATGGAGAGACATCCCCTTTATATTAAGGGATCCAATTACTAACAAAATTTCTCCTTTAGTGGCCAGACTCCATCCTACAAAATCGACCCACTATGGGTAATGGTTGAATTTACTGACTGCAGCCAAGGTAGAAAGACAAAATGTATTGTTTATTCTTGCAGGAACTTCTACATTTCCTTTCTTTCTACATAATTGCTGTTGGTTATATTCGCCCATTACCAGCTGGGAGCCGGTTTTGCAGGTTGTCCGTTTGAATAATAAGGTCAAACAATCAAACGGTGCCCAGTGTTGGTGAAAATGCTGTTGGCAAGATATACACAAAACAACAAACCGCTTTTTCCAACTCCTCCCTCGCCAAGAATAACAATTCTGTATACACGAGGTCCTTCACGAGCCCCTTGGCCCGACAAAGACGATCCCTTAGACGTCTGACTCATAGCTGAGCTGCATTTTCGTTTTCTGGGCACCTAATTTTTCGCATTTTTCAAAATTTCAGTTCAATAATAATAAATAACTCCGCCTCATCACTGAATATGGTATGCAACTGACTCATACAGTCAGTAACCTTATATATTTACCTACACTAGATAAAAATAGAAACCTATTTTTATGTTAAGTACTCTTTGCAGAAAACGAATGAAAAGAGCAAAGAAAATCCGGATGATATGAACTGCTCGATTACAAAAGTAAAGAACAAACCGGTTCGGCCGCAATATATGTGTTCGTTTTTGGTTATACCGTCCGATGTTGGCTGGAACTAAGGCAAACAAAGCAGCCGGTCAATCAACACACAGGAACAGACACATACGCACATGCACACGCGCGCACACACGTACGTACACAACCACACATGATCCGGACCGGATCAAATACTGGATCGCACCAATATCATGAGAAACCGTGATTGCACTGAAATGCGACATCCGGCTTACTTAATAGACACTGTGCACAGACACGCACGCAGGCACGCGTGCACGTACACACACACACACACACACACACACACACACACACACACACACACACACACACACACACATTCTGCACCAGTTATCTACACTAATACTATACTAATATCATACAGCCTAGCCATGCCAGAGACTGTACAACTTTATGTGTGTGTGTGTGTGTGTGTGTGTGTGTGTGTGTGTGTGTGTGTGTGTGTGTGTGTATTTCCGATTTGTGCACAAGCTGGCCTGCACGTACTTACCCTAAATATTTGGAGACCTTATCTCCTTACCATATTTGCCCTAAAATTTGAATAGTTCTACTACCTGCTGATGTGTTTACAAACTTCTGGATGGGAGCAGTGTAGAAGCTGATCAGACGTCCCATAATGCGGCGTCTGATCTGTGTCTACATGTTCAGGCATATCTATACAAACGGTTCCCCTAAATACAGGAATGGACTTTTTTTTACGAAATGGACGAAATGGAGTTTTATTTTACGAAATGGAGCATTTGTCCCCCCTTTTTGCAACTTTTATTCTGTTTTCATGCTTTCTATCATATCTGACTGTAAAAACAATATTAAATATGATTTTGCTGTATTGGAATCATATTTTATATACAACTCCTTATGTGAAATCAGTGACGAAACTATTTCAACATGCGAAAAATTATAACTGTATTAAAGACACCCTATAACTAGATTATCGACACGGGTCATGTCATAAGGGTGATTAAACAGAAGCTACGGTAACTGGATTGTCACACCTAACTGATCACCACGCTGTCTCGTATGATATCGGTTATTAATTGTCTTTAATGCAGTTTTAATGATTTTAATGTCTTTAATGATAACATTAACTGCATTAAAGACACGGTGATCGAATAATCATAACTGGATTATCAACACGGGTCATCTCATCAGCATGATTAAACAGGTGTTACCGGTAACTGGATTATCACACCTACCTGATCGCATTTTGTTTTTCATTCACAATAGTTATATCAATGTTTATCATATTTAGTATACTTTGTTTGATACTGCGAAGCGCAGATTAATTTAAATATCAGAAGTCGGTATATGACGGCTAACCTGAAGTTGGTTGGCCATGGCCTCGCTGCACCGTCAACACTAATGAAAAGGTCCGTGGAACTTCACAAGTAAATAAAGAATGAGCAATCCAATCAGAGTATGTGTTGATTTTACAAGGTTCAAAAATTGTATTTTGCGAAATGCGTAAAGTCGTTTTTGTACCTAGTCCAGAGGTTATGTACACGAAATGCGCTGACTGATTAGATTGCGCAGATGCCACATCAATTTAATAATTATCATATTTATTATACTTCGTTTCTTTCAATTGGAACACGATATTTCAAATATTTAATTCAGAAAAAAAAATGCCAATTTGCTCAGTTTCGCATACTTCTCAAAACATCGCGTTGCAAATAAAAGAAAGGAAATATAGTATACATTCTTAGATACAGATGTTATGTATACTTTGTTTTGAAAAAAAAAAGTGTTTGGTTTTGAAAAAAAGGTGTTTGGTTTTCAAAAAAAAAAAAAAAAAAAAAAAAAAAAAAAAAAAAAAAACAATAAATAAATAAATAAATAAATAAATAAATAAATAAAAAAAAAAAAAATATATATATATATATATATATATATATATAACGACATAAAAATAAATAAAAATAATAAATAAACGTTTCCATTGCATATCGTATCGTTTCTATTTATTACAGGATTTTAGTAATGAATTTACTAATTAGCTAATTTTCCGGAAATAAACTTTTACTGAATGGTGATTTTGTTCCTACTGATTAGCGAGTGTTTGAGTAAAAAATTTACAGAATAGCGAATTTTAACTGAAACATTTACTGATTTATTTACCGATTTAGCAAAACAAAATTTGTCTGGTTACTCACATTGAGGGAACCCCACTGGCACTCTTAACCATGTATCATTAAATTCCGTTTGAAATAATGGGATGCTGAGCAGTGACAACTTTAAGAAAAGTTATGGTTCGGGATACAATTGGTCACCTCAAGTGGTCAGGCTGTGGCTACCGCATGTAGCACAGAACAAACTGACACTGAATAACTCCTGCACATATGACATTTCCATTTACGTTGCTGCAGTAAGATCAATTGAAATTGTAATGTTATACAATACAAATAATATACAAATAATTTTATTTCGGCATTAAACATTACAGAATGTTTCTAGCCTACATCAGTATTATGAACAATGAAAACATGAAATGATAGCATGCAATACATTTTAACATAGGAGCAGAGTTTAGCTCATCGCCATACAACATATTGCAGAAGAAACACAGTTTCTAAAGAACAATCAACCAAAAACAACGACAGTAGTAGTAGTAGAAGTCGAAGTAGTATACATGTATATGTCATAATTTAAGGCACACCAAGCAAAAAGTGGTCTTCGAGTATATGCGAACCGTGAGGTCTGGATTGGCTCTACACCGTTCGTTATATAGAATTCACAATCTCCAGATCTTGTGTCTGAGAAATGCACAAACCATGGGCAGACTATGCACATGCGCTTTTTGCATATGCTGTAAGACCAGTTTTCACTTAGTGCGGCCATTTATATATCTGTATCAGTGTAGCTTTGTATTAAATTAATAATAATTGTAATGATATGCATTGGAAACAGATAGGGATAGTTCTGCATGTGATGTAATTAAAGGAAACATTTCATTGTGAAGAATTTTCCTTAATCTAAAAACAAAAAAAAAAAAAAAAAAAAAAAACAGGCTGGTAAATGGTTGATATAAAATTAAAAACGTATCACTAGTAAAAATTCTGAAAATTCTGAAGGAATGCACAGCGAACAGCAAAGACGCTGAGCAGACAGCGCAAATGCGCAGGCTGGTCCATTTCTTGGGGGTCGCATTAGATCCAATTTGTAGTTGGAAATGTGACATTTTATGGCTCCATTTCGTAACAATAAACTCATATATAGAAAAGAAAGACGTCTGCCTCCATTTCGTAACGTAAAACAAAAAAAAAGAAAAAAAAAAAATGTAAGTGTAAAATTCTTTCCCCTTTCAATTATGATTCAGAAAATCATATGCAAACAAGAGAGAATTGTTATTTTCCTTGACTGTCTCTGATGATTAATGAAAAAAGAACAGCGAACATACACGTTTGATGTATATAAAAGTTTTGTGGCTCCATTTCATAAATAACTCCCTATCATTAAAAAAAACTCCACTTCGTTCAGAAAATCAGAAAAAAAATGTGTCATTTTCCTTATTTGTTCTTTCATAATTAATAAAAAAAAAAATAAAAATAAAAAGCAGTTTCACATATATCCATTTCGTTAAAATCCATTTCGCCACGTAAAAAAATCCGTTAATAATACAATTCTTAACCATTTCGCTTCTATCAATCAGAATATCAGATAAAATATGTCATTTACATTAATTGTTCTTCGATAATTAATGAAAAAACAACAAAAAAAACTAGCAATAACATACAGGTTTGTAATAAATATTTTGTGTGGCTCCATTTCGTAAACAAATCTCCATTTCGTCCATTTCGTAAAAAAAAACAAACTCCATTTCGCTAATTAGGGGAACCCCTATACAAATACTTAAGTACATTTAATACAGTATTCACTTTGTAACCTACCTTTGATACAAGCTTAATTAAGCCGGATCGGTAACATTTTTTCGTGTTGATCGATCATGAAATATTTTCTACGGTCATTCTCACAATGGGTCCGCTGGCCACATTTCACGAAAATTCAAGAAAAGAAACCCGCACTGACAGTTTGTCAAGATTACCTTAGGAATTATCATACCTAGCACCTTTGGAATTATCATACCTAGCACCTTCTCCGAGTTATCGGACGGTTACCGAGTGATCACGGACAATGTCTTGGGAAACCGGAATTTTTTTATAGTCCGATTTCATGATAAATATATTTTACGCAGCACGAATGCATGAAACAGACTAATCTTTGCCGGGATCTTTGCACACTAGCAAGGTTTCAAAATTATTTTGGTACATTTAAATGCTGACTGTTTTCATTAGCGCTTGCGTGGTTTAATGAGAAATGACACATTTATAGGTGATTGTTACCTGTTTATTTAACCCACGCGACAAAAGCTACCTCGGGAATGTTTGCTGATTAGGTTGCTGTATATTGGGGAATAATGTGTTAGCAGACTTTTAATTTGAGTTAATTTTAAGATGGTTATAAAGAAAATTTATCGGATGATAATTTGTAATATTTGTCTTATTTCTGCTCCAATACATAGATTGTTGGTACTCGTTAGTGTCGCATGAGTTAGGCGGTTCGAAGGGGTACTCAAGATCTGTATAAAACGAGGCGGTTCTAATGAATGCCCTAAATCTATGTTCTGGAGCAAAAATTAAAAATTATATATACCCCTGCAAGTCCCACTTTTTCCTGCATTAAGTGTATGACTGTGTGTGGGGAGAGGGGTTAGGGGATGGGTGGGGGTGGGGGCGTTACCGGAATGTTGTTGGACTGTTGATCGCTATTGAGCCTAGCATCATTACTATTAACCCATTTAATCCCATCTATATATCTTTCACATCAAGGGCGTTTCATGTATGTAGACATGGCTGTTTTAAATACATTTATAAGTATTAATGTGTATGGCGCTGATCAGACTGAATGCTTGCAGTTCAAAGGAAAGGCTTTGAAATTGTACTCTCACGCACGCATCCCTGCGCATAATACTCAGGAATGATGGTGACGCAGTATCAATAGATAGACAGATAGCTAGATCTAGCGAACAAATACGATCAATATCGATTATTGCAGCGTTACCGAAAGCCGATTGCTAAAAATAACTCGGGTGTACATTTATAGGGTGATGTCTTAAATTGTACACAAATCATGTTTAACTTAGTTTGCCCTAATTTATTTTCATTATATCTCTGTAATCTTTACATCAATTGAAAGAAGAGGCTTTCTTCTTTCCAAATCCGTCTGCAGTGTTTATAACTGCATGAAACTTTAAAACGTTTTTCAGAGTTAAAGACTCATACCATATGCTTTCTTTTGTGTTTTACACTATATGTATCTAGTAAATGCGGAGTTTATATAATATAAATGTACCCTTAATTTGCACTAATATGCATAATGTTCAGAAAACATTGAAATTTTAGAATCCATTTGCACAGAAATTCTATCATTGTTAGTTGTAAAGAAATATAAAGTTGAACATATATTTGCCATTCAAATCAATTAGACTTTGGGCCGACCATAGACCCCACTCCCTCCCAGCGGGGTTTTGTACACTGTAATTTTCTGAAACTACATTATAAAAGAAGGAAAATGACACGTGTTAGCCCTCTGGAGATGGGGGTGTTTACGTGTAACAGCCATGTTACCAACATTACCCTCAAAACAATAGAAATACTTTGGTGTAAGTACTATATTATTCATATTCTTACTTATTAGCATGCTATTTGCTACCAATGTAAGTAGTTTTCTACAGACAGGTATCTTAATATGTTGGACTCTCAATTACTTGTGATATGACTGTTACATACGTTACTAAAAGACAAAAACGTCTTATATACGTTTCCTGATACACCGTTTAGGTTGACTATGACCAGTCAGTGACTAGAAATTTACTCCAATACTGTTTTACAATAGATAAACACTACATGTCCTCCATTGTACACCAAGAAATGAAAACAAGCCAGCCTGACTAAGCAAATGACATAAGGAACGATAGTTACTTTAAAACAGCCTAAACTGCTTATCTGAAAAGTATCGTTCTTTCAAACTTCTTAACATTTAATTTGCTGTGGTCGCAATTAGTACAATATATTTAGTTATCATGATTGGACTAATGCATTATATGCTTTGAATAAATGCCTTATACACTTCTTAATATTACTTATGTTACCTTTTGAGTGATACATTATCTACATTGTATAAATGGCTGTTGATACTTTGTACATAAAGGTGAAGGAACATCAGCTCTTTTAATAACAAACAAAGTAAATTATATTTCAGATACCTTTATACTTTTGTGAATGAAGTGAAATAAAAAATACCTCGCCAATCCTCTGCTTATTGATAATTGTATCTATAAAATATATAGTAAACGTACCCTACAGCAAATACAGAAATATCCCTTTTTCATCATGCTTACATGATATTAGCTCTTTATTGCTTGTCTTCTATGCATAAAGCTGATATTCTAAAACTTAAATCCATCTAGACTGCCAGAAAATTTCACACTTGATACTGTTACACACGTTATATGTCAGTTTAAGTGCTGTGGTATTAGAACATTGTTTCCTACAGAAAGTATTTGCAGGAGAAATCTCTTCAGTAGAGCTGCATTAATACAAAATACTGTATATTTTCCTAATCTCTACTCAAAAGCATGAATAAAGTGAAAACAAACATTCTGAGGGCATAAATTATTCAAGGAGAACTATTTCATAATTTAAGTTGACATAAAAATGCAGTGATAATCACAATGATAATAACATAACACATATATCAACACTATACTGCATTTTAAGTCATCTCTAGGATGCAGCCAAATACATAGCATACACACTCTGACACTTCTCTGTTGCCACAGTGTACAAAATATACCTTTTATGCTGGCTACAGGACATTTTGCTTAAAAAGTCTGCTTTGTTATGAAATACCATGTTAAAAAAACAACATTTATAGGTCAGTTATGCATTATATAATATGATGACATTAAATAAATGATTACTATATTTATCATCTATATAGTGATAAGAAAACCTTTATAGATATAAAATTATACAAGAGTCTTGTTATTTTTATTCGCGATATTAGTAATTAGAATAACACGCAACAACAATAATCTTAACGATTTCCATTTTCTTTGTTACTTTATGATGGACCTCCAAAACGTGTAAGTAGTTGCGGTCATGGTACCAAAGCCGTAATCCAAAATCATAAATAATACTAGGTTGACGGTGCCCTCGGGGACGGACGGACCGTCCACCAGGCAGAGACACCAGCCTAGTGGTAAAAAGTAGTTGCGGTCATGGTACCAAAGCCGTAATCCAAAATCATAAATAATACTAGGTTGACGGTGCCCTCGGGGACGGACGGACCGTCCACCAGGCAGAGACACCAGCCTAGTGGTAAAAAGTAGTTGCGGTCATGGTACCAAAGCCGTAATCCAAAATCATAAATAATACTAGGTTGACGGTGCCCTCGGGGACGGACGGACCGTCCACCAGGCAGAGACACCAGCCTAGTGGTAAAAAGTAGTTGCGGTCATGGTACCAAAGCCGTAATCCAAAATCATAAATAATACTAGGTTGACGGTGCCCTCGGGGACGGACGGACCGTCCACCAGGCAGAGACACCAGCCTAGTGGTAAAAAGTAGTTGCGGCCATGGTACCAAAGCCGTAATCCAAAATCATAAATAATACTAGGTTGACGGTGCCCTCGGGGACGGACGGACCGTCCACCAGGCAGAAAATGGTGATAGTATGAAATAACTAATAGGACTGGTTGTGTCTCTGAGCCTTATATACCTTACGGCAGAGTTTGAATTAGATTTCGCTGCCATGAAACTATAATGAGGTATAAAAAAAATTCTTCGGTCCCTACCTCTGATATACCATCTATTACTAGATTATAT
Organism: Anodontia alba; assembly: GCA_964016985.1. Classification (NCBI taxonomy): domain Eukaryota; kingdom Metazoa; phylum Mollusca; class Bivalvia; order Lucinida; family Lucinidae; genus Anodontia; species Anodontia alba. The sequence continues at coordinate 25,248,949 of OZ024829.1, forward strand.
TAATACCAAGATAAGGTATTTAATTCTCACCTTGTATTTCCATTGTAACTTCAGACATGAAAATGACCTAGTGCCTGCTGATTGTCAATGATTCTGTTAAGGTGAATAATTAATTACCAATATAAAATGTCATTACCAGATATTTTCATTTACCTAACATGTCTGGTAACGTATGTTACAGAACTGTAACTGCTATTCTTAATCAGACTCCTGGCATGTTTTTACTTAGATTGTTACAACTTTTATTGTGGTTCTAAATACAGATCCTACCAAATAAGACAAACAATGGATTTCCATTACTATTATTAAAGTCCTATGTTCTTTAAGGCCGTTTTCCTTCTGGCCAAACACTGATCATATTTGAGACATATATTGGTGCTTAGCCTACAACTTCTGCTGCTCAGAATGCATATTCTGACACTAAGAATAGCTTTTCTAGGTCCTCTCCTAGAGTTGAAACCTAAGTCATATGATAGTATGTAATGCTGACTATAGCTAATTATATCCAACAATATTAATCTGATTTTTTAAATGACTTTCAGCTAAGTACCGGTAGTTTATGTTATAATAGAAAAATGAACAAATATATGCATGAAACAGATGACAATCAGGTTGCATACCACTTTTGTTTTCAACATAAGAGTGGAGTTAATCTCTAAAGGTGCCAAAGTCATTGAATTACTCTGGTATATACATAATTTCATTAGGTTATGTATGTTTCTAAATTTGCCTAATGTTACATATTGTCTTTAAGGATTATTGTTTTCTGTATATGTAAACGATAAAGTAACGCTGTTTGTTTTGGGAAAAATCATATTACGGTAAGGCAAAGTGTTATATGATTTACTTTCTGTAATCTTAATGTATCAGCCTGGTTGAACGCTCAGTCTGACCAGTCTTTGCAGTCTGCTTGAAGAAAGCTGAGGTCTTTTGCTATTCATTGAGCACACAGGGAAGACATTGACAAATCATCACTGTGTTCACAGGCCCTGTACGTCCTGCGGTAGTGAACATTGATAGTGAACATTTTGTTTTAATGATAGTGAACATTTTGTTTTAATCAGGACTACATGTAAATGCTACTCTGGTATTAAATACACGCATTTCTTGGCATGAGACTATGCTTGTACCAATATTGTTTAATCAGAAATAATGTTTTAAGTTACATACATTAAACATGTAACAGAAAGACTTTGTGGTCAGCTGCATAATGTGCGATGTTTTAATATAGAGATTTGAAAGTCATAAACAAAAATCATAAACAAAAAACAGTGTAGCAAGCTATAATATGGATCTTCTTAATATACCAATAAAATTCTTGATTTGCATAGGTTAGTTAGATTGCAGATAAATGAATTACTTACGTAAACACCTGATAATGTAACAGAATATATATGGCGAAAGTGCCATTTTTATCCTGTTATTCTGAAAATATGACGTTACAGAACTTTATCATTCTAAAACTGAGTATTAATTCAAGTGATAAAGTTATAGGGGAAGACATTTTCAGAGACTACAATCCCTTGAAATAAAGACATTAATGTGTTACATATGTTACAATTGACAAATTATTAAGCAAAGTCATGTGAGGGTCTGACATATAATTTATTTGTAGATATTTTACTTAGACATAAAGAAATTATAAGCATTTGCCATACATTAAAAACTTCAGGACAGTATTCGGTATTTTATGCAAACGTGGCCATAATGCGGATAGCAACTTTACTGTTAACAATATTGAATGTATATAACTGACGAATATATATACTGACAAAGACTTGCTGCATTAAATTTGCATTTTGGAAATGCTTACAAAACTTCAAAAGGATACAAAACAGAAGCATTAAAAACTGATGCATAAAACCATACAGAAAACCACCAAAGCTCAAAATATGTAGATATTTTAGATGTTACCTTCGTTACTATGGACAGAATAATATGACAGAGACAGGTTTTAATGCACCTATGTATCTCATATTACTAAAATATAATGCTACAAATGAGAATTCACTTTAATTGTACAACTTCTAGACAGCATGTGGTGTGATAATATGTGAAAATGATTTTTTGAATGTTACATTTCACAGTGGGGTGACTTTGCTTAACACCCAATAACTGACAAGTATGAATGCTAGAGAAATAATGTTTGCAGTTTGGAAAGGGAATTAAAATACCTTATCACAAATTACAAAGTTAAGGTCAACGGGGCAATGTACAATCTACGAAAATGAACTATATGAGTCAAAATACTCATTTCTAAAGGGTACCGTAGAAAATGTAACATGTGTAACACCATGTACGGCCAAAAATTCTTTTCAAACATCACATTTTGTAGCTAGTAGACTGTTCTGTAAGTTCATATATTTAGTTGGATCATATAATTACTTTTGCTCCAATTCTCATAGGTTTAATTGTTTCCCATTGTATTATATTTTTTTGTAGGGGTAACGAATGTAACAGGCTGTTAGTGGGTAACGCCCCCGTCGCCAGATAGCTAACATGCTGCAAAATACTTGCAAGATAATAGCTTTAAGAAAAACATGGTCTAGAAAATTCCCCTGGGTGTGTGTGGTGTGTGTGTGTTTACGGGGGTGGGGTGGGGTGGGGGGTGTGTTTAAACCATAGTTGGCCAGCGGCCTAAATGTATTTTGAATCGATACTGTTATCAAATATAAGTAGAGCGCATGTGAACTCATTATTGGATGTGCTTCCGCTGATTCAAGAAGTGCAGTTGTCAGTTTCTGGCACAAGAATGTACACAATACTGGTTAGCCGCTCAGAGGACTAAGCCTGTCCAGTAAAAGTGTGGTTATGTAAACTGACCACGCTCGATATGACCACATTGGATTGACTGGGCCGTGAAACATCAACACAAACAAACAAAAGCTTAAAATTTTACGGCCAGTCATGGAACATTGCTGTCAAGAATAGTCCAAAGAGCTTCAAGCCAGACATAGACGGACGGCAGATGAAATTTAAGTGACATAAGTAAATATTAAATGCTGAGCATTTTGCCAAATACCGTATTTACCCTAGATATTCGACACTCCGATCATTTTACACAGAACATATAGTTATTCTACAATATTGCATCCACCTTCGTCGTTCGTGCAGGTTTTAGCGTTATCAGGCACTTGGGGTAGACAGCGCCTAATGTGATTGTACATTTTTTTTGTATGCATTTGTATGAAAACTGATACAGGGGGCGTCTTAGCACATAAAGTGCCGATTATAATCTCAAAGCGCCTTCTTATATCTTTTCACACTCAACACAAGGTGCATGTACGCTATGTATGGGCTAAGTGTACCCCATTTAAGTAAAGTGAACGGAACGAGGGAGATCATTCTTGTTTGTTTGTGTTGAGGTTTTACGGCCCAATAAACCCATTGGGATCATGTCGAGCGCGGTCAGTTTACCTAACCACACTTTTACTGGGCAGGCTTAGTCCTCTAAGGGATCTCTATACCAGGGAAGGACATTCTCTTATGCTGGAGCGGTCTGCCTTTGGAAAAGGAGTAAACATTTAATTATAAAAGTAGTTTGTCTTTGAGATGAACTTTTTACACCTTGCAAAGGTTCATCGCAAAGAGAGAGGATGACTATGAGTTCGAACTTCTCAGATTGGAGACTTTTTTCTGAAAAAGAAAAAAAATACTCCTATCTGAGAGTGGAGTTCGAATTCATAGGCCTCCGCTCAAAAATTGAGAGTTCTAATCACTTGGTCAACATGTCCACACACCACGACGTAAACGTCTTCATAATTTCTGAACACCACTCCCTCTGCTTCTCCCTTTTTTATTATATAAAGCGGCGAAAAGCGGTGTTTGTCTGAATTCTAAACAAATAAAAAATCAAAATCTCAAAAATAGTTTAGGGAACCATTTTATTCGTTAAACTGTCTATTGAAAAGGGATGAAGCCTATTTTTGTAAGCACATTAAAAAGATTCCAAAATTGAAAGCTTAAATTTAACCTACTAACCATAATTAAAAGCGCACAATATTTCAGTCAGATGTCTTATTTTCTGTGAAAAAAAATCAATATTTTTATCTGGTGAATTGGAGCAAGTTACAGAGCACTAGATGAGAGGGAGTAAAGGGTATTTCTGCATTGAATTTTTGAAAACCAGCATTGAAATCAAAAGTGAGGGGTTAAAAAACATTCAATGGAATTTTAGATTTCAGCATTGAAATCATATTTAGGCGGTAAAAGTTTTCCCTGAACATTGATATAAAGCAATTTCCCTGACATGTTTTTTATTCTTTTGTGTCAGGACAGAAGCAGTATACTAGATCAAAAAGGGTTTAACCCTTAAAGCACCAATAAAATGCATTTCTAGGTGGCTTTCTTTTTTCAGACAAAATAAGGCTTGGCATTTCATGAAAATTGTCTGCTTAACAGACAATTCACATGAGATGCTAAGCTTTATTTTCCGTGAAAAAGTTAGAATTTTGTATGCTACACTTATGCTTGGTGCTTTCAGGATTAAAAATTGCAAATGGTTATTTAAGCATTAATCTTTAAAGCAGGGGGTAAAATACTCATTGTACCTAAACCGGATTAATATGACATAAATCTGTGCGCATCATAGGAGCGTGGCAGCGCAGATGCTAGTGCACTGGCTTCTGGTGCTAGATGTCCCGGGTTTGGTCACCGCTGGGATGATAACTATTCTGTGTGTTAACATACTCCATTAGCATCATTTGCATAGATGATGTTAATACAGTGAGTGCACCGTCCTTCAAATCGAGTTTACTAGAGGGCTTCTGTGCAGAGGGAGATATTCTCTGTGCAGGATAAAGATCCCGTTATTGAGACAAAATTGCTCCTTGGTGAAAAAACAGATGAACACAGTTCGAGCAGATTTTGATGTGTTTTATTCTCTATTTATTCTCCCTGGAACATTGGCCAAATCTATCTCGAGGGTAATATTTCGGATCAAGACTGTCTGTAGGCACGCACTTTAAACCTGGACCACAAGGACACAGTCCGTTATAATACGGCGTCGAAGGTGAAAACTGCATTCTCAGTTCACACCAGGTGGCGTTCTCGTTCTTCCAAGGGAGACAGTAGTGTACCATTCCATCCCAGTTGTCTGGAATCTGACGCGAATGGAAAGATCTCTTTCCCAAAGCAGGTGTCACGGAACAACAATGGTGTTCGTTTTTACAGTCGGTATTCGATCGACATTGTATTAAACCTGTCGGCTGCCAGTCTTGTGCCTAAAAGTAGAAACTGATAGAAACAAAACACATCTTTACGCGCACGTGTCTTCTATTTCATAGTCAACATTGCTTGAAACAAGCCTTAACCACGCGTAAATGTGTAGTGCGAAAAGCGACGAACAGGTCAGCATGCACATCCAAGCAGAGTCTATACTGTCTGCTACTCGTCCAACAGTTTTAGACACAGTTAACTCTTTCGGCGCCAAATTTCATTTGTCGTCTGCTTTTTTTTTTTTTTTTTTTTTAAACAAACGAACCATTGCAATACTACCTGATGCACTCTATCAACTGTCTCTACATATCTATAGCTGTTACGGGAACACTAAACACAGATCAAATCAATAGATCAACTTACTTCACCGAAAGAGGTGCGACATGCTCCCTAGTTAATCATCATCATCATCATCATCATCATTACTATTATTATTATCTCGTTACTATTATTATTATTATTATTATTATTATTAGATTTGCTATGTTTTCATTTACTCTTCACATGTTATTACTCTGCTATATAATTTTCAGGAGATGATTTACATAAATTCTAAGCTTTTTATCAAATCCTGTACCATATAATATTATGCTATGTATATGTGAAAAATGTTAAATAAAATATTGTTTAAACCAACCACTGGAAAGAAGTGTATATGTAAAGTTCAAAGACTGAATATCAAACAGCGTAGATCCTGATGAGACGTCTCATCTGGATCTACGCTGTTTGCAATGGATTATTGTTATCGCCTATGGCAGTGAAAGAGTTAAAGGTAATAAATACGGTAGGTAGAAATCGGTTAGACAGACTAGTCACATCAACCACTGAACCAGTGCCATTTGTTTATTCATTTGTTTTAATTTTCACAATACTGATGCGAAACTTCAGCAATTACAAATCAGCAGACAGATTCAAAGAATATTTACTTTTAACAATTTTCAAGGAAACCATTTTTCGAATCTCTGCTTCACGTCCAAGCCGATGTCATGTTGACAGTAGGACTAATATATCTGGGTAGAACATCACGCCGAGCATTTTTGGATTTTGCGTTTCAGTCACGAGGATGCAGTAGACCAAAGAGGCGAGCAATAAGCGCCTTATCACATTCAGATACCGTCGTGATACATAGAGATTATTATATGGCAATTTATCATATCATACCCCATATCAACCCGAGACACCCATATTAGCCCGAGGGCTGATATGAATCGAGGGTCGACATTGGGTATGATATGAAAATTGCCATATCATATCTGTTTATCATACATTTTTCTTTCTGACAAATTTGCCTATTTAATATCGTATGCTGAGTCAAAGGCAAGACCGACGAGTGCTCCGAATGTGGTGATATGTTTTTTTTTTTTTTTTTTTTTTTTTTTTGTCAGGCCAAAAAGCCGTATCACCCACGTGACTTGGTGATATGGATTTTTTTGCCCCGGGCAAAAAAGCCGTATCACCCACGTGACCCATTATGACACCTTTTGCACTCCACAAGGGTAATCGACCGGCGCGCGAATCGCTCCGGTCTCTTCAGTTCAGTTTTCAGAGTTTTAACGCTGCCAGGCAACTAAGTCACATAGAGGCAGCGCCTGCGGTCTGCATTTTTATATATGGTAGACTATTCGATTAGCTCACTAAGGACTTTTTATATTTGCCGGGATGGTCAGTTTGTGACGATCCCGGCAACAGATTAATGTCTATTTATTTTCATTTCAATCAAGACATTTCATAAAGCTTAATACAAGCAAACATTAAAGAATCACATTGTTGTTCTTTTTTTTCTTTTTTTTTACATGTACCTGTTACATTGAAAATTTAACTTTAGTATACCCTTGTCCCATATCTCTATGTTGTTCTTTTTTTTTCTTGTTACATTGAACATTTATTAAACTTTAGTATACCCTTGTCCCATATCTCTATGTAAACATGAACAAAATTTGCGCCGGTACTTAGACGTTCACGTCTAAATATTTTGTCTTGTATGTGCTTGAAAGCCATGTTAGTATCACATATGCAAAATGAACATATTTTCTAGTACATGTATGATAAACTGAAAGATTGTTGGAAGCAAAGTTCAACGCATGCCCATCTACGCTATTCTTTATTTCATAAAAAAATGTTTTATGATTATTATTATTATTATTGTTGTTGTTTTAATGCACAATAATTCTAAGTCAATATATAAGCGACACTTATTTAGCGTAATTTGTTTGGCCGAGGACAATTTGAAAGCGACAATTATACTTCGATAAATCCACTGAGCAGGAATCTGGGAACTATTTTCTTCGCGCAAATTTCTAAAATTAGCTATTTTACCAAAATACATGTATTTACAACGTAAATATGACCTAACTGGAATTATAAGAAATGAATTTTATTTTTGTGGAATTTATCGATGTGTAAATGTCGGCGAATCACCCACAAACATGGCATAAAGGTTAACTTTCTAGTAAGTACAATATCTAATTCACAGGTATTTTTGCTGAAAAAATAGTAGCTTTTGCTACTCACATTTTTCAGCAAAAATATTAGCATATATGCCATATTTAATGATCACAGTTTTAACGAAACGTTAACTAACGACACCGTTAGTTTTGAACAACTTGGTCCTGATCAGAATTATAGCTATTCATTGTTATGTTACTCATTACGAATGTATTAAACTTTACACCACCAAAAACTGAAAGTTTTCAGATAAAAATTCTGATATTTTTAATGTTTCTGCTCAAAACATAGATTGTGGGTACTCGTTAGAACCGCCTCGCCGAGGCGGTTCTAATGAGTACCCACAATCTATGTGTTTGAACAGAAATAAGAAAAATAATGTATACCCCAGTTTTACTATATAAAAGTGGGGTTTAAGGGGGACAAAATTATATAGGTATGTTTTCGTGATGTTGAAGAGGTAAACCGGTTGACTGATTATTCCGTATTAAGCATGGACAGGCATAAGCATGGACAGGCATATAATTATGTTCTCTAAAAGAAATGAGATTGATTGTTTAAAGTGGGCTTAGCTCTCAGGGTCAACTGTTGTTCTTAGTCAACCCAAACTCTCATGGTTAAAGTTTGACAAAGTATAATTCTTCATAGGTCGTGCAAGCTGAGTTCCACAAGATGATAACATCGCCTCTCTACTTGAAATACAATGGAGATATTGTTTTTTGTTTGTTTTGTTTTTTTTTTTCGTTGTTATCGCATTCCACTTATGGAATATATGAGAAATATTTCCAAATGTCGTTGGAAAGGACATAAAATCCGCAAATAACATAGGGTCAATATGGGTAAATACGGACAGAGGGGTAAATACAGCCAGATGTATCCGAATCCACCTTACTGGTCGCCCATTTGTGTGACGACAACTTAGTCCCTTTCTTCTTGAAACAGCATTTTGTATTATTTCAAATGGAGCTATACACTAAAAAATAACCCTTTTCAATGGTGTTTTATTTTTATTTTTATTTTTTTTATTTTTATTTTTTTATTTTTTTATTTTATTTTTTTTTTTTTCTTGTTTCATCATGGGCATTCCAGCTCTGTTTTCAGTTACCCGAAAACAACAGAGAGCTAAAAAAAAAAAAAAAAAAAAAAAAAATAAAAAAAAGAAAAAAAAAAAAAGAAAAACAATTCGCTGCAATATTTTCAGATAGTTTTAATTACAACTGTATGACATGTAGGTTGTAAATAGAGCTTCGGTGTATTAATTTTCACTTCTTGTAAAGTTTTTTTTCCCGATGATAAGATTCATTTTTATGTTCTGAGGTAAAAAGTCCGTGTTTACCCTCATTCACCTTACCATCACCACGTGTGGAAGTTGATTAGTTTTTTTTCTGAGAAATTTTGTATTAATTTTTGGTAAGTTGTATTTATTTTGTTTGACACAATAGATTTATTCAGCAAGGAATACGACACACGAAAACTCTGTGTTCTGCTGAATTATGGGCCTGCAAAGGGCATGCTCTACCTAAATGTATTTAGAAAATCTGAATTCATTGAATATTTAGAAATTCTGAATTCATGGAGAATTTCTAGATTTTCCTTTTTACCTTTTTTATACAGCCATTATTAAGAGTATTTACGCATTAAAATAGATGCTTTTTGTTTATTTTTCTAAATAAAATGTTTTTTCCCAGTATGTAAACATGCTTTGTTAAAATTTTTAAGCAGGCCAATAGCCATCAGAAGTGTTTAGTTTCTTTTGACTTCCAGCACAATTACTGTAATAATTAAATCTAAGTATATACAATATTAGAAAGCATATTATAATTCTTGGTCCAGTGCTACCGGAAACTGAAGAGCTTTTGACGGATGTATTGGCCCGTATCTGCTCTTTATATATATATATATATATATATATATATATATAATATATATATATATATATATATATATATATATATATATATATATATATATATATATATATATATATAGGAACGGTCCGCAGTTACATTTTAAAATGGTAAAGATATTCAGACACTTAACTCTTTTGGTGCCAAATTTCAGACGACATTTGTCGTCTGCATTTGTTTTCCAACAAACAATCGCTTGGAAAGAAGTTTATATGTAAAGTTGAAAGACTGAACGTCAAACAGCGTAGATCCAGATGAGACGGCTCATTATGAGCCATCTCATCTGGATCTATGCTGTTTGCAAAATCCTATTATTGTTGCATGTGGCAGTGAAAGAGTAAAAGGTTAAACATAGACTGGCTCCAGTCGTTTGTGCATTTTTTTTTTTTTTTTTTTTTTTTTTTTTTTGTCATTCTTTATCACTTTCTGTAGCTGTATTTGTCTCTTTAATCCCATTTCACTGTTTTACTGCAGAAACGATATTTTCTACTAAGGGACATAACTCACTAAATCATTACAAGCTGTAATAGATGATGCCTTTGAAAAGAAAAGAGAAAATGATAGTAAAGAGAGTCTGGAGACAGACTGCCCAGCAGGCACACAACCTTGAAACAACGTGGATTCAACGTTGATTCAACGTCTTAACAACGTCGGTTCAACGTTTATCCGACGTCTTGACGTTGAATTAACGTTGACTCGACGTTTTGTTTCAACGTTTAGTGTCTTCTGGCTGGGTTAGGCAGATGGAATTAGACAAAATGCGGATGGAATTAGACAAAAATGTTTCATATACCGTTGTGATCCTCCAATAATTAATTGCCAGAAAGACGAAACCAGTAATAAATAAACGATTCATTTCAACAATTTAATCTAAGTGGCCTACACGTCTATGTTTGTGTTAAAAGGAATTTGTCAAGTAAAAAGACACATTATCGCGTATATCAAGTGGGCACGTCAGGGCCTCTGTAGTTTGCATACCCAATATCACCTCGCGCTTCTACACAAGGTGTTCAGAACCTTCAGTTGTTTAAAATCCAAGATTCACCAAGGAGAAAACCAGAGACACTGATGAGACCACATAAACCGCTGGGGCCAATATGTACCTTCGTATGTTCGAGTGTGAGCTAAGGCCCTTTATGCTTGACACGAGCTCACGTTTCCGACCTCTTTACAGGACGTTGTATTTAACGTTTAGCATGTTGGATAAAAAAAATGTGCAGGCGACATTTTGAAATATTTCTATTAATTTCCTCAGAAAATAGGGTTTGACTTTTCATGCAAGTTGTCTCCAAAGGAGACAGGAGACAATTTGCATGAACTGTCCAATCAGAATATTAGAAGAAAAAAAAAATAAGAAAAAATATGAACAATTTGTCATCTGCTGAATCTGCCTAGAGAGTGTTAAAGGTTAACAGGCTTGAGACGTAAACCGTGTATTACCTAAATATTTGGACAGACAGGCCTGGACAAACAGTGTAGAACCAGATCAAATTGCTCCCCCTTGTTGTTTAAACTGTTTATTATTCTGAAACAGCAACTTGTCTAAGTAATCAAATGTTCTTGTTTAAATTTTAAGGTATATATAGCGAGGAGTTAAAGTGTTCGAATACATGTATTTAGGGTATAAAAGGTATGTTGAGCATGTCTTATCTTTTCTAATGCAATCCCGTCACTGTGAAAGCAACCTTTGTGTGTTTGCAAATAGCGAAGACCCAGATTATACCAGTGCGGTCTTACCGGGGTCTCTGCTGTTCACCTAACTGAACACAGGGTACTGTTAATGGTGGTTTATTGATTTGGAATTTGACGTCCTTGCAGATGCACAGGCTGATCTGGACCGTTGTCGTTCACAGGTGTTCTGTGGCTCTTTTTTGCATGACGTGGCCTAATCATCGAAGGACAGATTGTTGACGCAATTTCTAATGGCGCCACATGTTACCAAACGTCCCCTGTTTGATATGAACACTCAAAACGTTTGGATTTAGCATGTTTTTCAATGGATATGGACACAGAAAATGGTGAGGGGACTTGATACACCTAGTAGTTTTTTCCGCAATGGCGGAAAAACTACCAGGTGTATCGTGTCCCCTTAAAGTACATGGGAGACAACATATCTGACCTGCCAGTTTGCTTTCCTGCACATCAAGCCCGTTCTGAAAAGGGATGTTCCCTAAGAAACGCTGCCAAGAGAAGGAAAATCTTTCTTTTAAGAGTAGATCACGTTTCAAAAGGGGCAAAGTCAACTGGACAGTTGCCTTCCCGAATATGCACCGCACAATGTTCCATGAGGAAATATCCCCTGAATTAAAATAAGGATGCAAGCATATATATATATATATATATATATATATATATATATATATATATATATATATATATATATATATATATATATATATATATATATATATATATATATATATATATATATATATATATACAACTTAACAATAACATCCCAAAAGGAGGAAGTGATAGTTGGCATTCCCAAGGACGTAAATAATTTTATACGTCTTTGGCATTCCTTTACACTTTATAACACATACTAACTCAGCATATCCGACATAGGCTTTGTATGGAGAAAAGTCACGAGGAAGTCACAAAAGTCGCCTCACTTGAAACAAATGGCGGAAAAGGGACCAGCTGTAGTAGAAATGTAGACTGGATCAAAAAGGTTTATAACGTAAAATAACATACCTGTTTTTTTTTTCTTTCTTTGTTTCTTTATCTCCCCTTCGAATATCGAGTAGACTTTTTTACCTTAACTCTTTGGACGATCCATTTACAATACATGGGATGTCTGGTTAGTTTTTATTATAAACATATTTTATAGAAATTCCTGTATCAAGTTAACGCAAACAGTGTAGATCCTGATCAGACGCCGCGTTCTGACCTCGGTCAACACTGCCAATGTCCCTTTTATAGGACGCATGGCATAAATGGGTTAATACATGTACGCTTCATAACTCCGCTGGATATATATTTTTGAAACTCAGAAGTTGGACAGTCTGACTGGTTTATTGGCCTTGGAATAGTTGGTCATGAAAACTTATTTGCTTCATAACTCGTATGGCCCAGGAATATTTTTAATGATACTTGGTAGAAATGTAGATTGGATCAAGTGACTTTATAGTATAAGGGAAAGGCAACTCTCACTTCCACTTTTCGATTATCTTCCCTTCTAATATCTAATCATTAGATAGTGTGTGTTTCATAACGTATATGCTCTCGGATATATTTTGATGATGTACACAAAAATCAATGACAACTCTTACTCTTACATCCTTATTTTTTATATTATCTCACCCTTTAAATATTTGATCACTAAACCTTTTGTGCTCCATAACTCATATTCTCCCTGTCCAGTGGTATATTTTGATGATATACGGTATATTTAGACGATACTTGGTGAAAATATAGACTTGTAGTAGGCATGTCCCGTATAGTTAAGACAAATCTGCCATTCTAATAGTTGTTTAATACACTATGTGTGTTTCATACTTCCTATGCACCTGGAACATATTTTGATGATACTTGGTAGAAATGTAGAGTTGGCTAAGTAGGTGTGTCACGTTAAAGTGGCAGATATCACTCTCTTAGCGTTTAGATTTTCTCGTATTCTAATGTTTGGTCATGACAACGTTTCTACCCCATAATTCCTATGCCCTGAAAATATTTTGATGATACTTGGTAGAAATGTCGGATATGCTGAGTTAGTATGTGCTATAAAGTTGTAAAGGAATGCCAACTATCACTTCCTCCTTTTGGGATGTTATTGTTACGTAGTATATATATACACGAATCTTTTGATTCTTCTGAAAAGGTGTCTACTATACAAGAAAGAAATTTGCTTCCAAGGGATAATGATAATTATAATAAGGCAAAATAATATTGAAAGAGTAACTTCCATGAAAGTGTACATATTCCTCTCAAATCACTAAAATAATGTCCATACATTATTTGCATAATATGATTACTTATGTCGCATTCCTTATACACGTTCAAGGGCGGGTAAAACTGTTAAAATTGTTTTGCCTCAGTTTTTAAAAAGGGTTTACTCAAGAATCAAAGAATTCGTTCCCAAAGGGAATTGTTTTCCTGTTAGAATAGAACCGTTTTCAGAAGGGGTTTAGTGTAAATGAAAGCAAACAGAAAGTCACAAAAACAAATGGGCAGAAAATGAACCAAATATATTCAGTCCCCTTAAGATAGCGTTTAACTCATTTATGCCGAGTGGACTCGAAACCTTAACTCTTTGGGGTTAATATTGGGCCTTCCTCGGCGTCTTTACACAACGGCATCTCGTCGGTAATTGCCTGTGCATTAATTACGTTGTGTGCTTAATAGTCTCACATTCCTTACTTATTTTCGTTGCTCTGAAAGGACTGTGTGATGTGCGTTGGGTTTCTCTTCTGCTGGCCCAGCAACATGTAACTTTTCTCAGTAACAATACAAGTACCAGCATTCTTTTACAGAAAAATCATAAAAGTATCACATGTGTCTGTTGCATAATAGAGATACAACTACGTGCCATAAATATATGTACAAAATGGAAATGCCCATAGGGTAAGGTCTATCTTAACATATGCAAGAAAACATATCTCATTCCGTCTACCGAACTAATCATAAAGAAGATACCATGATATTGGTGATTTATAATATGTAAATGTTACCCTTTAAAAACACACAAAAAATGAAACACCCAAAACAACACCCGTAACACCCAAAACAACAACAACAAAAAAATCATGGATATCATATTGGTGATTTAAAATATGTGAATGTTACCCTTGAAAACACCAAAAAGAACGAAACACCAAAACAACACCCGAAACACACAAAACAACAAAATATCATAAATAAGATATTATATACGTGATTTAAAGTAAATGTTGCCCTTAAAAACACCAAAACAACGAAAAAAGAACGAAAGTCGGAGTCTCGGTTTCACGGAGACTCATCATATGGTAGGAGGCTACGTTCACCAGTAGCCCGGCTTATACGTAATTCAACTTTCTAAGATATCAGAGAAGTCTACATCACGAAAACATACCTATATAATTTTGACCCCTAAGCCTCGCTTATATAGTAAAACCGGGGTTAACAGGAGTATACATTATTTTTCTTATTTCTGCTCAAAAACATAGGGTACTCGTTAGAACCGCCTTAGCGAGGCGGTTCTAATGAGTACCACAGTCTATGTTTTGAGCAGAAATATGAAAAACATAATTTTTATCTGACAACTTACAGTTTTTGGTGGTGAAATTTTCAATACATTTGAATAGGCGTGTTTTCGTAATGAATGATCCAAGGAAATAAAAATAGTAAATGCATTATGATGAAGTAAGGGGAGGCTTTTATAGCCGCCACACCAGCTGCAGTGAAATAAAATATAATCTATAAATGTTGCCCATGGGAACACCGAATACATAAAAGAATGAAAATCGGAGTCTCGATTTCACTGATCAACTAATGCAATAAATATATAAAATGGTTTCCATGACATAAGTACCATTTAAACATTATTTACTGTGCTTTCGACAGCTGTCAGAAAGTCGTTTTTTTTTTTTTTTTTTTTGCTTGACGCTTTTCACAAAAGAAGTAAATTTGCAATTTTTTGTCATGATTTAATGCAAAACCATTTGTCGCACATTGTAATTACCTATGCACAATAAAGTTATATTCAAGACATTGGTTTTTAAAAAAAATCAAATATTTTCACTTTTTCTCATAGTAAAAATTGATGCAAAATTATGCAGAAGTCTGTAGGGTAGGTAACTTGGAGGCAGATTTTCAATAAGTTTCTCTGAATTTTTCACAATATTGTTGTGAAACATCAATAATTCGAATTCAGCAAAGAAAAGTAAAAAAAAAAAAAAAAAAAAAAGAATTCCTTAGACAAATTCCAAAACATCACTTTACTATAGAAATTGCATAGATCAGATCAATTTTTGGCCGTCGTAAATTTAGTTTCAGGGAAATATTTGAGAACAAAACACAGAGATAGAAAGGACAAATGGTTTCTGATAAGATATGGTCAATCAGAACAAAATATTTTCATTTTAAACAAAACGCCAGAGGGTGGCCAAAATTCCGACGGGGTGAAACACCGACAAATCAGCCCTGGACTCGCTGGCGTCCAGCGAGTCGGTGGAGGGGGACTAAGCCGAGTCTCCGAAAGATCCATGGCCGGATGGCCTTAACAATAACCGTTGGGAGTTCAAGGAGGAATAACTGTGCTTGCGGCTGGTGAAGATGACGACGAAGAGGAGGGTGCCATAACCAGATATAAGGTTGGTTCATTTTGGTTTCCTTTTACGATCACCCCCAGCTGGTGCACGAATGAGCAAATGTGAGTTTACATTGTGCAATACACACGTAATGAGGCTCTTATTTTAGACTGACTAGTCTGATTTCTGAAACTTACAGGCCCTAGCCAGACCCTAGCATCCAGTCCGTCGGCGAGGTTTTTCTGCGCATGAATTATGCGCAGAAGCCGTTTCAAGCCAGGGTTTAGGCGAAACTAATCCAGAGTTTTTTTGTTTTTTTGTTTTTTTTGTGGGGGGGGGGGGGGGGGGCGGGTGGGTGGGAGGGGGGGTTGGCGTTGCCCTTATGTACCTCAGGTGTCCAGCAACGTTAAAATCTACTTCTGTCTGTCTGTTTATCTATCAGTTATGAAGACGTCACTATTGAACAATGGAAAAACGATTCTTTGATATTTCATATTAGGTTTAAAACATTCGGTCTAGGCAAAGAAGGATAAATCTAAGGAAGAAAAAATAGTTTATTGCTTTATTCATTTTGCTTTTAAACAATACTAGTTCATCTAAAACTGAATCATTATTATATGTGAAATAAAAGGTTCCCAGTCAACTGGTACTCAAGTCAATTCGTACTCAAGTCAACTCGTTCTCATTTTGGTCAATTCGTACTCATCGATTTGGTCAATTCGTACTCATTTAGTCAATTCGTACTCACTGTTTGGTCAATTCGTACTCATTTTGGTCAATTCATCCTCATTTTGGTCAACTTGTACTCATGTTTTTTGGTTAGTTCGTTCTCATTTAGGGATCTCTTTGGGATATATGCATCGTTGAATGTTAACAGTACATAAAATGACGTAAATAGAAGTGACAAAATGGCAATACTTTACGTCTACACGCATTCCGTACGTCACTTTTGTATCTCCACCTACAAAATCAGTGGGGCATGAATGATATCACCAATCCGTGCGTACGTCCGTTTGGGCGAACATTTAGAATTAGAAAGGCTATTCTGGACAAAATAATGAAGTTTAATTTCTTTTAAAATACAGTGGTGGATTGTCCCGTCCATCCACCTATCAAATCAATTCACGATTAAGAGAGAGAGAGAGAGAGAGAGAGAGAGAGAGAGAGAGAGAGAGAGAGAGAGATGTGGGGGTGGGGGAGATAAAAAAAAAAAAAAAAAAAAAAAAAAAAAAACATTAATAAAAGTATATTATATAATTTATATAAAGGCGATTTTTTGAGTCCATCTAAGCATACAATAAGAAATTTGTCATGAGTTCTCAGACAACAGAAACTTGCAATGCGACTCGTAAATCATATACACTTTGTCTGAAAAGGCCACGATTTCAGATCTCATTAAATGCAAAGTGGTCGAAATATACATGTATAAAGCAACCAATATTTGGTTTTCCTTCCCTAACACAAGTTTGTATAGTTCACGTGACAATTGTTGATCAGTATAACAGAAATGGATTAACCGACGGAAAGACAAAAGGACATGTTTGTTTTCCATAACAGGGGATGGAAGACCACCTGTTGTTACTATGTTCTGCAGAACGAGATTTTGTATGAACATTTATATTTCAAATGATCTCTCTTTGTCTGTCTGTCTGTCTCTCTCTCTCTCTCTCTCTCTCTCTCTCACTCACACACACACACACATTAAAGCTTTCACAACTTGGTCAGATAAATTAGTTTTTCATCCTGTTAATAATCCGCCATTTAATATTGGCGAACAACCTAGTTGGTCCAAACTGTTACATTACTGATAGTTTACAAATTATGCAATAGAAGATCGCCGCAATAATCATTTTTATTATATACAAAGTAATGAAATATAGAGAATTATTAATGAAATAAAATGCATATTTCGAAAAAGTTATATTTTCACTAGTGAAAATATAAAACTTATATTTTCACTCCTCTGAGCAGTGATGTATTTAATAAAAAGAAAATTCAATTGTTTGAATATCCTCTATGTATTTATTTAAATACGTGTAGTTTTGTTACATTTCTATGCACACAATTATTTTGTACCGCAATCAAAGGAAAACGAATTTAATTGGTATTTAATGGACGTACGTATTTAGTTTTTCTTTCTTTCATTCCTAAGAATTAAAATCTTAAAAAGTAAATTATGAGAATTTCTCATTTCTTTAGTTTCCGTTATATTTGGAAGTGTTTTTTTTTTTCTTTCGCTTTTCAAATATATCATTGCGTGGTTCCCGTCCGTTAACTCTTTCTCGTTTACGCGATAAAGTCCTCATTTTTTATTCCGACTCTTTTAAACATTGTTTGTGTCATTCTAAGGATTAATACTATGGGAAATGAAGAAATCCGTCAAATATCATGGGAACTTTTATTTTTTTATTATTATTATTGTTTCTTCTAGTTTACGCGATTAAGTCCACAGTTTAATCCGATTCCTTTGAAACTTGCACAGATTATTTGTATCCTTGTGAAAATTTACCCCAATGAAAATGGAGAAAATCTGCTGCATAAAAACATTATGGCTTTTTTATTTTTTTGGTTTTGTCTCTGATGTCGGTCCGTCTGTCTGTCTATCCGTCATGCGATCGTGTCCGCTCTATAACTTAAAAACCGTTCAAGATATTTTCACGGAACTTCTAACAAATACAAAGCATAATCAGGCGATGTGCAGAACACAATAACCATAACACTTGTCCATATAGTTTTGGAGTTATTCCCATTTAAAATTCGACAATGGTAAATTCGTGTCCGCTCCATAACTTGGAAACCGTTCAATTTATTTTCATGAACCTTCATAGAAGTATAAACCATTATCAGATGACGTGCAGAAATCAAGAAATTAACTCTTATCTGTACATTTTTGGAGCTATCCGCCTTTGAAGTTCGACAATGGTAATTTCATATCCGCTCTATAGCTTGAAAGCCTTTCAAGATATTTTCATGAAACTTTATAGACAGAAATATAAAGTAATGATGATGAACAATTAGTATGGGTAAACTTTCTATATGTCCACGGTTTTCATTGAACAATTTGTGAAATTTGTTTTTGTTTTCCATGCAGGGTAATAACACAAAATGATATTCGCATTATTATCGATGGTTCCCACTTTTTGGTTGGAATCATTGAAGTTGCATGATGGTTATTCTAAGCATTTCTCATGTGGAAACAGCCTTTTACATGCAAAGGTAGTGGAGCGGTGATTAAAAAAGGAAAAAGAAAAACAACAGATACTGTACTTGCCAATAGAGAAATTCAGGCCATCATGGGGCTATTGTTCTTTCTTGACTTTTTTCGGAACAAGTCGATTTCAACGTTAAATCAAGGGAAAAATTTTAATTGGTAACTAATGAAAATAAATACTTGTTTATTAACTTATGTTGTTTTGTTATGTTATATTCTAAAGTTTTTCTTTCTTTCTATTTTTCTTTCAAGATTAAAATCTAAAACGGTAAATTGATTCGAATTTCTCATGTATTATTTCTTTTCAATTATATTTGGGTGTTTTCTGTTTTGTTTTCTTTCTATATTTTCCCTCGAAATAGGTCGATTTTAGTGTGAGAACGAATTGACCAAAACGAGAACGAAACGCCTAAATGAGTACGAATTGACCAAATATGTACGAATTGATCGAAGAAAATTTTTATGATTACGAATTGACCGAAAAATGAGTACGAGTTGACCAAAAATGAGAGCGAATTGACAAGTACGAATTGACTTGAGAACGAATTGACTTCGTACCAAATAAAATACAATCCAAACGTAAAAAATGCATTGAAGTCAGTGGCGGATCCAGGATGATTTCTGAGAGGGGGCCGGGGAGGTGGGGGCGGGGGGAGGGGTTCTTTTTGGTCAAACCACAGAACTAACGCAATGTTTTCGGAAAGACACTCCTGGACAAACAGTGTAGACCCTGATCAGACGCCGCAGAACGTGGCGTCTGATCAGGATCTATACCGTTTGCCACTCATCCAGCAGTTTTAAACACATTCATAAGTAGTAAAATCGACTTGTTGAAGTATAAGGTAAAGAGTAAGGATGTGAATATTTAAGGGTATATATGGTATCTCAAATTTATCAAATTTATTCAAAAGTTCATATGAAAATGAAATGTTGAGTCAAAATGGGATTCGGCTGAACCCCCTCTAAATTCGCCACTTCCTATGGAAATATTCCGTTAGTTCACAAATGTACGTCGCACCCCAGCGGGAATATGACGTTTATACAACGTCGCCTCAACATCGATGCAACGTCATGACGTTGCATCGACGTTGAGGCGACACTGTATAAACGTCATGTGCCCTAGTATTTGAATCCATTCAAACCTGTGCGCTGCTTTTAAAGGAGCAAATTTCTGTAGCTCCAATGAGAAGGGGGGTACATATTTTTCATGCAAGAGTTATTTCCCTTGTAGTTGTGTATCCATTCCCCGACAGTGCAGTGCTCTTGTCTGGAACAGTAAAAATGAAACTAGGAACATCTTGGTTCTAGTGCTTTGTTCGACGTATTTTTATTTTATTTTTTAATTACTTTCAATAGCAGAAGTTCAGTGGCACTCGAATTTTTTCATGTCATCGTCTAAATAATCTCTAAGATTTCGAGCAAACAGAACGATCGCACAAGTGTTTGCCAATCAGAAGGCCAAATATTACCGCTAGGTCGAATCGTACAGTCGCGATTTTTGTCCGAATCAATGCAGTGATTTTTAGACAAACAGTCCTAAGAATAAATTGAAGAAATGGTCACTTTAGTCCGTACTTGACAAAGCAATTATCCCTCCAAGTTATACAAACACGTCCGCAAACCCGGCCTCTCTTCACGTTGTAACAATTGCTATGTTTGCTTACGGTACAAAACGACATATTTGTTATTTAAGATAAGTCTTGTAAGAGATTGAGAAAAACCAAGGCTGATTTGTTGGCCAGGTGGCTAGTGAGCAGGGCAAGGATGACCAATCCATAAAATATTCCATTAAGAATACACGCAAATGTGTTGACTTTTATAATAAGCGAAATTAATAGGACTTGAGGAGTTGGAGAAATGTGGAGAATTTGGTCGGTCGCTTTGAACATTTGTTGAGGGGCTTCTTCTATTCCCCCACCTGGAGAACGGGATGATCATGCTTAAACTGGAAACTTACATAATGCATTTTTGCGAAAAATTAATGCCCGGACTGCATGCATTCACTAGTTTTCTGATCGCGTGCACAAGATATAAAATGCAACTGTCCTAGTTAAACAATAATACACGTATTTGCATTCTGGACATTCGGTATTGTTGTTTTGTGCGGGTTTGTTTTTATGATTTTTTTTTCAATAATATCACAAACTTGCGATTTCATGTTGCAGTGCTTTTTTTTTTTTTTAAGCGTGAACGTTGCCAACGCCTCGAAATGACGATCCAAATCCTTGTCAAACTTTGACGGCGTAATCGAATACTGAGAGATTTTGATGAAAACGGGCCTTCCAGTAAAGCATAGTTACATGCACTTCAGTTTTCAGTTTAGAATGTAGCAGACTTTTAACAACAGCAAAGGACCGTTTTAGCTGACACCGTGATTAATTCTAAGCACCTAATTAGAAATATAATCATTTCGGTAGGGTTTCGTCTACTGGCTTTGTATCCGAACTATGACTGCAAAATAGATGCATGTATTTAGTCATGTCCCCATTCGCTATAGCTTTATTTTATTTATTTTTTATTTATTTATTTTTTTTTTTTTTATTTTTTTTTTACTTTTTTTTTTATTTTTATTATACCTCATTAATATTCATAAACTATATTAGAAATCTCATTGGTTGAGAGCATATCAAGTGCAGGGTAATATTCTGTCATATAACCCTGTGATATTACACTCGCAAGTAATATTATCATCTGACGTCACTTCGGAAAGCGCATTTCACGTGCAGGGAATATTCTATTTTTTTTTTACTCTCTAGTGACGTCATTGTTGCCAGTGCATTGCAGTTGTAAGAAGTCTGTATAATAAAACAATTGTTGCCCTTGTACGAGGGTAATATGACGATTTGTTCACCCTCGACAGCCCAAGCCCTCGGTAACATTACCTGCCTCGGGTGAATAAATCATCATATTACCCTCACACAAGGGCAATAAATGTATAATGTTAGTTTTGTCATTATGTTAACATGCCTACGCATGTCATTTAGAGCCCCTTGGTCTCCCATAATAGACTACACTGTGAAACAGAAGTATGCAGGGGTATAAAGCGGAGAGTTTATTTATTTATTATTTTTTTTTTTTTTTAGTTTTTAAACCTGTGTCTTTTATCATTTCTATGAATCTTTTATAACGCATAACTATATCCTAATGTTCTTGATAACCACATCACGAAAACATGCCTATATAATTTTGACCCCCACTTTTATATAGTAAAATTGGGGTTTACAGGGGTATACATTATTTTTCTTATTTCTGCTCAAAGACATAGATTGTTGATACTCGTTAGAACCGCCTCGTCGAGGTGGTTCTAATGAGTACCACATTCTATGTTCTGAGCAGAAATATGAAAAATATCAGAATTTTCTTTCTGAAAATTTTTACTTTTTGGTGATGAAATTTTCAGTGTATTTGAATAGGCATGTTTTCATAATGAATTATCCATTTCTCCATAGGTTATCGTAGAAATAGCTCTATATAAGAGGAATCCTGATAAATGCACGTTTGTCTTATTTCTCCATGAAATCATATGTTGTGGATACTCATAAGAAATGCCCCCACGAGCCACTTCTAATGAGTACCCAAAACATGTTTTCATTGAGAAAAAAAGAAATATAAATTGTTTCGCTGAAATAAAAGGTCATCGGCCAAAGGTCCCCTGTTGGTTTATGGATAATCAAAAGCATTTTCTTTTTTTTCGTTGGATGTAGACAAACAGACAAAAGGCCACAAATGATTATTTTTTTCCACACGTGCATAACTATGTCTTAATATGATCAGATTCAGTTATGAAGCGCACAAGGTTTGATTGCTAAATATTAAAAGGGAGATAACCAAGCACGAGATGTTATGCCTTTGCGTGGCACTCCTCAGCCTGTCCACAGTTCTCACATATCTCCAAACTATAAACTATATCCAGAGGCATGTGATTTAAGGTACGTAGTAGGTTTAATGACCAGCTATTATAAGAGGAGATAGAAAACATAAGGAAGACTTATCATTCGTTTGCACGAAGTATTCACTCAGTCTATTCAGCATCTTTATCAAGAATGATAAAAGCATACCCAGGGGAGTTATGGAGGGCACGAAGCTAGACATAACGCTCATAACGCACATTCTGCATGCTTAAGATTTTTTTTTTTTTTTTTTTTTTTGGAAGAGGCTAATTACAGTCATCTGTCAAAAGCCAAAAACATTAAATTGGCTATTTAACCGTCAATAGAAAAAACAACTCTAAAATTGCTAAATACAGACAATTGGCATTGGCCATTGGCCAGGCAACAAAGTTTGCTACATACGACTGGCAGCCATTTCCAGAATCATACTTTTTCTTTTTATTCTTTCCGTATTGACAATGTCGAATGCTCGATGTATAGTCCACTTGTACAAGAGTGAGTGAATCACAGTTAAGTTTAAGAGTCGATATAGTTTTACAGCTTTTGAAAAAATGGTGTGTAGCATATTATTTTGATAAAAAAAAAGTTCTTATCATAGTAGGCATGTGAAATGTGTTTGTCTCTGACTGTAGGCCTGGTAGTCTTGACTTTTGGCCTGGTAGCTATTTACTAGGAAAGAGCCATCCTCTTGGCTTTGCTCTTTCCGTTACTGTTGTGTTATACTTAATGTTTTATTACTTGTGTTAGTCCTTTCCCTATACCATATGATGCGAAACGTGGGAAAAGGCCCTTATGCCAAATGCTAACAGCGAAGATCCAGATGAGCGTGCATATCTTTGCAGTCTGATCTAGACATTTTATGTTCGTCGACATATACTACAGTATCCATTGATTCAATAGGCGGGCAACGAAAGCCCAGATCAGCCTGCGCATCCGCGCAAGCTGATCAGGGCCTGCATTGCCCGCAAAGTGCACAAGGGCCTTTTTTACGTTGCGCATCATATTTAAACTAAATATTCAGACATCTTAATGCCTTGCCATACTTTTCTTAAAAGCTGGACCTGCCCATCATACTACCAGTCTAAAATTGTTGAGTATAAACACTGGTCATTCAGCGGTGTCTGATTTGG